>JAUMHQ010000085.1:9185861-9196424 GCA_032361165.1 Enteromius paludinosus
GAATCGTTCAAGAACGACACATCACTAGTCTTGAGAATTTCTGACCATCGCCTGATTGTCTATGCGCTTAATACACAAAAAATGGCCATTTTAATTAAAAGGAAAGTTTAATGCCTCAAATAGGCTACCGAAATATGGGTGTGCCGAACCGAATGGAGTTTTCTGGAAAAAGAAAACTTACTACTACTCGCAAACAAAGCAATTTTATTTTTACTGTCCTACTATATATATAGAGGGCACTGTGTATAAACGAATAATAATAATTATTATTATTTTAATTATTATTATTATTAAACAGAACAGAGCAATATCATAACTATCCTATCATTTCATGATCATATATCGTTTTGTCAGTGTCTATGATCATGGCAACAAGTGACATGAATCAGTTTTCCCTGCTGGGATGATAGTCTCATAGAAACACATTTGAACCACATATTAAAAGGTGAGGGCAGGTAAATATTTCTTCAGAGTTAGTATTTAGATAACACTGGATACTGAGTTGACTGTAACTCATTAGGCAACATATGAATCAAATCTTTAAAAAATAAATCAACTACCTTAGTAATAGCAGAATCAATCCGCAGTAAGTATGTGTTAATTTACATATTCAACTAATACTATGTACCTACAAAATATTTCCTAATTTTACAACATATTTATATCAGATTTCTTTATATTTCTGTTTACTATGTGATATTTCAGTGTTTCCATATTTTGCTAAAATTCAGATTGTGCTTATACTAGCACATGACAAATAGTGTGGCTTGTTTAACCTGTTCCGACAACAGTTATGCAAAATGTCATGCTCAGATACATTTACATGTAGACATCATCTTTATATCAGCACAAAAAAACTCATGGAATCCAGAATATCTGGGTGATATGCATTTTGTTTCCTAGAGTTCATAAACAATATGTCCATGGTCTTCATGGTTCAATGCAGTATACAGCCTACCCTGAAATGTTATAAATAAATATGATATGTCCAACTGTTACTGCTTGCAGGTTTCGTGTAGGAAATGGACAACGTAACATTCAGACACAATTTTCTCCTAGTGGAGGGACTTCAAGTTACACCTCAGTCTACCTATGTTGTTTTCACGTTTCTACTTTTGGTTTATGTCTTCATAATGGTTTCCAATATTGCTCTTGTATTTCTGATCTCAACAGAGAAGAATCTACATCATCCTATGCATTTCCTTTTCTGTAACTTGCCACTGAATGATATATTAGGGACAACTGTCATTTTGCCACGTTTACTGCAGGACATTTTAAGAGAAACATCAGAGCGCTACATTACATATGTGGAGTGCGTTATTCAAGCATATTTTGTGCATATATTTGTAGCAGCATGTCATTATGTTCTTATAATCATGGCCTTTGACAGATATGTGGCTATATGCAATCCACTGCGATACACAACTATAATGACCAATAAAATGGTGGTAAAATTATCAGCATCAGCCTGGGGGCTGTCACTACTTATGGTGACCATTCTGATAGGACTTACTGTCCGACTGTCTCACTGCAGATCTAAAATTGAAAATCCTTTCTGTGACAATGCCTCACTGTTTAAACTATCCTGTGAGGATGGCGTTGTTGTTAATAATGTGTATGGAATCATTTATACTGTAGTTTTATTTTCCTTCTCAATTCTGTCTATATTCATAACATATGGCAAAATCGCTAATGTTTGTATAACTAGCAAAAACAAAGCACTGAACAGCAAAGCCATAAAAACATGCAGCACTCATTTAGCTGTTTATTTAATCATGCTGGTTTCTGGCTCTACTTTTATTTTTCTCCATCGTTTCCCTCTCTACTCTGACAGCAGGAAACTAGCAAGTATAATGTTCCACATTGTACCACCAGGACTAAATCCTTTAGTTTATGGTTTACAAACTAAAGAAATAAGACAGAAGTTTGTAAAATTTTGGTGCAGAGAAAAAGGAGCTTCTTGATTTCTTATATCATGCTATTATACGCAGGAAACAGAAATGAATGTGTTGAGCCAGTAATTCCTCAAGAAATACAAACAATTCTGTGATAATTTTTAAACTCCATCTTTGTATCCAATCATACAAGTAATGTAATAGAAATGTAAGTCTTTAGTAAGTACTTTGTTATTTGGTAACAATTACATAATATATTTATATTTACAATAAAAGGTCTGCTTATACATCCTGAAGTGTAATTTGTATGTTTGTTTGGTTTTTTTTTTGTACCAAAAAGTTTGTGTTTTAATCGAGAACATATTGCACCTCATAAAATCAAATATTAAGGGAATAATTTTTCTTTGAGTTACATTTTTAATAATAATAATAATACGCTAGAAATACATTACTAAATCAATAGGCACAATACACAATAAAAAATTATGTTTCCTAAATATATTCATTTACTTTACATGACCAAAATTACAGTTCCAACCTCATTTCTTCAATTGTAAGAGTTAAAGTCTCAAGCTTTTATGTTGGTATGGGGAGACCTTTATGTGACCTTTAAATTTAAGTTTAAAGTTCTTATAGATTTGTGTTACTGTCATGATCAGCTGGAGTTGCCAGCTCAGGCCACTGGATGGCACTCCAGTCGCCAGCCTACTGTGTGTGTCTGTGTTTTTCCACTCCATGTATGAACTGTCACCTGGTCCAGGTCCAGGTTTTACAGCTCGAGGAGCAATCATACGTCCTAGTAAACCCCGAAACCCTAGCGAGAGGGGCTGTGTGGTGTACAGTTTGGCCCGGCTACTCGCTCAGTCACCGAACGACAGCTAGGGGAGCTGTCTTCTACTCCGGTGGTTCCAGAGTCACCCACGGGGTCACCCACGGGGGGGCTGGAGCCGTTCCTATGACCAGTCAGCTGACGAGAGACAGCTAGAGGAGCTGTCTACCACACCAGAGGTTCTCGAGACGCCCGCAGAGGAAGCTGGCACCATCACTCAGCGGTGCCTGCTCCTCTCGTCACTTCCGTACCACGGCTCGAGGAGTCGTGCATAGCCCAGTCTGTCCCAGTCACACAGCTTGACGAGCTGTCAAAGGCCCTCACGATTCACTCACTGAATGGCACTCCAGTCCCCACCTACTGTGTGTGTCTGTGTTTTTCCACTCCATGTATGAACTGTCACCTGTGTACTCTTGTCTCCGCCCTCTCGTTGGTTGTCCTGGTGTTTGATCATTTTACTCCACCCACTGATCTAGATTCACATGTATAAAACCCAGATGTGTTTGTATGTCTCCATGGTCCATTTGCACTGTCAGTTTGTCTGTATTCATTTGTGTTTCCTGGTTCTGGTTTTCTGTTTGGATCTATTGTTGCCGACTTCTGCTCTGTCTGAACATTCGCCTTGTCTCGCCCTTTGGACTCTGTTCGTTATTGGTTTCGACCCACACCTGGACACTGACTACTCTCCCGTTTTGCCTCTGCCATTTATGTCTGCCGGTGATGACCCAGCCTGTTTGTATTTGCCTTGTCTTCTAATAAAACACTCTGCGTTTGAATTCGTATGCCTCGCCGTCTCTCAGCCATCGTTACAGTTACAATGTAAAATGTTTTCCTGTCGCTAAAAAATATTAGAAAGTTTGTCCATGTGAAAAAGCATAACTAGAACACTTTGTGTTCTCAATTGTTCATTAACCTTAAAGCACATGCAAAAATTGAGTTTGCTGGTACTAATGAATGAGTGAAAAATGAGTATTGAAACCGTTTCAGACATTCTGAATCACATACTGTTTGAGACACATGACCCCTACAGGTAAAAATAGCAAAGATAACTACCAGAATTATCAGTGGTTGTAAGCATGTCACCAGGTACTATTTTTTTTGTTGCTGTTTTTTTCTCTCTTGGGTGATGACAACATCAGTGTAGTATTAAAAGGCAAGGGCAGTTCAAGTTTTCTTCAAAAAACACGTTGATATGTGATACTAAATTTTGATAGTTGACTACTACTCATTACCAATCAACTTTACATCTGTTAAGAAATACTTCAATCTAGGTAATTAAATTTTTTATTGAAATTTGAATTTTGAATTGCTTGAATTGTCTCTGAAAACTTTTGTTGGAAGTATTAAATGCTAAATGCTAATGTTGTTGACATACAAATAAAGTGACAGATTTAAAGATAAGTTAATTGTGGTGCTGATATGGCTCAAAATTGTGGTGCGCTTTTAAAAACATGCAGTTTGTGCAGAGTGTAAAACTGAGTAGACATTGAATAATCTGTTTTAATTACAAAATAGATTTATTTATGGGGGGACAGTGATGTACAGTATGTCTGTTACTCTTTTTGCAGGTTTTGTATAGCACAACTAATGGACAACCTGACATTTTCAAACATTCTCCTCATGGAGGGACTGAAAGTTACACATCACTCTTCCTATCCTGTGTTTGTCCTGCTTCTGTTGGTTTATGCTTTTACAATGGGATGTAACATTGGACTTATAATACTGATCTTAACTGAAAAGAATTTGTATCACCCTATGCATTTTCTTTTCTGTAACTTGCCACTGAATGATATCCTAGGAACCACTGTCATTATGCCACGCTTACTACAGGACATTTTAATGAAAGCCTCAGAGCGCTATATGACCTATGTGGGGTGTGTTGTTCAAGCTTACTTTGTTCACATATTTGCAACTGTAAGCCACACTGCGCTAATGGCTATGGCTTTTGACAGATATGTGGCTATATGCAATCCACTGCGATACACAGCTATAATGACCAATAAAATGGTGATTAAACTATCAGCATTAGCTTGGGGGGTGTCAGTATCTGCAGTAGGAATTCTAATAGGACTTACTGTACGTCTGTCTCGCTGCAAATATAAAATTGAAAATCCTTTCTGTGATAATGCCTCACTGTTTAAACTGTCCTGTGAGGACAGTGTAGTTATTAATAATTTTTTTGGAACATTCTCTACTGTGGTAATGCTTACCTTCTCGCTTGGGTCTGTATTCATTACTTATGGAAAGATTGCTGCAGTATGCAAAAGACGCAAAAACAATGTATTCAACAGCAAAGCCGTACGAACCTGTGGAACACACATAGCTGCTTATATAATCATGTTTGTTTCTTGTGCTGTCATGGTTTTTTTCCATCGTTCTCCTCAATATTCTGAAAATAGAAAACTAGCTGGTATAATGTTTCATTTAGTACCACCAGGACTAAATCCTTTAGTGTATGGTCTACAAACCAAAGAGATTAGACAAAGGGCTGTTAAACTTTGCTGCAGAAATAAAGTTAATGTCAAGTAAATTTGTATTGTTATGTTTATATGTTTGTATTGTTATGTTTATATGTTTTTTTTATATATGCATGCTCATTTCTAATCTTGTTACATATTTGATTTGTTCTGTTTTGTTTTTGTTTTGCCTGTTTTCTTTTTGTTTCAGTTTTTGATTGACTATTCCTCATCTGTTTCAGTTCTCCCTAAATACATTCAATGTGTTTATAAGCCCTGTTTCTTCCTGTTCTGTTCCTTGGTCTTGCATATATCGTGTCTGTCACCCACGTTACTCTTGCCTGAGGACTATTCATTAAACACCCTGTTTGTTTGTTCCAATACCTGAGTTGTGTGCTTCCCTTATTAGTACACATAATAAATCAAAATTGTATGTATAGTAATACTATAAGAGAGAAAGAGACTTTTAAAAACAATTTTAAACAAACAACTAAGAAAAATATTAAATAAATGAATAAATATATGTAGGAATAAAGAGCTGAATTAAAAACAAACAAACAAAAAAAAAACAGCATAGTTAGTTGTCCTTCTCACTTTTGGACTGGCTAGATGAGCTATTGTCCTCAATGTCAAAAACTCACAAATTTTGCAAGAAAATTCCCATTTCAGTGATATCTGAGCACCACCCATGCCAGCGCAGAGGAAAGGACAGATTTAGAAGAAAGAGAGAACAATATTTTCCCTACACACACCACAGCTATTCGATGAGAGCATACACTGTAGCACTGAGGTAGTGGAAATAAGTGAGGCATCCAAATAGAACTGAGGACACTGAGCTACTCAGAGACCAGCTCTGCAAAATAAGAAACCAGCTGAAAGTGACCATCTATGAGCTGAAGGGAGAAATTAACACCCTTTTCCCAGGACAAAGACAATCTCCAAAGATACTTTACAGAATTAAAAGTCATTATGGGGAAAACACTTTCAGAAAGTAAAGAAGATTTGACACAAGAACAAGGATCAAAGCTAAGCTATAACAGAGAAATGATTAGATAGAGATCCTGACAGATGAACAGTTTTGGGGGCTTGGAGAAGTTTTGACATGCCCTGTCATGTGTGCTTTTCTCAGTCGCTTAGTGGCTAAAAACACTGTAATCAGAACAAACTGGGCTGCAAAAATATGTTTGCAGCATCTATGTATATGATTGTATGTTACGTATTGTTAGTGAAAAACGGAACTAAAACACAAACAGAACATTTGTTCAAAACTTTTGAGAACTGGATCCTGCAGCCTAGAATTTTTGTTTTGTTTTGTTTTGTTTTGTTTTGTTTTGTTTTGTTTTGTTTTGTTTTGTTTTGTTTTGTTTTGCTTTGTTTTGTTTTGTTTTGCTTTGTTTTATTTTGTTTTGTTTTGTTTTGTTTTTTGCTTCCAGTGAGTGTAGCCAGTGAGGGGTGGGTACAGTAATGTACTGTACAGTACAGTCACCTCATTGAAAGGATCCGTCCAGTGTAGAGCCAATCGGTCACGGCGAGTCTGCAAAGAAACGGTAGAGTTCACACACCATAGGAAATAGTTCTCATCTGTTAGGCCCATCTCCCTGGTGTAATATGGGAGGTGTAGGCGTTTGGTCTGTGATGAGTAGCTCCGGGTGGGGGTGATGTGTTGCCAGGGTGACGCTGATTGTGCCTCGGGATTCCCGCCACACTCCCCCTCCCTAGGTGACTTCCTGGTCTTGGAGGTAGAAACAAGAGGGGAGACAGGGGTGGGAGGGAAGTGATCCCCGACAGACCTGAATATACTGCCCAGGGCCGAGTGAGCCTTTTGGCATTGTTGTTGTCTTGCTGTGTCTTTGGCCCGGGCCATCGTCTGTAAAGAGAGTGAATTTTCTGCCAAACAGATAATACCTCAGCTCCAGGACTGAGAGCTCCCTTCTCCACAGCAGAATAGTTTATCTCGGCCTGGGACAGCTGGTGGCTGATATACACTACCGGATGCTCCTCTCCCTGTTGGACTTAGGAGAGCACAGCCCAGAATCCTGTGTCCGAAGCATCCGTTTGTAGCAGGAAGGAGCAACTGTAGTCTGCATTAACCTTTTCCTACTGGGGATTGATCAGTCAAGGTGAAACCCTGGTACTTCACCTCATTCATGGCTGGATGGCGTTTGCGGAAGTTGGGGGTTGGCCCAGCCCTCCGGAGCTCAGACTGCACCCTCCAGAGCCGCTCCAGGTGGTCCTCCCATCCCTCCGAGTGGATTACCACGTCATCCAGGTAGGCAGCTGCGTAGGATTATTGAGGGCAGAGGAGGATGTCCATCAACCTTTGGAATGTCGCTGGAGCGCCGTGTAGACCGAAGGGAAGGGTCCGGTAGTGCCAGTGGCTGGATGGGGTGACAAGGCCAATTTGGGTCTGGTTTCAGTGGAGAGGGGGACCTGCCAGTACCCTTTGGTCAGCTCGAGCATGGTGATGGACCTGGCCCTTCTCAGGTACTCCAGGAGTTCATCCACCCACGGCTGTTAAAATCAGAGACTTCATTCAGGCGCCGGTAATCATTACAAACCGGAGGGTGCCATCCGGCTTTGGGAACAGGACAATCATTGCAGACAGATATGCCTAGATGAGCTTCGTGAACAGATCACATTTTACACAATCTGACATGTGTTTAAAATTGAACTGGAAATTAGGTGCTGGGCATCCGGCCAGAGGAGAACTGTCCCCAACTAAGCCTGGTTCTCCCAAGGTTTTTCTTCCCCATTCTCTCAGGGATGTGGTTTTGGTTCCTTGCCGTTGTCGCCTCTGGCTTGTTTAGTTGGGGCTTATCTAGTGGGGATAAGCACTTTGTCCGCGGAGAGAGTAAAAGTGTTCTTTAATACAGTATTTCCATAGATTGTGTTTAAATTATTGCACTGTGCTAGAAGTCTATTTTTCGTTCTCTGTCTATTTATAGTATTGCTTTTCGTTTTATTTAGCGCATTTGATTACACGTAGTGAATTTAGTATTGCTGATATCTGGCTGAAACTTAAGTGTGAAGCATCTGACTCGTAGTTTCGATCTCAGTTATTTGCATAGATATAGATTTTGGCCTTAATTCAGGAGGCGGGCCCAGCTGTTATCACTCGCGTCTCATTTAGCAGTGTATATATTGAGTATCGGCAAGCTGTCGCGGAAGCGTTCAGCCTCCTGGTGTGAAGACCGATGAGAGTAAAGACCATCGACTTTTTCCTGCGCGACTTTAACCGAGCAACGACACTGACAGCGCCCTTAGGTACTCCTCTTACTTTCCTCTCTTTTCAAACCTATCATGTGTTTTCAATACATTCCGGTTATTTCCACACAACGCTCCAACATCACACGCAAACGTCAACGCAATCTCACTAACCTTCGCCCTATCGCCATTTCATCCACTGAAACTTTCTCCTTTACTGTCGGCCTCTGGAATTGCCAGTCAGCTGTTAACAAAGCTGATTTAATTTCCGTGTTCTCAATACAATCTTCACTTAGTATCCTGGGCCTGACTGAGAACTGGATTCGTCCAGATGACTCAGCAACCCCTACTGCTCTGTCCAATAACTTCTCTCTCTCACACCCCTCAGCATACTGGGAGGGGTGGGGGTACTGGAATACTCATTTCTAATAAATGGAAATTCTCTCACCACTCTCTGCTATGTAACTATAACTCATTTAAAGTTCATGGCATCACAGTATCAGCTCCAATTAAACTCCAAGTTGTGGTCATCTACCACCCTCCTGGTCAACTAGGCACTTTCCTAGATGAGCTGGATGGACTGCCATCTTCATTCCAAGAGGATGGCACTCCACTCTCAGTCTTTGGTGATTTTAAAATTTATCTGGACAGGCCTTATGCTGCAGACTTTTACTCATAGCTTCATTTGACCTAAACCGCCTTGTTACCACAAGCATTCACAAATCAGGCAACCAACTCGACCTAAATTACATACGCAATTGCGCTGCAGACAACACTCTGTTTAAACACCTTCACATCTCTGACCACTTCTTCTTTACATGTAACCCACATATTAATTCCAGTACACCTCCAACACCTCTACCTGTTACTTTCAGATGTAACCTCCGCTCCCTCTCATCCTCCCATCTTACCTCTGTAGTGTCTTCTGCTCTTCCCTCTACAACCCTTTTCTCATCTCTGGACGTTAATCAGCTACCGACACTTTATGCTCGACCTTAACCTCCTGCCACCCCTCCTAATCCCTGGCTCTCCAAAGTTCTCTGGGAACTGGCACAAGTCTAAAGATCAATCTGACTTGAAGATGTATCTTTCTTTGCTTTCATACTTCTCTGTGCAAGTCCATACTGCCAAATCCACATACTACCACACCAAGATCAACAATGCTCCAGACACACGTAACCTCTTCAAAACATTCAACTCGCTCCTCTGCCCACCAGCTCCACCTCCCACCACTTCTATAACTGCAGATGATTTCGCTACCATCTTTTCGGACAAAACTGCAACTATCAGAAGCCAGTTCTCAGCTCCACACATACAGAAACTACTACAGACAAAACCCACAGCTACGACCCTACTCTTCTCCTTCTGTCTTCTCTCAGAGGCAGAAGTATCCAAGCTTCTCCTTTCCAGCCATCCTACAACATGCCTTCTAGATCCGATCCCCTCTCACCTTCTCCAAGCAATCTCTCCCACACCCCTACCAGCACTTACACACATCATCAACACATCTTTCCTCACAAGCACTTTCCCCACTGCATTTATGCAGGCTCCGGTAACCCCGCTGCTCGAAAATCCTACATAAAACAATTCACTTATAGATAACTATAGACCGATCTCTCTCCTTCCATTCATAGCAAAAACACTTGAACGAGTAATTTCCAACCAAGTATCGCTATTTCTCACACAGAACAGCTTATTGGATGCTAACCAATAAGGGTTCAGGAGTGGCCACTCAAGTGAAACTGCATTATTGTCAGTCACCGAAGCCTTGCGGGTTGCAAAAGCCAACTCCAGATCATCATTACTCGTTCTGCTAAATCTTTCTGCTGCTTTTGACACAGTAAAGTATCTCTTTCAACACTATTTGACATCCTCATAAAAGAAATAAAAAAATCCTTAACCCTACTCTTTCTTAACCTTTCTAGTCTGCACTTATTTGAAGATTGTCTGTTACATGGTATTATGAGCACTTCCTAAGTCGCTTCTTTATGACTAATTGCTTGTTGTTTTTCCCCACCTGTAAGTTGATTTGGAGAAAAGTCGCAACTGCTCCGACTCTCTTTTCTTTTTTTTGTTTCTTAAGTTAGTTTTCAGTGTTTTAAAACCGGCAAAATCACCACAATTGAGTGCATTGAATATGATAGAGACACTCTTGTTTCTATTGGTATACAATGTACTC
>JAUMHQ010000085.1:9280895-9294988 GCA_032361165.1 Enteromius paludinosus
TGGCCCAGTTTCACAAACATGGCTTAGTTTAAACCAGGACTAGGCCTTAGTTAAATTAAGATATTAATGCATCTTTTTAAAAATTTTAAGATATGAAAGAACAAGATATTTTCAGTAGAAACATGCATTTTAGAATATCATTTAATAGGAGAATCACATTCTCATTCAATATGGCTGCACATGGCTACATTTTAAATCCAATTTATTTTGTGCAAAACGTGCCTTTTTTATACTCTTTTAAAACTATTACTTATTTTAAAAAGTGCTCTTTTTAATGCAGCGCGTTAACACCGATAACGGCCCACCACTAGTATATATATATATATATATTGGACATCATACACACACATATATGAGACATAGACGTCAAGAAATTCACAAAAGTGATTTTATGTCCATAAAAAGCACAGTAAATAAAGTAAAGTGTCTACTATTATGGTTTCAACTAGGTTTTTGGAGAATAAAATGTCAAAATATTATTGAAATAATGTTATTGTCATTCAGCGTAACACATTATTTATGTAAAAATTCAAACAACATGTTTATTCTGACTTATTAAATATTAAAATATATAAAAAGATTACATTTTATTGTTTAAATGTGTAAAAAAATATTTTTGGCTCAGGAAATCAAAGTTTAATTAATTTATTTGGGAAAAACATGGTTAAACCCTTTTGTTTATGTGTATGTATATGTACAGTACATGTATGTATACACTGATATCAAGACTTAATTTGGCTTAATAACATTATAATATATTTGTTTTCCAAATTTCACTCAGTTACTGAAAAGCCCTTAGTACAAAAATAGTTACAGTGAGATATTACTGCAAAATAAAATGACTCATTACCAAAATGTAAGATTTCACTCCTAAGTCATCTGAATTCTTTTAAGAACAAAAGTTTCACTTGAGTTAAAACACATGAGCACTCTTCAGATTGTCAACAGAAATATTGACCCTGCTCCGGTGTGCACTGCACTTCATTTGTTAGTTTGAAAGAGATTCAAACAGTCTTGAATGTGAATCATGGACATGCTCAATAACAGCTGCTTTTATGTGTTTTCCATTCTCATGTTTTTTCCTGTGCCCTCATAAGTATGAAGATAGTTTCCGTTAATAGCGGCCCTAGGCCTGATTGGAAACATGTTAAGCATGTGCACAGACTGTAAATTGGAGCCACACTACAAAGCAGGTTATGTGCTTGTTTATTCGCCATGATGGCCGTGTCTTAAAAATGCCTTACTTTATCCAATCCGAAAGATGGCTACACACACACCCTAATGATAACAACTTCTACAATCCAGTAGATTAGCAAAAAAATGATTTTGCTCTTTTTGAATTCATAAAACAAATTCAATCAATAGCTTTCATCTTTCCGGAAAGGGATGGTGTGTGTGTTTGTACTGTATGTGTAGATGGGTGGGCCGATGTTGTGCATGTGTGTGTGTATGTCTGAAACCATGTAAATGTTGTGTCTGTCAGTAGCAATGGGTGTCATTTGTGTGTGTGTATCTGGGATGGGGGGGGAGGGGTTCTCTGATGAAAACAATCAGGCCCTGTGTGGTTTCATTACAGGGTAATGTCTCGCCAGATTGTTACGGATAGTTAAAATGAAATGAAGTGAATTAGGGAAACAAGGGGGAGAGCATGCACAACGCTTTATTGCTTTCTTTTGAAGACACACTGACAATGGTCTGCCTTCAGTTTAGTGCATGTATCAGATAACATATCAAAAACTACCTCTGAGTGTGTGAGAGAGAGAGACAGAGTGTGTAAAGGTAAAGTATGTGGGCTTGTCAAATGTAGGATACATTGTCTTCCCCCTTCCTGTCTCTGAGTTCGTCTCCGGACATGAGTGTGAGTTTCAAACTAATTGGCCTATTTAAAAAAAACTAAATGCAAATATATACAGTACATAAAATATATATTTATTTAAAATATATTAATAATATTTTTGATGCAACATAGTAGTAATTTATTTTTGTTGTAAGACAAATAGTACTGTATCAGACATATTTCAAGTGAACTCAGTCTTATACATAAATTTTCTGTATAATATTAGTATTTTCTTTCACGTTCTACTTGTACACCCTTGCAGGCCCCTTGGGGTCACCGGACTCCAGTTTGAAAACTCCTATTTTAATTAATTCATATTATAAGAAATGAAAGTCAGAGAATATAAGTTCTGCTTAAAAGGAAATATGATTTATTGTATAATTAAATTTGTAACATACTATATATTAATACTTTAATGAACATCATGCAAGTTTAATGATCAATTTATCTGTCAATTATTTGTTTGATCAATCGCTTTAAAAATGACCGGTTGTTAAAAAAGCGTAAATGTGTGCTATGCAATAGTTCATTAAGCGTAAAAGAATGCATTTCGGCGTAAATCATCAGTAAAACCATTGTCACATAAATCGCATTGGATAATATACATATGAAACACTTTATATACAAATTTGTCCTGCTTGGGTTTGATGAACAACATCCAATAAGACATTTGCTTGGTAATTTATACACTTTTTTGCTAAGGTTTATGATCAGAGTAAGTGTAATTGAACAGAATCTAATAGTAGTATCTTTTTCACTGTGCTGTAATTCAGCAGTACACACACTCTTCCTGGCATTTCCCATGGTGCCTCAGTGTGAGATTGCAGTGTGAGGGATGGCAGGCACACCTGACCCGTCTTTTCCACAGGGGCTTGTGGGTAATGGATGGGTCAGAGCTTTTTTTGATGTTTTATTGAAAGATCACCACGGCTGTCCTGGCTTTCGCCTGACTATAAATCAGGGTCCTCTGTGGCCTGCTGGACTGTCCAGAGTGTGGTTTATGTCAGTCGGGGCAGGAAGGGCCTCCGATCCCATCACTCCACCTCACCTATATCACCCACCCACACACACACACACACACACACACAGCACTACCACCTCTAGAACAACCAATGGGACCCTAAACAATGTATCTGTCGGATATACACACATATGCAGGTATCAGTCAGCTTTGATCAACGTTAGCGTATCTGCAGCGTTTCTATGCGTTTCTTGCTGTTCTGTTTAAGATACAAATATATAAATCAAACTGCAACAATTAGCCTAAGATTAATATAAATCGATGATGACAGATATTGTGACTGGTTAGTTGCTCTTTGTATGTTTTTGCATGCACTTTTTAGCCGACTTGTATAATCTTCAGTTGGTTTGTTCGTTTTTTAATCCAACAGATTATTAAGAAAAGTTGTGGCACTCAAAAAGTTTTGTTTAAACAAGAATTAAACATTTGCTTTTGTTAAGTAGAATAGTTGAGTAATTAAGTAAAATGTATGAAAATAATCGGCAGATTAATCAATGAGATTTTGTACAACGTGTTGAAAGTCATGTTGGATCAGATGCAGGAAACGGCATGCTTTTAATTGCACGTTTTTGAATATTTCGATTAGTCTAATAAGTACTCACGTGATTATCAGAATAATTTTGAATTGCAGTGCTAGTTGCACATTGTTATAGAATAAAACGAAACAACTTGTTGAAAGTCACTTTGGAGCAGACGCAGAAAACGGCCTGCTTTTAATGTTTAAAATTGTAATATTTCGATTAATCTAACAAGTACTCACGTGATTATCAAAATAGTTGTTAATTGCAGTGCTGGTTGCATAAAACTCGACCACATGTGAGATAACATTATCTTCGGTAAATGCTTCTGAGCTTTATGTGTAATAATGGCAACCTGATTATCAAAGGAGTTGTTAGTTGCAGCCCTTTATCAGAGTTATACATTTAGGTGCACATTGTATGGATTATACAGCATTCATATAATTGGCTCTTGTAGTTGTCAGACAACCATAAATTGCTTTTTTCCCTCAATATACTGTCGTCTTTCTGGGCCGAAAGCATCCCTCTTACATTTGTTACACTCAGAGTGCTGATGCAGCACAAACGGTGTGGTTTTCTCACCACTCTCTCTTAATACTGCTGTTAATGAGTAAGTTGATGTAGTTGAACGTTTAGTTAATAAATATGTCAGACTTTTACCTCGCTCTCCCTCCCTCTTTCCACTCCTTGTCTCTCTCTTGCAGTTTCCCAGGCTCGCTGAGAAATCGCAATTAGTTTTAGATTTACGCTACGATGACAGACAGTGGTATATAAATAGAGGTTAAACACACAATTTACATATTAATTTCATGATTCATTTAATCAATGATTTATGTGGATATAGATTGCTTTTAATCCGCCTCTCAGCGGCAGCGTTTGCTCTCTCGCTCCCGCTCTTCTTCGCTCTTCACCGAGCATGACAGAATAGAGTGCCGAGCTCTTTCTTTTCCTCCCTCTATCTCTCTCTCCCTCTGTCTCTCTTTCCTCGGAGCTGTTCAGTGGCTCGGAGAGGAATGCGAACGGAGGGGCTCCAAACGGCACTCCTAATTGGTTTAATTTTTCAGTGCGTGCACCGAACCTGACACTCGTTTACTGCGCGCCGCTGTATCTCCTTTCTCTCTCCGATCTCCCTCTCGGCGCTCTCTCTCTCGCTCTCTCTCTCCATTAATAAAAGGGTAATAATCGCTCCGGTTAAAGGGATGGTAATGAGAGCAGTGGTTATGGTGATTGGTGGCGGCGGTTGTGTATTCATAACAGATCTCTCATACTGAGGCAAGAAGGCTGTAATTGAGCCATGATTGAGACACATACGCTCCCCTCCACCGCACACCAACATGGGACTGGCGGAAACAACGAGGAACTGAACAAAAAACGCTTCTGGGGTTGAAAAGACCCCAAGGAAGGCTAAAGATTTAGACGATTCTACTTAAAAAAAGTATGTAGACAAAACTTTGAAACAAGTTGTCAAGTAGGAAGTTTTGTCATTTTGTTGTGCATAGTAGTAACCATAGGTAAGTAGAGGATGTTGAGGGAAGAAGATTTGGAAATTGGTGAGCACCGATTCTCTTGACCTTTGGCCTCTGGCTCTGTGATCGTTAGAGAGCGATAGATCACCCAGACTGATTAATCGAACAATATTTGGACAAGGGTATGGCGATGTCGACCAATTTGGTATCGTACGATGTCTAATGTGAAACATCGCGATGGACGATGGTATCGGGCTGTTTAGTTGTAACTAAAACCCCAAGCCCCTGACAAAAATAACAGTGTTCGCGCGAGCAGGTGAGAATGCAGGAATGATCGCACACGGATGATATATCAAGCGCGTTTGAGGGATTGAAATGAGCTCGCAGGTCCCGTTTTCTTTGCATGTACATCTGTTTTCCTCTTGCGGAAATGATTTCCCGTGCTCGCCAGCATCAGTGGTGCCCTCGCTTATTAATGGCATAGATTTGCTGCCATAGATTAAGTGTGTTTTTCGTGAGCTGGTTGATGCTGCTGCAGTGGAGGCGGAGGATCACGATGCCGGCTCAGCATCGTGATGTCTATCGGCCATCGGCGATGGTCAGTCTATCGACCCAACCCTAATTTGGACATTTGGACAAGTCTAGCAATATCCAATTTCTCATTTTTGAGTGTCCTGTTTAGTGCCTGATTGGAAATCTCAACCGCTCGTCTTAAGGCCGGCTGTACACGGTGCGAATTCAGACAGTCGGAAGACCGTATGGCCACGCACACGTCACCAGTGAATTTGTTTACGGACACAGTGGTACACGGCACGATTTTAAAGCCTGCCGATTTCCAAAGCAATCACATTCACGAAGTTCCGCGTCCAAAAAATTCAGAAAAACGAAAAGGAAGGGCATGGCAAAGAGTTTGGCTGAAGGGCAGAGAATGAAATCAATATTGACTGTTCCTTTTTATTACTATTTGTTACATTATTTTAAATGCTGCTCAATATGTCATACAGCGCTCGCTGTTCTTGCCAGTTTCTTGACACTCTGTGGCACTGCCATGTTCATCTTTCTTCTGTGGTTTTCTTTTTAGCTTCTGATTGGTCATTTCCAGTTTGCTCAACAAATCATCGCGTTCAACAGCACACACGTCACGCTTTCAATCCGACAGCTCCTGAAGTTTTTTGACATGTTCATGAGGTCGGGAAGTGCTCGTCTCTTAATTTCTCACAACACCATACGAACCCCCGACCATATGAGAAGAGACGATTTCCCCCGATAACCAAAAATATCCCATGCGAGCTCGTACGACCTCAAAAATCGCACCTTGTACGCCCGCCTTTAACTATGAAAGTGTTATTTATATCATATATGACATATCCCATATATACCCGAAGCAACAAAAAACCAAGCCAACAGTTCATACCTACTGTTATTGTTCAAGATATTACCCCCTTCAAATGTTCAATCAGTAAGGTATTGTGACACATTGTTTTAGCTAATGAAAACTGCTTTTTAACCAAATAGCACTATGTTACACAAGTAGGAGAGGTTAGCTTGTTAACCGAAGGCTAACGGAAAACACAAGAGCTTCAGTGGAATGGCTTCGGGGTCTAAAGGTCACAGGATTCTGTAGTCAGCCGTTAACAATCATACTTCATTAGTAAGTTTAAATGTACAGTAATGACACCAGTTTATCTGATTTTGATGGCCTGTATATTCTAATTTGAATTTTTTTTACCTGATAAGTCTACGAATTGAGCTTCATTTTCTGTTCGAGTGTTACAATAACACCCCACTTTGTATTCACCACGTTTTGACATCTGTCCCCTGCATACTCTTCACACTTTATTCTCTTATCATATTCCACATTTGGCTGAAAAATATATGCGGTACGTCCAAATGACAATCGCTAGAAAAAACATGTTACTTAAGTGTTTTATCAGAGGATTCAGACAAACAGACCTTTTTTGTAAGTCGTAAATGAAGATTAAAGCTCATGTTGGCGGAGAAGGAACAAATTGGGATGATTTATTGGCGCTGACATGAACGTGTCACTGCGGGGGGAGACCGGAATAAGAGAGAAAGAGAATGAGAGAGAAAGTGGGGGAGGAAAGGTGGAATACGGAAAGGCGCGAGATAGCTGTTCATCTCGCGGAAGGTAAATAATGGTCTTTAATTATTTGCTGGCGGAGCCGTTGAAAGCTCGGGCTGATACTGTCATTGGGACGACGCAGCTGGTGTGACGTGTGGTTAGGAATGTTAAAGGTGATAATGGTGTGTGTGTGAGAGAGAGCATCGAGAGAACGTATCGTTTTGTGCGTGAATGATGGCTTTGCATGTAATAAAAACACACTGGAATCAAGCGGCACGTAATAGGGCTGTGTTAACCTCCATCCATTTAAGAAGAGCCTCAGGTCCATTGATTGGACGCCCATCAGCCACATATAAATCCATCAGTTCAATCAATAAATGACTCATGATTGAATTGCATCATCATTAGTGTTTATGACACACCATCTCTCCTCATTTGGCCTTAGCAAAAAAACACTGGAAATGGATGCATTCAGTTGTGACGTCATGGGATAAGGCCAAGACAGTCGGCCAAAATCTATTACATGCTTTTTGCTTGCTTTAACTTGATTCTTGAAATATGCCGTCACCTGTTCGATTCAGTTAAATGTATTTGCAAAGCCAGTATCAGTAAATTCACTGTGCAATACATTTCATAGATTGCGCAAAACATACAGCGTTCACCACGAAGCCTTATCATGTGATATATCTCTCTGGAGATAAGAATTCATAAAAACACAGTAGCAAGAAAAAATTATTTTGAGTCACGAGTATAAAATGTCAAGTTCAGGTCAGTTTTCTAAAGGGTCTAAACAGGAGGGCCATTGACCTTGGAGTATCGCTAACCTGATTTTACCAAGTGCAACATGTCCCTGGGTCAACCTCTTTGGGTCAACATTGTGATTAACCAATCAGATTTGAAGAAACAGTTTAAAGTTTAGGCTTATAATCAGTGTTTGGTGCTTGTACATCAGTGTCAGCCATATATAATTTCCTCTGATTTTAGCCATTACTTATGGGTAAGGGTAGGTTTAGTTGTAGAGGTATGGTCAAGGCTAAATTTTTGCATTAAAATGTTGTTCCAGGGTCAACAAAACATGTTGACCTGGGACACATTGAACTTCAGAGTATAGCTCCAACTCTAATTAAACACATAAACTAGCTAAATCAAGGCCTTCAGCATAGCTAGAAACTTTCATTAAAATATTTGTCTGTTTATTGGACTAGCATAACATGTAAACTTCTGACTCAACCAATGGCAGGAGTTCATGGTGGTACAGAATGAGGAACCTTGAGGAAAACAATTTTTTTTTTTTACTTCAGTAGTGTGAAACAGGATACTCAACAAAAAATTGGCAGGACAAGACTTTTTAGATATGACATTTCATAACAAAATTGAGTCAAACCTGAATGCTAATCTGCTAAAACAGTACCTAAATAGCTAATTGGCTAATAATTGAACATTGAAGTGACCTCAGTGGAAAAAGAATGCTTTTTGAGAGGCAGTACAAGTAATTGTATTGTTGTGAAAGAATATGAAGAGTTGAAATCAGCATATTTGTGGATTACTATATATGAGTCTTTAAATTCTGCATACTGTGAGCATATGTTTTATAAATTTACCACTCTGCGGAAAGAAGTATCCTCAACGCTAGTAATTTGCCAGACTGGCACCAGGCATGCTGGCATGGGCACACACTGCAAATCAGAGGAGGGCTGTTTGCACACCCTTACCTGCCGTAAAACCCAGCCCAAAAACCCAACCGCAGGCACGATCCACCTTTTTACGAGCCCCGTGCAGCTCATAACACACACCGGCTACACATGGGAAAGTGTGAGTGCGTGCATGCGAGTGCGCAAGTTTTTGGCAAATGCGTATTACCGGGATGCTCGCACGGCCGTGCTAATATCTCTCGTAACCATTTCAGCTCATTAATTTTCCCCTCAAAGTTTCCTTCAGTTGCCCCTGCGCTGGGTGTACGGTGCCTCTTTGATATTCAGAGTGTGTCGAGCCGTTTGGACGAGGAGAGCTCTCTGAATAGACACAGCTCAGAGTTTAATAACTCTAAAGGAGGACTGATGCGTTTGGTACAGCTGTACAGCGAAACATATGAAGTGGAGTTATCTGGTGTTAACTTTATCTGATCTGGCGTACAAACGGTTATCTCTGTGTCCAAGTCAGCAATGTTGGAGACACCAGACTACGCAAGCTTGCTGCAGAAACACATGCGTTTTTCACTGCGTCACAATAATCCAGAGACTCAGTAAGTAATGTTAATCAGTTCGAAATGCTTCATGCATCTACATTTGTTTCCCCCAGAGTGTTGAATGGCCAAAAAAAGCATTAACAAATGCATTTTCTTTTTCAATATCACCAACCCCCAGAGATGCATCAACTAAATCATTTTGAATTGTCTTATACAAAGATGCCTTTTTTGAGCGGTGCATCAACTAATGTGAATCTGCATGTAATGATGTTTGGATAAGCACGTTTTCCAGCGTTTTGCAAACACCCAGAGATGCTACAAGTAATATGAATCAGTCTGAATTGTATGAAACGCGTACTTGCATTTCTCAGGATGTCACATCAAAGTGGATCTGCCTGAAAAGTCTCATGCAAGCACAGACTTTTTGGTTTTCCGAAACTGCTTTGAAATGTACACAAACATGCATTTTTCAGCATAAATTCAGAAATGCATCAAGTGACATAAATCAGTCAGAATTTTCATCGCAGCACATCACAAACACCCAGAGTAATCAAGTAGTGCAAATCATCTGAAATTAATGCAAACGCATGCATTTTTTATAGTTCATGTTGCAAATATCCAGTAATACAAAAAGTAATGTGAATCAGTCTAAAATGTCTTTTTTTCAGTACATCACAAAAACACACTTGCATGCATCATTGCATGCGCATTTTTATGGTATCTGGTAATTCAAAAAGCACTGAGAATCGGTCTGAAATGTCTACCACCAACGCGCATTTATCAGCATGTCACAAACACTAAGTACCTTGAATCAGTCTGTTTTTTTCACCACATCGCAAAAACTCAAGATGCATCAAGCAAAGCTAAATCTCTTGCATGCATCCAAATGCATTTGTACTGTGTTAAAAACACCATAAAATAACGTGAAATATCTTCCACTAATATGCATTTATCAGCATGTCACAAACACATACAGATCAGATGCATCAAGTAATATGAATCAGTCTGTAATATCATAGTGAAATGCATACATTTGAGATGTGTCAAGTCATGTGAATCATCTAAAATCTCTTGGATGAATTTTAGACGATTCATATGTTTAGATGCGATGAATGAATCAGCATTTAGATGATTCACATTCTTAAAGATAATGTGAATCAGTCTAAAATGTCTTGCACATACACTTTTTTTCAACACATCACAATCACTCCGAGATGCATCAACCTGCATAGATCCTCAGAACCAATGCATGAAGACACACGTTCATCTCACACCTTCTCGTCCAACTCCAGCGCCTCTGGAGCATCTGAAGGACACCAGAGTCATAAACATATACATAGGTGGCATCACACGCTGACACATCTTTATGCACAGCATTGCATGGGAATGAAAGCGTGTGTATTTGAGCAGAAGCGCATGGTAAAATGGGCCGGTGAAGAAGCAGGTCAGGGTTAGTGTATACGCAAGGTCACGTTTAAAACACACGGGTTGGAAGGGCCCATAAATCAGCCTGCGCATACGGCTGCCCTCCGTACTGCCTGATTTAACACCTGCGCCCAGACCTTCCTTGTCAGGCCCGGCATTCTTTATTACCCGCCTCTGCTCACTATAGCAGCAGCGCAGATAGAGTTCACCTTTGAAAGAGCCGCAGTAACTCTCTCTCTCTCCTTCTCGCTGGCGTGCTATCTATCTCCTTTCTCTTTTCCTCTCTGCCCTATGGTCACAGTTCAGGGAGTGGTCAGATATGTGCAGGTAGAAGGGGAGACGGTCACGTACAGGAAATTGACCGTTTAATGCTTCCTTTTTGAAAGCAGAATGCGACTGTGTTCACGCATGTGTGGTTGGTGGTCCTATTACTGTTTGGTATGTTTTGTGATAAGGAGAAGAGAAATTCAAGCTGCATTGGAACAGTTGACATGATCTGCAGTGTGACGTGCAATAGAGAACCCCCCCCCCCCAAAAAAAAGCTGTCACTGTGCACATATTTGCACCTTAAAGGTACATATTTCTTAAAATGTACAAAAAATTTACAGTATCACCAACCTGACAGCTTTTGCACCTTTTTTTTCTGAGAATGTAAAACATGTTTAATTTGCATTTTTACTTTACGCTTAATATGCAAGCCATTTTTCATAACCTCATATGCATTCAACTGTAGGGGATGTGTGGGAAAATGACCATTTAATGCTTCCTTTCTGTTTCGTTTTTTTAAAGCAGAGTGCGAATGTCTCTGTACATGGGATGCATATGCGGTCTGCATGGTCTTGAAATGTTATTGGAAAGTTGCTGTCACTGTGCAATAATTCTGCAGAGAAACATGCAAAGCTGTTAGCTAGTTATTTATAATAACCACGCATGTTGTTTTAAAGGAATAGTTCACCCATAAAGGGAAAATTCTGTCATCATTTATTCAACCTCGAGTAGTTCCAAATCTGTATGAATTTTTTTGTTCTGCCAAACTTTCTTCCAAGATATTTTGAAGAAAGCTTGTGACCAGGCTGTTTTTGGTCACCATTGACTTCCATTGCATGAAAAGAAAATACTGTGGGGGTCAATGGTGACCCAAAACAGCCTGGTTAGCAACCTTCCTTTGTGTTCGGCAGAACAAAGAAACTCATACAGGTTTGGAGCTACTTGAGGGTGAGAAAATGATTTTTCATTTTTGGGTGAACTATTCCTTTAATGGCCTCACACCAATTTAGACACTAAATAGAGGGCACATACTGGAAATAGACAAATCAGTGGTTTCATTTTTTTTTAATTAAAACTAAACCGTCACAGTTGGGTCCTGCAATGTGACTTAACAAAGTGTCTGGAAGAAGCCTGGGGGAAAAAAGTGATTAAAATAGTGAAAGCAGTGCATCTGAATAGTGTATATATTATTTGTTTGCAGTGCATTTAATATATTCATGACAACCTTTTTTAGAGTGCAGTAATTGAGCTCTACACTTTCAAAGCTCAACTTTGAGGAAGCAGTCGAAGTGAACAAACACCAAAAGTTTTGTGCATGTCCAAACGTACATTTTTCAGGTCACCGCTCCAAGCACTCGCAAATATCTTCCGTCTTCTTTGACAAATCAGGATCTGGGTTATAATGTATGTTAAATAATAGAGCTCACCGGAGGTCGGGTCTTTGCTCTTTTGTCATCTGTAATAGAATCTTCTTTTCCCTCATTTCTTCTGCTGTCGCCAGGCCGGAGGGGCCCGAGGGGGCCTCAGGGGGACAGTGTGTAAGAGATGGACTCTGTAGCCAGGGGCCCGGAGTACTAAAATGCAAATGTAGTTTTTGATGGATGATAAAGTTGGCTATAGGATGATGGATCGTAAGAGTTAGAATAATGGGAATTTAACAGAATGCGAAAAAACAGCTTGAAGTGGTACAGGAGTTTGGGATTAACTTTTGTTATTTTTCCTATTATTTACGTCTGTTAAAGTTGCAATTTGAAACCACTGTAATTTAAACACACTTAACAGACAATACATGAAGTCAAAAATTTTGAAGCCTGTTTTCAACTTTTTAACGCAGCATTGAAATATTTCATGCCACGGCAAGCTCATGCCGCCCAGTACGCCCACAAAGCGCTTTTGTGTGTGTGTGTGTGTGTGTGTGTTCCTCGCTCGACTTGTCAGGTCCTCCCTAATAGCAGCTTTACGAATAAGTCTCAAACATCTGACCACTTTGTCATAATGCGAACGTGCTTGTCAGCAGGTCTGTGAATGTCTTACAGGATAGTTTAATTATAACGTCAGGCCGCGATACGCATTCTCCGTCGACTGACTGGCAGGTAGTCGCTCCGCCCGCCATTCCGAGACTGGGAAGAAAAAGAGAAAGTCGGTACTGTTTGATTACCGCACCTCTATGGTCCGTGGGCTACAATTGTTCTCGCCGAAGCAAAATGCGAACGCTACCGTTAAAAGAACTTCGGCAAAATTCCTGTCACAGATGTAGCAGTTTCACGCCTCTCCTGTCAAGAGCCTCTCGCTTCAGTGCCGTTTCCGTCCAAAATGTAGTCCTTAGCATTGTTCGGCATTTCTTCCTCAACAATAGTTCTCAAAATGATGAGTGCTATTATTTGCCTGCTAACACTGACACATAATTGGATGGTGTCTCCCTTAATCTGAGCTGTTAGGCAACAGCGTTGTCAAAACGCTGAACAAGTTATGAGATTAATTTCCTATAGAGCATT
This sequence comes from Enteromius paludinosus, assembly GCA_032361165.1. Lineage (NCBI taxonomy): Eukaryota > Metazoa > Chordata > Actinopteri > Cypriniformes > Cyprinidae > Enteromius > Enteromius paludinosus. The sequence goes on from JAUMHQ010000085.1 coordinate 9,294,193, forward strand.
GTGAGCTTGTCACTCAAAAAGTGCTCATGAATTATTTTAGGGGCGCACAGAAAGTTTTCACGTCATCTCGAGACGAGTTCAGAAAGATTCGGCTTTCAAATAAAGTCGCTCAGTGAGGGCAGTTGCCAAGCAGATTACGGTTTGTGCTTGGTAAATTGATTATTATAAGGTTAGGTTAACGAGTGTTTTCACATCCGCCTACAAAGCTACGCTTAAATATTAATGTCAAATGATGTCATTGTAAAGTCAGTACATTGTCACTAGCTTAAAATGTAATTTCCGGTCCAGCTCGGCACCGTAAAGTTGCATAAACTGTTGATAGAGTAAAAGGATGTGAGTTACAGCGGTTTTACCACGGTTAGATTTGTTGATTTTCTAAAGGACATCTGAGTGGTGCAAAGTGGACAGTGAGAGAAAAAAAAAAAAAATATATATATATATATTATTGCTTTCAAATGCATTCAAAATAAAACAGATATTTAAGAAAAATTTTGTTTAAACATATTATTTAATATATTTATAAATAATATAAATTAAATGAATATACTTGTATGCAGATATGCATGAAAATCTACTGAATTTAAAATATATGCGTGCATGTGTGTGTATTTTTAAGTGCATAATAAATATGAACATTGTGTTAACAAAAAAGATAAAAAAAAAGGTTATTGTAAATGTGATTAATCATAATTCACTGTTCGACAGAACTTATATATATATATAATTTATCTATCTATCTATCTATCTATCTATCTATCTATCTATCTATCTATCTATCTATCTATCTATCTATCTA
>JAUMHQ010000085.1:9319620-9334911 GCA_032361165.1 Enteromius paludinosus
AGACTGCCACGGTTAAAGTTAAAAATCTTCGTTTGTGTTCTGCTGAGGAAACAAAGTCACCTACATCTTGGATGCCCACTGGGGTACCACAGGCATGTTTTACTGATAAAGGAACGAGAGGACTGATTGTGTGACATTTTTAATTTTAGAGGCAGTGATACCTGAAGTGAAGTCTGAACATAATGGCAGCCAGCAGGAGATCTCAGCTGTACAAGGTAAGAATTTACTTTACATGCAAACTACATGTGTAACTACCACAAACTACTGGAAACAAAAACCTAACATCGTACGCTCAATAGTCTGTATTTGAATGAAAGGTAAAAATGGCTGCAGTTGAGAAGATGCATCCAGCCATGTGCTGTACATATGGTCCAGAGGCCCCCTCTCTCCTGGGGCCGAACCCCAGCAAAACTAGCAGAGTAAATCCCTGAACTTGCCTTACATCTCATTGGGTCCCTTTGAAGATGTCCAACTCCTTCAGGAGTGAGATTACAAACTGATGTTTTCATGTGCCTTTCACGCTTCCGTTCCCCGAGATCTATTTGCGCTTTACAGCTCTTCTGCACACACTCATACAGTTTCATTCTTATCCCCGTTCCATCTGTCTTTCCCCCCTTCCCTCCAAGCTAGCCTCCCAAATCTGGCCAAAAGTTGTGTTTGATAAATGGGACCTATTATCAACACGTCTGACGGCGAATTAAAGACCCGCTGCCGTACATCTTATTGAAATGTGGGGCTGAGGGAAGGTGAATAAATACATATGTTTACAGAAGATGCAGTGGAAATGGGCTGCAAAGTGTCCCGCTGAAAATAAGCGAAATGTTTTTTCCCCCCTATATAGCCAATTTCACAGTCTGCAAATAAAGAGACACCCATTTTTCTTCTGGCTTTGACAGCGGCGCTGTAACAGAGCACTGCTGAAGCGTTTGCGGAGTAGATATCGGCCGTTTTTTTTCTTCTTTGGGGCGGCACCAGGGTTCATTCGCAGTGGAAAGGGGTCATCGGCGGGTGATTGTAGGTTTCTCGGGTTGAATCAGACACAACTTCACCCTAAATCTGTAGCACATCTCATGTTTCAAAGTCTGTAACTTTCAACTCCAGGTCAGATCTGCAAAACCTGCAGATCAAAGACGCGCAGCCTTAGACCAGACTGAGAAGTACATCAATTGTTATTTTGTAGGCCGACATCTGGAGACGGAATAGAGCATGCTGTTGTCAAATCTTGTGAGACATCAAGTAACTCGTGACTTGAGGGAAAAAAAAGAGTGCTTTTGAGTAGGTTTTCAACCATTAAGCGATGATCAGATTCATATACTATCATATTTGTACAAAAAAATAACAATCCCGAAACAAATCTAAACCCAATTTTGGGTTGCAACCCACCACTTATCTTGAAATTGTTCTGGAAATCATTAAGGACAAAAATTGGCTCCTACAATAAAACCTTTTTTTAGTTATGACGAATAATGTAAACACTTGATAAAGGCGGTTGATCAGTCGCAGTTTAGTTCCCATGCTGTCACTAGTAATCTTGATCTGTGTCATATAAAGGTCACTCGGTTTTGTACGAATACTTCTGGCTGTTTGGAGGGGATTTTTTTTTTTTTTTTTTTTTTTGATGGTTCTAACATGGATTCAGCATTATGGAGGCCCTAAAGAGACATGGGGATGGAAATAAAGATGAGCTGGGAGGAAAAATTGTATTTCCATGCTTTGTGTTCACTAACAAAGGTTTGAGTTCCCTCTAGATGCCTTAAAAAAATTAAATGTTTATCAGGGAATGCAAAAAACATTGCCCATGAATGCAGAGTTTCTCAAGGGAATGCAAAACTTTTGTTGTAGGACGCAAACTTATTGAAATATATATATATACATATACATTTTCCCATCATGTCCCTTCAGGGGCTCAGTACAAAATTTAAGCCAGACCTTACTATGCTTAATGATTGTGATTTTTTTTTAATGAAAACCATTTATAACAATGACATTTAATGTATCTTTCAATGACAAATTCCCACTTAATTCTGAAACACTGAGAAATGTTTTTGTTTCAATTGCGACCATTTTCGTGGCACTCTGGAGGCCTGTGGAATGTAGTCTGTGACTTGAGTTGAGGCGTCACTAATGTGAGCATAACAGCAGGGATTAGTGTTAGAGCTCCATCACAATGCCCCTGACCTTTAGAGCAACGAGCAGAACCAGGAAACGTGAAGATCAGACCTTTCCCCTATAATGCAGAGGCTAATACGAGGTGCAAATGAGTCTCTGTGCTATGGGACTGTAATCGCTCTGACACAGTACTTTGACTGGTCACTTCATGAGTAGTGATCAGCACCCTACAATAAAAAAGAACTAAAAAAAAAAGTTCAAAACAGTTACAGTTGATAATTCAGTTCAGGGTTGTACAGTTGACATTATTTGATACTGTGATTATGTATGCCGTATATTCAGTACTCAATATGACTGGCTTTAAACTATTTGATTCACATAGTTTTCATGGAGGCTACTAAAATATTAACACTAATATAAAGAGAAATATGGAACAATGCAATATTTAAACATTTATATTGCAAAAATGTTAAAGAGTGCTGTGTTATATTCTCCACATATAGTGCGATCTGACCCCTAAACATGTTTTTTGTTTTTTAAAGCCAGTACTGTTCGCGAGAGCACGTTTTACTGTAGGATCCGATAAGCGTCTTTGTTGTGTTTTGAACAAAAGCCGATGAGTCCATTTTAGTGAATCAGCGCTACATTCGGGTCAAGTGACAAGGCTACTTTCACTCGCGCTGGCTGAGAAGTGTTTCGTCGAAGCTGACTAAAAGTGAGCGAGGATGGATAATTTTGACAAACTTGATGAAGCTGCGGTATCAAGAGCGTTAAAGGAAAATAAAAGCTGAAGCTTGTGTGTAGAGTGATACAGTGGTGAGGGAAAAGCCCCTTGTATTGCGTGTAATCACATCCATGCAGTCTACCATCACAAAAACAACATTTGATAGGCGTTACACACTCAGCTGAGGAAATTACAGATTAAACAAGTGTTTACTAAATCAAATTATCAATTACTAAATCAAAATAACCCAACTGCAGTTTGATATTACTTGTAATTTACAATAAAAGAAAAAAAACATGGTTTCTGAAAATAAATACAAGTGAAGTAATGTGTTTTTTTATCTAAATTGTAAGAAACAAAAGGAAGAGCGTATCTAATTCGCTGGTTAAGGAATGCCTGGTTTCGTCCAGGAAGGGAAAACATAATGATCCCGCACTCTCTCGAATGCACAGATCATCACTTTATCTCTACACTTCTTTATCTAGAAGTTCCATCAAGCCGAAAGAGGAAAGGTGTCTGTGCAATCAGCTTACAGAGTCTGGCAGCCGCCCCACCTGGGGAGTTTGTGTATGAAGTCTGTTGTCCGCTCCACCCCTCCCCGAGCTCACCACATTTATCCATTACAGCCGGCAAAAATCTAATTAGCCCGTGCTTCTCTCCCAAGTCGGACTTCACAGTTTTGCAAGCTTAGCAGTGACAGCTGATTTCATTAGGTTTGATTGTCCTTGCCGAGATCCCACTCGTCGGGCTAAAAGCTTTTTGCGCTTTCTCAGGTTCCACCCCTGTGTTGGGCCATTACGATGACCCGTGCCTTTTCTGATTAATCAAGACAAGTGGCGCTAACAGAAAACTGCTGAACACAAAAGAAGGTGACATCATTTTACAAGCCGATTAAGAGAAGTGTGGAGTGGTGGGAGAGAGAGGGAGTGAAGAAGGGAGGCGAGGTGAAAATGTAATTAAGATGGTGCAAACCGAACTCAAAACGTTGCAGTCACACTCATTCCGGAGCATTCCGCACACGGTCCAATAATCGGCGCTGAAAGTGTGCAGATTCCGTAACTCCAGCACGCCGTTCATATCTAGAAGTTTTTCCACCTATGAATTGGTATCCTGCTGTGATATAACGAGCATGAATAATCAAGGATGAGGAAGTGGTTTTTGCGTTTGGAGAATAAATGAGTCTGGGGTTATATGGAGGAGAGCCGTGTGTTGTGGAGAAGGTCCCAGAGGAGGACCACCTTCACCTCCCCTTCCATCTATTTACAGTATCCTACATGTGGGGCAAAAGAGCCAAGGTTTCATAGGATTGACCTCATCGCTGGCAACAGTTATTTACTGAAAACCCAATGTAAAAATAAGAAAGTGATGTATAAATGGTTGCCTTTGAATACAACTTGAATGCTTTCTGTTACAGCTACAGATGAATAAAAACAGCAAATATTGTCTATATATAATTTATTTTACATTAATTAGCATTTATTCATTCGTTCGCATAAAATTCAATGAATTTACTTTTTGTTGAATTTTACAGCAAGTGAATTTGTCCAAATGTAAAATAATATTTTTAAATGGTGGAATTCAAATTTGCAATTGAATGAATAACGGAAAATACATTAAATAATTGCTGCATATTTAATTTGAAAATTGCCCTATGTGTGACCAGATTAATGTAAAAAATATTTTTACAGTTAACATACAGTAAGGTTATATAATCTAAAAGAACGAGCAAAATATTGCTAATTTAATGAATTAAATGAATGAGCAAATCCATATTTATTTATTTTTTTTTCGCGAGAATATGTGACATGGCGAAAACACTGATATCCACAAAAGAGAAATGAATCTTAATGCATTGAATACTGGTATTTTGGCCCACCTCCTGCTTAACAAAACAGATAGTGTCCTGCTTCCCTGTCAGGTCTCTGTATTAAGTGTATGAACTATTTGCTCCGGTGTCTCCTGTGTGCAGCTTCATCATGGCAGATTTAGTCTGCTGTCAGCCATAGGACTCAATTAATTGCACTTCAGGATATTACTCGTAACTCATATTTCAGAGCAAGTGAAATAGCCGCCTTCTATTTATCTCTTCTAGCGTCTTTCAGCACCAGCAGAGCCTCGATGTGGTGCTCATACTGTACATTTCATTCTGTTCATGTATAACATGAATGTCACAAGTAATGTGTTATATGGCACATTTAATATTCATGTTCTATGTGTGTTTATAAACAAAAAACGAGAATGCACATCAGTTCACTGACAGTTTATCAGAAAATGAGGCACTTTAAGAAGAAAAATAGGACCTAATACATAAATGTGAGAGAGAATTTTGGGGAACTTAAGGTAGTGATCATTTTTTAAATCAAATAAAACGTATACCAATTCAACAAATGATATCAAAATTGAATACATGTGTGAAAAGCATCACCGATCAACGTGACTTTTTTTTTTCCATGTCCAGTTTGAAAGCGAACAGATTTGGGATGACCTATAGATTATGCGCAGGGACATAACCCTGCTCGGTTTCACGTCCCGCTCTCCCTCTCTCACGCTCTCTCCGTCCATGTACCTTGAGTGTCGTTTTGTTTACATCCTGCATACATATTAGCTCATCTGTTGGTGCTTGCAGAAACAAGCATGTTGAACATGTAAAAGCACTCGAGTCCTAATGAACTGCTTCCTGTGTGACGGTGCGCTGCAAGCTCTCCGATTAACATGCATCTGCAGCACTCCTGCCCCTCAACCACCAGCTGTTTCTCTCTGATCTAGTGCTTTACGGCCAGCGCAAACATGATTCATTCTCCAAACTTGCTAAGTTTTGATGTCGGAAGACATTAATGTCTTTGTTTTTGTTCCTTTTTTAATTATGATTCTTGAATCACGAAGTGTCGTTTCTCTTGGGGGTGGTGGAATATTAATTAATGGAACACTATTGTGCTAAAATGTAATGTTTTAAAAATATATATTATGCCTTGTTTTCATATTATATAATTGATAGCTAAAGTATTTTAATATTTAATGTAAATAAATGACATTATATATATATATACACACCTACACATATTATTAATCGTGATTAATCGCATCCAAAATGTACATAATATGTGTGTGTAATGTGTATATTTATTGTGTGTGTATATATAAATACACTGCATGTATATGCATTTATATATTTATATTCGATATTATACATAAATATATGTTATAAGCATAACATATTTCTCTTAAATATATACATGCATGTGTTTGTATTTATATATACATAATAAATACACACAGTACATTTGTCATTTGACAGTGTATATATGTATATGTGTACATTTTTTATGGATTACATGATAAAATTCAATATAAAATTCCCTGGCTCTCATGCATTTGATCTTCTTCATTACAGAAAACAGACCCTACTCCAAACCTCCCATCATGTACTGAAGCCTCTGGCATCTTTAGTCCCACGACAGACAGCTCAGCTCAGCCCAGCCCACAGACGGACGGGGGCCATGTGGAGAGGGGTTTGTGGGAGAAGTGGTGCGGGTGCCGAAGAGCGGGCACCTGAACCGTGTACAGGACTCGAGTGTGTGTGTACGTGTCTGTGTGTGGAGGTGCAGTGCGTCTGCGGTCCTCATGAGACGTGTGTGTGTGTGTCTGGAGCACTGCTTGTTGGCGACCTTTCAACATCACATGCACCGACTTGTAAAAAAATGTCTTTCTCTCTTGTTTTGACTACTTCTACATCCCACACTTTTTTGAGATGTTGTTTTTCCTGGATTAAAATCTCATTACCTGATGAATTGCCCTTCTTTATGTGAAGCACACAGCATCACCCTGATCTAAACCTATCTTCAGTTTGTTATTATTATTATTACTGAGTGTTATCTGCTGATCCCCCATGGTTCTGTGCACCAGTGATTCTGAACAGCACAACGGTCTTGACGAGTCTGTAGAGAACTTTGTCCACAGCACCTCTACATGAAGGGACAAAAGAGACAAATATTATGTGGACAGACTCCAAATAAGACACATGTGCTTCTTTAATAACCATTGTCTACATTTGTTGTTTTGCCTTTTACGAAAGGGATTCTATATCAACATTTCCTTTTTTCTAATTTGATGTATTTTTATTTTTATTTTAGAAAGTGTAGAAATATTTTCCTCATGTTGTCGTTTCCCTGCCCTGTGTTTATTATTCTGGTGTTTATTTTATGATCTGGTTTGTTGTTTTCATTGTATTTTAATCAGCATTTCAAACAGATGCTCAAGTGATCTTGAAACAAACGTTCTTTGTAGGTCTTTGCTGTCTTACTTTGCCCCGCGACAATGTTTTCTCTATTGCTCCTTAACTTAAAAAAGTAAAAAAAAAAAAGTGTTCATTTGATGTTGCTATAAACACAGTATTACAGTACTCCCCCTTCTGTTTTTACCTGTTTATAAAGACTTGTAAAAATGCTTTAGCGTTTGCTATCCTGACGTTGTTATTACGTGGATACATTTTTAGTGACGAAAAAGAGACGAGAAGTACCCTTATGCACATCCAGAGCGAGCATGCTTGTAAATACAACGATGAAAAATGACACGTATCGATTGAAAATAAAACGCTGCCTCTTCAAATCTATTTTTAAACATTTCTAGCGACTCCATAGGTAATGCAATCACAAATCGGCAGCTATCAATGATGTTGAATCTTGTTTTAAAATGGCAACAGACACTTATCACAGCCTTGCACATGCCACAACGAATAAAACACCCCTATGGACATCTTGGTAGTTTTTTTTTTTTTTTCTTTGAGTAATAAAATTAAGATGGAAACATTTGCTTGTTTTGCTTCAGTTATTTTCAGAGATGTTTTCTGTTAACTGGTATTTAGTCATTTTGTAATTTATGTATAATAACCACTTGTGTCAGTTCCAAAATGTGACAATTCTAGCACAAAGTTATTAATATTGGTATTAATGCTAGACACAGTACTGTTCAAAAGTTTGCATTTTTGTAATTTTTTTCTGTTTATTTGATGAAGAAATACAGTTAAAACAGTAAGATATGGGAAATATTGTTACACTTTAAAATAAAATTCCATTTTAATATATTGAAAAAAATATTCTGTGATTAAAATCTGAATTTTTTATATTAATACAATTAATATTTTTGTGGAAACAATTATCTTTTTTTTCCAACATTCTTTGATGAACAGAATGTTTCACATTTTTGAGCCACTGTAAGTGTTTAATACCACTGTCCAAAAAAGCATTTATTAATTAATATATATATATATACACACATACACACTAGCACTGGGCAATGATTAATCACATCCAAAACAAAGGTTATATAATGTGTGTTTGTACTGTGTATACTGTATATGTATATATATATATATATATATATATATAAAACATGAATGAACAATACATTTATTACACTGTTTATTGTTCATTGTTAGTTCACAGTGCATGAACAACATGTTAACAAACACTTATGATTTTAATAACGCATTAGTAAATGCTAAAATTAATAAACGCTGTAGAAATATTGTTAATACTTAGTTCACGTTTACTAATGTTGTTAATGCTAATTAACGAACCTTATTGTAAAGCGTTACCAAATATATTTTAATACAACATAAATTATATGAATGTATCCATGTAAATATTTTCTAAATATATGCTGTATGTGTGTGTTTTTATGTATACTTAATAAATATACACAGCACACACACACACATGCACACAAAATCCTTTATTTTGGATGCAATTAAGCACAATCTTTGCCCGGCACCTTGATATATATATATATATGCATACGCACATTTTTAGGAACCGTTTAGTAGTAATCTGCACTGATGCAAATAATTACAATGTATCTCATACGTTCGTTAGATGTTCAAGAAATCCTGTATCATTTGACAAGTAGTTTGATAGGTTCGAGCACTGCTTCTTCACCACTTTCTTAATATCTTCATGGTTGTTGTAGTACTTCTTTGAAGCGGAGCGTTTTCATAAATACACTCGTGGGCCTCACATCACAGCCTGAAACCCCAGCCATCCCATCACCCCAACCATCCATAAAAAACCCACGGCTCTGAAGCTCCACCGTCCCGGAGGTGTTCAGTACGAAGCAAACACGAGAGAGCACCTCTCACCTGCAGCTGCCAAAGGAACTGACCTAATTAGTCACGTACCGTCAAGCTGCCCGAGCCGTGGAGCAGCAGACTACATTTCCCTCCGCGACCGCTGCACTTCATCTGTTGTCCGTAGCTGTGTGGACTTCTGGGAGTTGCGGGAAGAGTAGCAGGCCTCCTGACAGAGGCCTGAGAGCCGCTGCCTGAATTGGCCCTACAAACCACAAAAAGAAAGAGGGTCCGTTTTTGCACTTCAATTAAAGACGAGTCGTTTGATCTACTCTTGATTAGCCCCTCTCCTCGCTAACTGGCTTTATGTAAAGTAGTCAAAGTACTTCGTTTATGATTAGTGATGTTTTTAGGGGTGGGATTTAGGTGAGTGTTTGAAACACAATCGCTGCGGTGGACTATTTGATCAGTGGAAATAAGATAAAAACAGAATCATTTGCATACGTTCCATTAAAAACATTGAATCTGATTAAGGCTAACAAGAAGGCAGGGATTAAAGGAGCGGACGAATATGGAGAGTCACACGAGCTTGACATCAGAGCCAGGTGCGTGTCTCTTTCTCTAGCGTACAATCCATAAGAGCTGATCCACGTCAATTAAAACCGTTCATGGAGATGAAATATGACCGTGACCGGGATCGATAACTCTCGACCACTTCGGAACGGAGCTGTTTGGACAGATTATGCCACCGTGACCATAAACGATTGAGTGTCAAGAAAACATAGCAACTTTGCAGGGTGTCTTCCTCTTGCAGAGAACCGCTAAGATACATTTCAATTCAACAAACACTGCGTTTGGGTATTTTAACATTAATATTTTGTGTTGAAATAAATAGATCAAAGTGCTTTTTATCATAATTATCAGTGTTTCATCATTAAAAAAACTCACTTACATAATGATGAATTTCTAAATGATTAGAAATATAGCTTCAGTTAATTTAAGGTAATGAAAATAATAACACAATTTAAAAATGTGTCATTTTCTTTGCTCGTTATTTGTGAACAAGTATTAAACAACTGAAACATATATATATATATACTACATTTTAAATTATTATTATTTAAAATATTATTAAATTATTAAATCTAATTAATTATCACTAAAAATTAAATGTGATAAAAAGAACAATGCTTTAAAAAGTCTGTACAATTTTGCTTTAATGGTCTTCCTGTTGTTGCTTTCTTTTTGTTCCAAAATAGTGATTTCTTTTTACAAGAAAGCCAACACTTGGCATCTCACATCATGAGTGTACATACACAATGTTACAAGCAAAACCCACACACACACACACACACCAGCACTACAAGGCTAAATAAAACCCAAACACAGGTTGTTGTTGGCTGTTAAAGTTGGAGTATGTTATTGTAAATGAATGAATAGATGAGTAAAGGCAGTTGAAAGGGAGTTAAAGAGCTCGCTAAAGTGGCTGTCTAGTGGGGAATCATGGGATATTACCTCCAGGCTGCATTAAAGACAATTCAAACAGCAGTAAATTTCATTGTTAAAAGATAATAGTGAATAATAGGTGTCTGGATGTGTGTTTGTGAAGACAAAGCAGTGTCTAGGAATGTTCTACTCTATTTTCCCCTCCTCTCTCGTCGAACAACTGAAGTAATAAGTAGAAACAACTGCAACAAATTGCTGCGTTCGCGACTGTTAGTGGAAATGCACCGCAGAGATTTTCCTGTATGGCAAATGATGGGGGTTGATGCTGTTTACAGAAATGCTAATTAAGAATAATGAATTTCTGCAGAGACTGTAGTTTTGCAAAGGTACTGTAGTACTGTACGCTAAACACTGCCTACTTACGTCTCTACTGGACTTTTCTGAGATCATAAGGTTCGTGGCAGATTAAAAAGACCATGAAATCACTTGACAACTGCAATTTTCTTTTCTGTGCTTACACCACTCCTACTGAATGAAATGTAGCTTCATAAATATATCGACTCTTTGACTACATCACAGTCACAAGCCATGATTTGCTAGTTTTATTTATTTATAAATGCACTGATAAAAAAAAAAAAAACAACAAAAAAAAAACTACATCATGAGTCCGTTTTTGTTTTAATCTGGAAGTGAATGTACATTTTCCATGATATAATAGACGTAATGGCACTTTTTTTTCCAAATAATAACTAAATGTTTGTAGAAGGCCAGCATACATTACCAAAAAAAAGAGCTGTAACCGAAAAATTTCATTTTATTGTTAGATATTGTAGTAGTAGTGGTAAAAACACAAGTGTATAGAGCACAGATATGCATCACCTAATTTTAGGCATTAGTCATATGACCTGTGCAAGTGGGTCGAGGGACATGAAAACACCCATAAATAAGAAATGATCTGCATCACGCCAAATGTCAACCATTTGTGCTCACAGATGTGATTGTTTACTTATTTATCAGTTTCCTTTATCTTACCAGGTAAGACTTTGAAAGTTGCTGTCAGCCGTGTGTGTGTGTATTTAAGGGTTGACTGGAGCAGTGGCATCATGGCCATATGGAAATTTTGGGGAAGGTGAGAATAGCAGAGCACAGTGAAGCCGCCCACCCCCGAGACAGATCCACACATGCTCATTCACTCATAGCTGAGGTGAGCAGGCTTATTTTTACTGGGTCGGGAATCGCGTGGGGAGGCTCACGTAATGAAGCATGGAGCCAGAACTGGGCTACGCCACAGCAGGAAAATGTCAAGTCGCATCTCGCTGCACTGAAAATCATAAATCACCACCTGTACTATTTGCTTGAACCTGCACACACACATCCACGTACAAAAAAAATTGAAGGTCACAAGAAAGTGCCCTCTTTCCATAGTTCACCTCAACATGGAAAAACTCCTGGAACATCCTCATGAAGCATTTGAACCTCTATTTTCTCACCTTTCTCCCACCTGATGATATGGCGTACCCCAAGGGCATGTCCTAGGTCCTTTGCACATTTCACCAAGACAACACAGAAAGCAGCCAGACAGCATGTTCTTCAGGAAAAACATTAAATAAACACAGAATCTGTGTCATCGACTTGTGCGTGCGTCTGACTGTGGAGAATCTCCAGTGTTTTTCACCCTGGAAGTCCCACGGGCAAGGTACGCTAGTCGTTCTGCATCGTGACGTCTCGTTTATGCATTCTCCCAAAGAGCTGAGACGGCGGGACGGTGAGTTGAAGTGGACCGCGTAGCGAAGCACTTCACAAACGGGCTGTCAGCGTGTGATAAATGGCATCATCACAGAAAAACCAAACAGCACCAGCGGTCCCTCCAACCAGCCTTCCCAACATATTAACACATTTATTTATTTCTGTGCCGCCGCGCCGTAAATAGGAATGTTTTAAAGCGGGGCAGACTCAGATGTCTGCGGGCGATAATGCTGGTCAGCAGCTCTCCAAGTTCTGTCCACTGCTGCCGTTTCTCGCTGGATGTGTGTTTCATTATTTAGAGCTGCGAGCGGATGTTTGTTTTGTACATGTGTTTAAGATTTTTGAAAGGTCTTCTAGTAGGAGAGGTTCTTGAATAAAGAACCTCTTTTATCAATTGCATGCAATAAAATACGTTGCAATAAGATTATGACATTGCTTGTATTTTCAATTGTAAACTGTTAAGATATTTGATAAAAAGAAAATAATTTGTAAATATATAAATATATATACAAACATACATACACAAACACAATAATACCCTCAGAAGACAGGTTTTCAGTTATTTACATACAATAAGAATATACACTGAAAAAATGGTGTAGGATTTTCATTTACACACTCAGAAATAAAGGTACAAAAGATGTCACTGGGTGGTACTGTACTGTACCTTTTAAAAAGGTACACTTTTGTACCTATTAGCTTCAAATATGCACACTTTAAGTACTAATATGTACCTTTATGGTACCAAAATTGACACTTTACATACAAACATCTTTTACAAAGATACCGCCCTTAGTGACAGCTTTTGTACGCTTATTTCTGTGAGTCCAGAAATTGCAAGTAAAATTCAGCTATAACAGCGACAAAGATATGGAATTAGCTTAATTAAATTAATTTTGGATGAAAAATACATTTTTTTGTACTCCGTTAATCCTTTTTTTAATATACAACTTAGAAATAAACTCATCTGGCTAGAAGAATATATGATAAGAAATGTTTTATTTAATATCCAAATCTCTGACTTTTAATTGGAGATGCTGGCATCTTGGGTAGTTTGAAAGCAGATTCGGTTTAAAATTCTCGAAGAAGTATGCAAGTACTATGAGGGTGTGTTTCTGAATGGGGAAAATATATAATCTGCTTTCCATTTAATGCTTATAACAACAGAGATATGATTATTCTTTCCCACTGGGAAGCGGGATGCAAGTGGGGTCGCTTCTGTGAGTTCCATCTCCAAGTATGTGAGAGCACAAGTGCAGACTCAGGAAGACACACTGAAACATGAGGGAAGACTCCCAGACCCAGGATCCATTTAGTTCTCCCACAGTTGGTCCAGTGATCCTGACAACTGATGGATTGTTTTAGTTTTCCTTGTAAGTGGAGCAGAACTGGTGGAAAACATGTTGTTCTTTGTTACAAAAAATAAATAAATAAATAAATAAAAAAACGGCTACACAGAGAAAGTGAGTTCACACTTCTACAAACACATCTAGTGGCTGACTGAAGGGGGGGGGGGTACACAAACAGACAACATTTGTTGGTGGTCAGTGCTAAGGAAAGCTACTCTGTAAGTAGTTCACCATCAGTCAAGCTACAAAAAAATAAAAAATAAAAAACCCAGTGTGCTGTAAAAAGTTTTAACATAATATTAACAAAAGACATTTTTTTGAGCGGGGCGGGGGTTCAAAAACAGCCTTATTTAACTGAATTTGAGTGATTTTAATAAAGAGTGTTTTATTATTGCACACTCACTATCAAGCACATTAAAACTAATAAAATGTACAGAAAATTGTATTGCTTTCTTCAGAATATTAGGACAGTGAGAGAGATATTAGACTGGCATTTTATCAATGTGTTTTATATTTGTAATATTTTACAGTATGTATGTTAACCCAGTATGAATTTTTCAGTTGTCAACTTCACCATTACTATTGTCCAAATAAAAAGCTTCAATGTACACCTTCGTGGTAAAGAAAAAAACCTCTTCTAGGAAGTGACTGGAAAAGATTCCAGATGATATTAAGAAGGGTGATCGTGGAAAATCCGTTTTACCACTGTACACAGACTGAAGGCTGTGTGTGGGTGCGAGTGAGTGGCATCTGCTGGTGTCGCCGTGGCGACCGAGGCTCAGTTCTCAGGACCATCTGCTAATGCTGCGTGTCTGGCAGACAGGTCCATACAGGCCTCATCTATTATTGATGCACCTCTCAGAAACATATACACACATACACATGCAGACACGTCGTTTCCTCAGTTAGGGAGTGTTTATGGGTACATTTGCCCTGTGCTTCATATGCCATCAAAGCTGAAACTGACATGGGCCATCTTTTCGTGAGTCGTAAAATAGACCTTTCTGGCTTCTCATCTCTCTTTACATGCAGATGAAAGCTGTATGTGTCATCTAAAATCATGCTGACACAAGTAAATCTCCTCTGTGCTGGATATTAAAGGAATCTGGCAGGTTCAATACAATTTCACAAATTATTTCGATTAGTTTGTAAAATAAGAATAAAGGAAATATCCTTACAGTGTGCATCTATAAATAAAAGCACTGCATAGAAACACACAGTTCCTGAAGGTCTGACTGAAATATGAATAATTATGAAGATTCGCAAAGTATGACAATACTTCTATTCTTTCCAATGGGTTAAATATACAGACATAAAAGTTTATACACTACCATTTAAAAGTGTGACGATTACAATGTAATCTCAATTTTAATTACATTTTTAAACATTTATTTAATTCCTGAGATCAAAGACTCACTTAAGTCATCAGTGTCATGATCCTTCAGGAACCGTTTTAATTTGCTAAAAATGATCAATGTTAATTGCTTAAAATATATTTATATTTAAATGTTTTTAAAGGCAATTATATTTTCTTTGATGAATACTGTACTGAGTGGTCAAAATATTATTTGTTTATTTATCATTATAAAAGTTTTACAGTTACGGTTGCATAATAAATGTATTAAAGGTGCCATAGAACGGAAAACTGAATTTATCTTGGCGTGGTTGAATAATAACAGTTCAGTACATGAACATAACATCCTGTGAGTCTCAAACACCATCGTTTCCTACTTCTTATAGAAATCAAGTGTTTGCAAAAGAAGACTGAAAAACGGTCAGATTCCACACAACACAGACTGTTTCGTAACAGTCTAGAGGAGTAATAGTTACGCTCACCACATTTGCATATCCCCGCC
>JAUMHQ010000085.1:9379294-9403169 GCA_032361165.1 Enteromius paludinosus
TTTCTCAACTTCTGCCGCGAGCAACGCCAGTGAAGCGCCGCTGACAGATCCACAATTCTTTTCGGCAACGCTTGACGCCACCCATTCAAAGTCAATGGGAAGCATTGACGCTGCCGCCCCGTGTGAACACACCGTAATTCTTACAAATTCATAGGACCTCACTCATACAAATCGTACGCATTTTATGAGTTGCCAATCCGTATGAATTTGTATGAATGACTTACACCTAACCCCACCCATCACTGGGGTTTAGGCAAATCATACAGAATTCATACAAATGAGGTTGTTGGAATGAACCACAAAAAAAGCATTAGTATTTGATGGCACTTACAGCAATGAGTTGGTAAGAGTTGTTCATCATAGCGATGAGCATGTTCAGCAGCACCACCAGTGAGATGACATTATAAGTGCCGAACATGGTGGCCCCCACAAACTCAGTAAACTCATGACGAGCCTTCACGTTGGTGACGTACAGATTTAGCAGCCCAAACACAGACCAGAAGAGAGACTGAAGAGTTTCAAACAGCCTGAGAGGTCAAAGAGAGAGAGAGGGAAGATGAAGAAAGAAGCAAAGCAAGATTTATAATACCGAGTTTCTCCCAAACACGCATATACACACAGTTTAAGATCGACTTGGGCACTGAATTTGAATGCGTTCAAGCCTTCATTATTATAAGGAAACACACAAACTGAAAGCATCAACTTTTTGAATTATGATTTACTATTACTATTAGGCTGAACACATTTGGACAATATAACTGACCAGTAACAATTAAAGGAATAGTTTATGCCGAAATGGAAATTCTGTCACTCCACATGCATGTGTCTCTGTACTCTTGTGAAAGCGCAGAGAAATTGAAGAAATTGTTGAATAAAATCATTATTTTTAGTTTTCTTTTTACACAAAAAGTATTCTCCCTGCTCAAAGGTTGAAGACATGGACTGTATTAATGATGTCCTTAATACCTCTCTGGGCCTTGACCGTGGTAGTTCCCTTGCTGTCTTGTTAAGCGTTTCCTTGTTTCTCGTTTTTTATTGTCTTTCTGTTGGATTTCCCGTGTATCTATCTTTACCTGGTTTTGGATTTTTGCCTCCGTCTCGCCCTTTTTGAAACGGGAAAGAATATGTTTTCCTGACTGTTTTTGCTTAGAAACAGACCAAATATTTGCCTTCTCAGGAGGAGTTTTGAAACAAACTGGTATCATTGAAATCGCTTCCCATTTCTGAACACATTATTACTGAGCAGCCTTGAGCAACAGATTCTCGTCATTACACACAACGGTTGATGGATGACGTGCTTCTCTATAATTTTGTCTTCGTCCTCTGAGATCAAATGATTCTGCGAGGCTCATGCTATGATGTGAAAATTCAGGAAGATCATAACCATTTCCACTCTTGTTTCCTTTCTCATTTCTTTCTCATTTTGACCTCTGCAGGAGGTCAGCATTAAGCTGCGTGTGGCATCTAGGCCACATTATATTCACTGATCAAGCTGACAGAAGTGTCTGTGTGGGTTTTGCAATATGAGCATCACAGTTCATTTATTCTGATTATTAGCAAAGCTTTAAGACCTCTGTTACTGCAAAGCCAACAGGGAGCTCGACTGTTGAACTGTGTCATTATCATCGATGTCTGATGTACTCAACACACAGGATGGTTTTTTTTTTTTACTACCTGACTCTAGGAAGACAAAAAGGATGTTTAGGCCAAAAAAACTAAGCTTGCTGGTCTTGGCTGGTATTAGATGGTCTCTGAAACTAGTCCAGCTTGTGTAGCCAGACTGACTAGCTAAACAGTGACCAAAACCTTCCTTAAACCAGTCAATCAGATTCGGGTCAGGCTCAAATCAGATTAAAAGTTCAAAAACTTCAAAGTAAAGCTGTGTATTGAAGCTAGTCTCTGCACTATAGTCTCACAGAGCCAAATCTACACAGTCTATGGCCCCAAAAAACAATTTATAGCTGTCATAACAATGTAATTTTAAATATCCCATCTGAAGACATGACGGCAGTGAGTTGCAGAGCTGATGTAAACATATCCACATTGCTACGATCAGATGCTTTCTACTATGGTTTTCTCACTGCTATAATTTTTGTTTATTTTGTTATTGAGAAAAAAGCATGCAGCACACATTTGACCCTGGGCTACAAAATTAGAAATACATTAAAAAATTAAGTTTTCCATTGATGTAGGCTATGGTTTGTTAGGATATGACAATTTATGGCCAAGATAAAACTATTCGAAAATCTGGAATCTGAGGTTGCAATAAAAATCTAGGTATTGAGAATAAAAGTTGTCCAATTGAAGTTTTGAGCAGTGGATCTGGATGTTAGCAAAAAGTATAATCACTGCAAAGGTATTCACAACTTCTCTTTACTTTCAAGCAAAGTAGAACTTCATTGTAATCATATTGGAGCATTTTATCATGTTCAAATTACGTTGCTGGCTGCAGTTCACTTTACAGCCACCGGTGTCACTAACAAAGTTTTATGAATTCTACACTATAGCTTCTATAAAAGTATGCTTTTTTTAGTCCTGACTTTCGACGAAAGAACTTCACATCTGTGTTTCACTCACGTAGAGAAGGCATTGTTCTGCTTCTCACAACGGATCCCTTTGCAGTGGTTGGGCTCTTCGGACGCCTTCGTCTCATAGTAGAAGTAGAGCTGGTTGAGGCCGTTGGCGAAAGCCAGCAGCACCAGACAGTAGATGAAAAGGAACTTCAGGATGTCCAGCAGCATGCGGCCAAGAGAGATCTGCAGTGGGCCTAAGTGAGAGTTGGCGGTGAACAGGGAGATGAGACGCAGGGAGCTGAAGATGTTGGCGATGGCGAATAGAGCCTCAGCGATGAGTGTAGGGTGCCACATCTCCCACTCCACTCGAGGACGAGAGCTGTTGTACTGATAAAAAGAGAAGATTGGAGAGATAAAGTTCTAGTTTCTAGTACAAGCTGAAACTATTAACAAGTGGTCTTCTGTAATGGTTTCTGTAAAGCTGAAGCTTGCATTAAAATGCTGGTATCAACCTTAAAGTAGGCCACCATTTTAAGAGATATAGTAGCCAGGTAGAGAGAGTTCATTGCAAAATCCATCAGGTTCCACCAGTCATGGATGTATTCTGTGAAACCGCCATCCCACATCTCTTTAATCTCTGCCCAGATGAAGCCTGCAAGGGCCAAAATGGAAAAAAATCAAAACAAAACATTACAATACGGAAGCCTGTTTCTGCCACCGAATAAAAAGATAAATAAAAGGTCATTACGACTTTTTATCTCAAAATTTTTCTCAGAATTGGAGAATTGCAATTGCCAGATATGAAGTCAGAATTGCATGATATAAACTTAAAATTGTAAGTTTAAAGTCAGTTTTTTTTGCCACAAAATTGGACTTTATGACTTACAATTGCGGTTTTATATTTCACAATGCTGGGGAAAAGATAATTCTGCGACATTATATCACATGATTATGAGTTATAAAGTCAGAATTCTGAGATATAAAGTGACTTTATTACTTACAATTGCAAGTTCATATCAATAATTGTGACTTTTTTCTCATAAATGTGACTTTACAGTACATCTTACAATTGCAGGTTGAAAGCCAGCAGCAGAATTGTGAGATAAAAAGTCGCAATAACCTTTTATATTTTTACTCAGTGAGAGAAATGGGCTTTCATAACAATAACTGAAAAAACTAAAAGTGCAGGTCTCTACATTCACTACATAACCCTATAGGGAAACGGTTTATGTATTTCTTACCCAGTTGTCAATAATAAGAATAAACTTTTCCCCCATGGATTTGATTTTAAACACTAAACTGTCCCACCCTGAAATTAATTAACTGAAATGAACAGAAAACAAAGAAACGCTGTTAGGCTAACATATATACATTTTCATTGCTTCGCTGTCTAGTGCTCATATTCACAAAAGTAGAGCAAACTCTGTTCTTGCTGATTGCACCTGTCTTCCAGAGTACAGGGAAATTAGTTTCAAGCCTCCACTTGTGTCTTCTTCTGGGCTTGTGTGTGCTTTGAGAGAAAACCTCAAGCCACTATGATTGAGCCCTGGTGTAATCAATCCTGAACTGGGACTCGAGATATATGATTTCCTCTGCTTTTGTCTTGAGGTCAATAAATTACGATATCAATAATTCATGAGTATTCATTTACTTCATGAGAAGGATAAAACCATAACCGTATCTATTTCCTTTGCATGCCGCCAGTTTTAATGTTTGAGAAATGAGCCAGTGAAGTGAATGTTACAGATCAGAGTTTCTTCGTTATTCGAGCTAAATGGATATTTGAGACTAGATTTGCACACTTTGGATTCCAGCACAACAATATCCACCCACTTTATTTTTCCTAACCATTTTCTATAGGGATTTAAAAAAAACGTGCATTAAAGTGACTTTGAAAAGAAATTTAAAAAGGTACACATGGGCAAAAGAAGTACACTTCTTGTGCTAAAAAGGTACAGCATACTTTAAACAAATAAAACAAAAAGTGCATGGTATGTCCTTATACATATACTTTAGTGCAAATTGAATAAATGCTATTCATTGCACTTAAATGTCCCAAAGAAGCCTCACCTAGAACCCAGGGTAAGATCATCCACTCCACGATGGTGGGTGGAGGTCCCTGTACATGCAGGTCAGTCTGAACGATGTGCTGTGAGGCGAGGAGGAGGAGGAAGAGGAAGGTCAGGTATGAGGCAGTGTGGCAGATAAACTTGATGAAAGGTTTCTTGATGAAGGTTCCCAGGGTGCTCTTTGGAGCCAGAAGGTAAACGAGGGAGAAGACAGGGAAGAGCAGGCCGATGATGAAGCAAGTTACAAGCTTCACTGCCCAGTGACGTCTTCTCCATCCTGGGAAGCCATCGTACCACAGTGTTGCCAGGAGCTGCTGGCAGTTGGGCTGAGCTACAAACTGTGAGGATATAATAATAGCTGAATGAGCTAATAAGCCGGTGAAATTCATGACAATTACAGATAAAGGCAGTATTCAGTATCTGGCATAATATTTGAACTGCCTGACATTTAAGCATTAAATGTGTTGAAAAGATGTACCAAACATTTGTTCTGTAATCCTGTGGTGCTAATTTGTATTATACAATTTTTTTCATGGAGTAAAAATACATTTAGTAAATATTTAGGTTCCATCATAAATGATGTAACATTGGTTTAGTAAGTTTTATATTAATTGTCCAATTATTTTATCATTATTATTAGATATTTAGTTTTTTCATGGATGAGAACATTGTGGGACTAATCATAAAAGACATCCAGCATATATTTTTACAGTTTAGGTGACTCATTTTTGAGAATTGTTAATACTAATGTAAACTGTTGTTAGAGGATAATGCACGTGTCAATTTTATGTATTAGTAAACAGCTTAGTTTTTATAAGTTGTTGTCAATATGGTGTCTATTTACTTTTCCTGAGCACTGTGATACACCAAAAAAATTTGTATTTAGCATGTCACACTTTAAAAAGAAACATTAAATATAAAGGCTATAAGCAAAACTTTTAGAAGAATTGGTTTACTCAGTATTATATAGATGTTATGATTATATTCTTGGTAACTTTGTATATGAATGATTATAATATGAATGTATGAGAAAATTCAAAATAAACAAAAACAAAAAGCAGCCAAGTGCACATATGACAACAAACGACAAATGTTATGCAACAGCATAAATGTTGAAAAAGTTTTTAAGTGAGTGAGGTTTGACATTCATGTCATTACATAATACTTTTCCTACAGGCATTTGAGGTGAAATCAGTTCTTAAATCAGGTTAAGTCAGGCTTTGAGTAAGAAGTCATTTAGTTGTACTTTTATCACTGAAAAACATTTATCTAAGAATTACATTACACTTACACTCCTTATTATTGCCTTGGAGTAACCTAGAATGAATTGTTCAAGAGCCCGGTGTTGATGAGCTTTAAACCTGCAAACTTTCATCTACCAGTGCATTATGCCACACCACTCCAACAAAATCAGGTTCATATTTTAGCACTGCAGAAAAAAAAGAAGAAAAAAACCCTCACAATGCAGGTGTAAAATGATGTGCCTGTCCATAACAATTGTATAAATAACGTTTCTCAGATGAAATGTTTTCTCTTGCTGCCTGACTTACATTGCTCTGCAATGTTATTCTGTTTTATGAAAGCGGTCATTTCTGCTGCGCACTCTTATTACACAAAATGCAGTGGCAACTTGAACTTGTCACCTCTCTTGAAAACATTTTGCAATGATTCCATCAGCATTAGAAAACAGTCGTTCTTATGAAAGACCTTCAGCTCAAGATAACATTTATAGGGAAAAACAAATGTTGTGATTTACTTTCATTTAATTTCTGTTTTAGTATTTTTCTAATTTTTCAGTAAGAAATGTATAGTTGATGAAAAAGGCGGAAGAAAGCAAGAACTTCATCAAAATCAATCAAATGATTGCATTAGAAGGACATAACATGATTCCCACTGCATTTGATGCACAACCAAAATATGAAACACTTCATATTGTGAAATGTAATTTGATGCCTGAGGACAAGACAAAAGTTTAAGGGTAGACATACCTAACTGACATTAAGGTTGATCAAAACACTGCATTTTAATTTGGATTTATCTCGTAAGCTGCTTATAAATTGCCTCAAGGAGAATGAGTTTACAATATGACTAAACCAGTCCCTATTATTGATGATAATAGTAAAAGATTAGAACTTTACTTTTTGACCAAAACTTTTGTGCAATGAACAAGCTAAAGTAGATTGTCTTTCATCTCTTTATTGCATCATGCACATTAGAAATGTTTAAAGAATCTTAATACAGAATCGAATTATCAATTGAATTATGATAAGATAAATTAGAAGACTTGGGACTACAAAAGCTGCTTCCGAATCATCAGTTCTCTGCTGGATCTGTCTGCTACATTTGACAATGTCAATCATCAGATTCTGCTGTCTACCCTCTCATTACTGGGTATCACTGAGATCCCACTGCTCACTGGTAGATCTTTCAGGGTGGCCTGGGGAGGGGAAGTATCCACAGCATATCGGCTCGTCACTGGGGTTCCACAGGGATCAGTTCTTGGACCCCTTCTCTTCTCTATTTAAATTACATCACTGGGTCCCATCATACATGACTTCTCCCACCATTGCTACTCTTACGTCACACAGCTCTATCACTCTTTTTAACCAGATGACTGCAGGCTGCCTGGCAGACATCTTGACATGGGTGAAAGTACATCACTTCCAGCTAAACCTGGCAAAGACTGAGCTTCTTATCTTTCCTGCAGCTTTAGATTTAGCCATCAAGCTATGTTCTTTTACAATTACCCCATCAATCTCCAGAACAATCTCGTTTACTGTTACTGGCTGGTGGAATGATCTTCCCACCCCTATACGGAATATTGTATCCCTGTCAATCTTCAAGCAACAGCTGAAAACTCATCACTTTTTACACTATTTGACTTTATCCTAAATAAAAAAATTAAAACTTAATTTTTATTTATTCCTTTCCCTTTCTAGCTTGTATTTTTTAAACAATGCCTGAGACTGGGTATTTCGAGTGCTTCCTCTGTCTGTTTGCCTATTTTAGACTGTCAGTCTAGCATACTCACCTCTTTTTGGTGGTATTTGATGGCTAGCTTGAGCTTGGCCAGGTCTCTGCACTCATGGGGGTCCAGTTCTTCACTGTGGTCATCCCGATGGTTGAGGATGGTCTCCAGCTCACGTGAGCTACGGGCCTGATCCAGCAAGTCTTTAGCAAAAAGTTTGCACTGCTGGGACAGCTCCTCATACTCCTGCCTGAACTCATTCTCCACCTTACTGAGCTCCTTCAGCTCCCAGCCCAGCCTGAACGCAGTGAGGATGGGGTCTTCGCTGGAAAGGGCGATGAGAGAGGGGCTGGCAAGAGTTTTGTAGATGTTTAGACGTGAACGGGAGTGCCGCAGGCTGTCCACTTCGGAGCTCGATACACACTCCACGCAGTCGCAGCGGATCTGGTGTGGCCGTGGGACGGTGACTTTCCGTTGAACTAGGAGCTTGATGATCTCGTAGTTGTTAGTGTGGGCAGCCAACATGATTGGTGTGATATCGGGTGTAAACTCCGAAAACTGTGTGTCCGTCATGTGAGAAGGAACCTGGAAGAGTCAAAGTAAAAAGAGCAATAAATAAATAAATAAGTGTACACTATTAAGAAAGTTGTCAATCTTTACAGTTCAATGTACTGTGCATGATATTAAAGATGAGCACAACTGCCATCCAACACCAACAGACATCAGGCAAAACATAACAAATGTGTCTGTTGCCATTAGTTAGTATAGGTTTAATAAGTTGACATTACATATAAAGTTCCTTACTGTCTGTAGAATGTCTAATGTGGACAAAATTTTCATTAGTTATTACTTTACTGTAATCTTTTTTAATGGCCACTTAAACTGTGTATATTTGAGAATACGCAGAGCCTCCTGCCATCACCCTATTTCGTACGATTATTCCCTTTAGGTACATTAAAGCCAAGTACTTCATATTAGAAGTAATATCCCATTTTGAGCTGATTTTACTGCACCATTCTTACAGACGCACTGATGAATGCATTTCATAAAGTTAAGGAAGAATGATGTTTTGATGCTTGATTTTAATAAATAGCCTACTCTTTTCAGACTGGAGTGAAAATGTTGAGTTCTGAAAATTACATTACGTACATGTTCATAGTTCATCAAGTTTTTGATCTCGAAAGATCAAGGGAAAATTCATTCCTCTGAGGCATTTTACAAGCTGCTTTAGATGAGTCACCATGATATCTGTACCTTTCACATAAGAAGGACAGTGATTGAATTCAGAGGTGTTTCCTAAAGGCACCTCAAATTTATATTGTCGGACAAGAAAGAAAGCAAAATGATTTCAATATGTGCTGTCAAGAACTTCCAGGAGGAGGCAAGAAAGAAAGAAAGAATTACAACAAGGGCTGAAACTCTGCAATAGGACTGGATATTGACACAGATTTCACAAATCCATTAGGTCCACACTGTAAAAAAATTGCTGTAGTTATGCAGCTGGTTTGCCAGTAACTTACTGTAGATTTATATTTATACAATTTATTGACAGCAGTTTGTTTAAATATGAATGAACAATAAACAAAAACAAGTCTTTTATCTTTATAGAATAAAACTATTAAAAACAGCCTGATAAAAAGCATTCTGGGAAACAGAAATCATCAACCTTTTTCTGTTTTCTTCTGATATGGGTTCCCAGAAATGCTTGGCATGAGGCTGTTATTTTCTTTAATTTGTCCTGTAAAGATAAAGATTTGTTAACGTTTAATGTTCATTTATCTTTGTACAAACTGTCGCTGGTAAATAACAACAGTAAGCTCCTGGCAAACAGCTGTGAATAATAATGTAATTTCTACAGAAATATTTAACAGTGCAGATTTGCAAGCTTTTGATTTGATTCATCTGCAATTTGAATTAGTTTTGATATGTTTGGATATCAGGTACATGCCTACTTAAAACAATGAATATCTGAAATCATGCCAAAAACAGTCTCTCAACTAATGCACGCAAATCAATTGCTATTTATTTAAAATTCAATAATCACCACTCATATATCAAGTTATATACAAACATTTTATTGCTGTAATGCAGGCTCAGACTGCTTTATTCAAGATCGTAGATAGGCAGAGAGTATAATCCAGGGCAAACAGGTGTATCAAAGGTAATCCAATAGCGTGGTCAACAAACGGGCGAGAGTCAGTAAGGCAGGCGGCGGAAGGAAACAGTTCAGGGTCATACACATGAAAAACAACACGGGAAGAATGCTCAGTACGAACACCATTAGCAGTTAAGACTTCGCACTGAAGCAGTCACAGTCAGGCCTATAAATAGGCGGGGCGAGCGCAGGAAGTGTGCGGACCGGCCAAGGTACGATGGTTTGTTGATACAGATTTGAAATCTAGCTAAGTTAAGTAAAAACATATAATGGATGGCCTAACTGGTATTGTTTACTAAACTGTTTCACTGACATCTTTCTTGTACTTGTATACTTTCTTTCAGCATAACGTCTGATGCTTCAGCTTACACGTTCATGTCAGTTTGCTTGCGTTCTGCGCAACCGCTTGTACTGGGGTGTGACATTTAAAAGCACCAAAATGTTGTTTTTATTTTCATTCCATGATAAAGTTCCTTGTGATTGTTAAATGAAAGGCCTTCTAACAATGTTCAGTGATGCTGTGTTCATTCAGGAAATAATCAAGACTGATTCATTGGTTTTAAGAATCAATACTGGTTCCTGAAAATGAAGAGAGATTAAAATCGTTTAATCAGTAGCCTATAGAGACAGAACAACACACGCCATTAATCTGAAAACCATGCCCACCGGACAGTCCAATGCTCTCCATTGACTTTGTATTGCAGGAAGCTGCCTCCTTGCCATTTCTGACTTATAACAAAGTGCCCAGAACAATGCCTAAAAGCTGCGACAAGATGTACAATAAACAAGGCAATTGTTGCAATTGGGTTTTTTAGCATGTCAAAAAAATTTACTTGCATGAAGTTGTTGACTCGTAGACCTCATAATTGCAAAACTGGAAGATTTCTTTTAGCCAATTAAGTTTTTGAGTTGGTGCTGTACAGTGAGAATTATTATTATTATTTCTGTTTACACTGTAAAGCATAATTTTAACAATATCATAATTTGTACAATTTTTAATTATGCAAATATGTAATTGTGTAAATGAACCTAATAATAGTAATAATAATAATAATAATAATTAAATTCATTTTAAGGCTAGCCAACTCATAAATGTGAACCTGCCAGGAGGATTTAAATGCATATCAGAGCTACATGATATCCAAAGAGAAAGTTGGATGTGACCGGAAAAAGTCACATCGTTACACACCTGTTTCTCTCCACTGGGCTTCTTGTAGGATAGCAGTAACTCCACTGCTCCCACCACCTCCTTGCGGATGGCATAGAGGAGTGCATCACCCATGTGCACGCTATGACTCAACAGCAGCTCCATCACCTCCAGGTTCTCATTTTCAATAGCGATGAGGAGTGCGCTGCGGCCCAGTGGGTCCAGGCAGTTCACGTTGATGTTGTAATAGATCTCGGCCTCCTCAAGAGCCTGTTTAACTCCAGCATAGTCTCCCTTCTCCACCGCCGTCAGGTAGGCTCGTTCTTTGGCAGACAGCTCAACCTCTGCCCTCACGATCTGCAGCGGGATGCGATCGCGGTACGGGGAGTTACGGGCCTTGTTGTAGTACAGCTGCGCCATGGGGTTCATGTGGACTCAGTGACATAAAATGGCACAAGTCCAGACAAAGCTATGTGGAGATTGAGTAAACATCAGTTAGTCATTTCAAAATGACACTACATTTCTTTTATAATTGACATGCCAAATCAGAACAAACCCAGATGTAAGAGCAAGGCAGGACACTTTTTAATCCAGCGAATATTCGATTTGACCTCTCAGAAGAAATATATTTCTGAAAGCCAGAAGATTTCATTTAAAAACAATCATTAAACATTTCTGACAAAGATACAGCCCATATTTTAACTACATGAGAAAAAAAAGTTTTACATTTAAAAATCTCCATCCTGACATTGTTATATAGAAGCGCATCCATTTTAATGTCCATCTTTGACAGTTTTCCCAAAAATAAGAAAAATTATTGTCATCATTTAATCACGTCATCATGTCATTACAAAAAACAGGAAAGATATTTCAAAAAATGTTGGTAACCCAACAGATTTGGTAACCATTTAATTCCATAGTATAAACCAGAAAAAGCATATGTCTCAGAATATCTTCCTTTATGTTCCACAGAAGAAAGAAAGTGATAGACTATGGTTAGGAGTGACATGGGTCTGAGATTTGTTGGTGATTTATCCCTATATGTGCAGTGAGGTTTTAAAATAAAAGAAAAAACCCCACAAAAGCATGCTTAAAAATCATCAGCAATGTCCCTGAGGTCTACTAGTTTTCCAGAGGCTCTATGTAAGAGATGTTGGAATACACTTTGTTAAAATAACCTAAAATCTACCATTTACAGTAGATCAGGACTAATGCAGAACTAAAACATCAGATCTACGTTATATGACGTGTATTAATCAGATGTGGAAATGCAAAATGATATTATGCAGATGGAACACATAATATTATATGTACTTGTACATCTAAATGGCCCATGAAGGCTCCACTCTGGTTTCCAGGAGAGTAAGCTGGCTAAAAGTGGCAAACTGTGATATGAAGAGGATTTTTTTCCACACTTGATTGAACCCTGATTTCCAAGAAGAGATATTCATTACAAGTGATTGAAACTGAATCCATCTGGGGTCAACACCTTTTGTAAGAAACTACAGGTTTTAGAATTGTTGACATTTTTGTCATTTGACCAAATATATTTTGGTTGTTTAAGGTGCACAAATTTGTTCATTAGATGTGTTTTTTTTTTGTGTGTGTGTTTTTTTTACTTGGTGTCTTAATAGACTGACAACAAGAAGCATGCAGTTTAGTGCTTAAACCAACAGATTTTTTAAAATTCTGAACATAGTTAATCATTAATTTTTATGGCCTACTTACAGTAATATTGTAATTTGTTACATTTAAAAGTACCATTCCGTCATCATCATGACACATTTGGTGAAAAAAAAAAAATCAGTATACAACTGTTGTTTAAAAGCATAACTATATGCCGATGTGACTGATTATTCTATGTGAAACGTGAGATAGAATCCATGTAGAGCTTCAGCCATGAAATCATGCAGTAATGAGGGTGATGGAAATTTAGAACCGGGACTGACGTCACATTATTTGTCTATTGGGAATCATGTAGTTTAGAAAGAACAGAGGGCCAATGACAGATCCCTGGGGGATGCCCTGGATAATAGTGGCAGCAGACAAACTGCCGCCTGCCACTGCGATAATTAGGAACTGAACCACATCAATGAAGGTGAGATGGGAATATCATTTGTTGATGTATTATTGATGTAAGCATAAATTTCACTTTGTTTTTTAATCAACATGGTCGATAAAAATGATTCTATCCTTTGTTCTAAGGTGTTAGTGAAGTAAAGTATTAGAGCTGTAAAGACCATTGTGAAAATTAAGATTTAAGCCTTTTGAATAATACATTACGTTAAGATACTATAAGATTGCATATTTTTGAATGTTTCAAATTTCTTCCTCCACAGGTGTTAAGGAATTATTATTTCAGGGTCATCTCCCATTTTTATCGAGTGACATTCTCTTCCATTTTCTTTCATGCATTGCCAATATATTTGGTGTGACATGAAATGTAAACATCTCTAAACATGATCACACACCATGGCAGAGATGGCAGGTAACAGAAATTATGTGAGCAACTGCAAAGATAGCTGGCTCTTGTTGCTTTGCTTCACCCTGTCTAGAGATGCAAGAATTCAGTAAGCAATCCCTATTAACAAATGACTGATGCATTTGTGTTGTAGATAAATAGAGCCAAGAGGGTACACCAAGAGGGGTAATCAGTGTCCTTGTCCACAATCAACACGTTCTCACTCCCAACTCGTCACATTTTGACGCTTGGTCAAGACCATTTGCATTGACGATCAAGGTACCCCTTTGTAGTCACTCATCTGACTACAAAGGGTCCTCAGTTGTTAAATAGGAAACCCTTAGGAAATATTCCAAGTCTTCTGATGCAAAACGATTGATTTGTGAGAGGAATAGATGTGGTCGCGGTCACGTCTCCATCTTCCGTGTACTTCCTGTGCGCTGCTGCAGTTTGTGCGCGATTTCAAAAAAATGCAGCTACAAGAATCTTTACGTCAACAGTGCCATTGGCTCTTGTGTGTCTCGTGACCGATTCGTCATGCTGTTGTGAAATACTATTGGCTCTTGTGTATCTTGTGACTGATTGCGTCATGCTATGGGACGGGAGTATGTGTCCTGAATGAGATGACAGTTGATGACAGCGCGTCAATGCAGCGGGATCATTTTTAGTGATTATAACCTTGTGTTTTACTCCCTTCTTCGCATAAACACTTTGTATGGCTTCAGAAGACTTGTAATGTGACATGACTTGTTTGTAATGTGTTTATACTGCTTGTTTATGATTGGTCTGTGCAATAAATACCTGTACAGTAACTGCCTGAGTGTGTGGTTATATTGTATAGAGGTGGTAGGTTTAGGCTAGGGGTGGGGTTTGGTGCTCCAATAAAGCAAAGAAATTCTATAATAAATGTATATATGCATGCAAACCATTGCATTAAGCACAACAACTGAAAACAACTGAGGACCCTTCGCGTCGAAAAGTGACTACAAAGGGGTGCCTTGGTTGTCAAAAAGCAGCGCAAGATGGTCTTGATCAAGCGTCAAAATGTTGACGAGTTGGGAGTGAGAATGTGTTGCCACAATTCAAAAGTAAAATAAGGTAAATTCTCAATTTAAATGTTTTTATTTATCTCTCAAATGATACGATCTAACATTAAATTTAAATGTAAGATTTAATAATAATGCAAATAATGTAAAATCACAAAATAAGGTAAACATTACATTTAAAATAATGAAGTTGAATGTAAAAAAAAAAAAAAACAATGTAAATTTGTGTAAAATTGCATGTACAATAATGTAAACCTATTAAATGAAATGCTAAATATTGCAAAACCTCACAAATTAAATGTAAATCAATGTAAATTCTTTCAAACTGAACATAAAAAATGTAATAAGTCTGTCAAATTAAAATTTTACAGAGCATCATTAATTCGTAATTTCAGAGAGTTGTTATGGCTGATTCATAAGAAGTACAAATTGTCTATCAATCATGGGATACATAAAATGTACACTTATAAGCTCAGGCCTTGATAAATATTAGCATTTTGAGTTTTTTGCGGCAATTCAACCATCCTGGCATGAGGATTTGTGAACCCTGCCAAAAGCAAGACAGCTGCTCAATTTTACTGTGATCCAGTCAATTTGAATGTCATAAAATGTTATTTGATGCACTTTATACTCATGTCTGTGAGCATTTCATTATTGCATTATGGTAGAACTGTGGCTGTGTGTTCTCCTGTTTGCTGTTGTACTTCACACCTCACTGCTTCATAAAAGCTAAACAAGGCTTCCACAGGGAATCGACCCATGTTTTATTCAGCATGTTTGTAGACCTGGACAGACACCTTAGTTCATTAGAGTGGTTTGGCAGTGAATGTACACAGACCCAATACTATCTCTAACAAATACATGGTTAAAAATTCAAGATGGCACTAAAACGGTCTCTTTGGGTTGCATAAAGCATTAATCAAGCTCATTTTAAATGCCATTTTCCTTTTGCGATGTTCCAGTAATGATGAGGCAATGTTTGAGCACCCTGTTTGTGCTGACCAATAAAGCTTATGAAGACGATCAAATGCACAGTATGATGGGGATCACACACTTATATTGATGACTTGGTCTTGAATGTGATTTCTTTGTTTTGCGTCCCCATTTTCTTCCATTATAGTATTTCTTTCCTACTATGGAAGTCAATAGTGACCAAAACAGCCTGGTTACAAACTTTTGTCAAAATATCTTCCTTTGTGTTCAGCAGAACAAAGAAATTCATACAGGTTTGGAACCACTTGAGGGACCTTAAATGATGACAGATTTTTCATTTTAGGGTGAACCATTCTTTTAAGTGTTTTTGATTTCATAACGAAGGAAATTCTTGAAAGTAAGGGTTTATTATCTGTTGAATGCTTCACAGGCTAAACTACGTTTAATTGAACTAGATGTTCACTTACTGTCAACAGTAAGTTCAGTTTAAGTAACAGTGATTTGTAAAAACGCTTTATATAGAGGGAGCAAGAGATGGATGTTGTTGCCGCATGCTTCACCAACAGGAATTACTCATTTGAAACAAACAGCAAAAGCAGAAATCTCTGGTGGGCCATGCAGACCTCTGCCTCCAGCTATAAACGGGAGCTGAGCTGCTTTATAAAGAACTATCCTAGCACTTAGAATGGCAGAACTTGACAGAGAAGAGAGAGCTGGAGAAACAACGTCACACCCTCCGCACGCTCAAAGAAACATCCCAGAGCGTCTGGATGCATTGATTGTGTTCCACGAGCATCTGCAGGCATTTAGTGTGAACACACATACTGAAGTTCACATAGCAGCTGTGTGTGTTCCTCTCTGTTTAACGCAGTGGAGCGGTGATTTAGAGATTATAAATGTTAAGGATTCTGGTTTCTACAGCACTTGGGTTTCCTTCACTGCCCTGAATCCTGACAAGAGGTCGAAGAATGCGCATGCACAGATAAGCTTGCTTTTTTCATATCGTTTTGGAGCAGCACACAAGATGCTTTTTGAATATCTACCTCAAAATACCAAGCCCATGTAGGACAGGAATCATCATGTGCCACGAGCACCAGAAATTATTACTCTTTAATTATTTAATCAAGCTGGCTCTACAAGTGCAATCATTTTTACAAGATGAAGAAGAAGGAGAGCAAAAAGGGATGTTTTAGAAGTGAGACAAGCACAATTAAATTGAATTGGGCTATTTCATTAAAATGTTAAAATATGTTTCAATAGTAATGAGTAATCACTCAGTAACATGTTAAATCCAATTGTAAAATTTGATTGCCTTGACAACGCTCTTGATGAATTGTTGAATAAAGCTGTTATTTTTATTTGCTTTGTGCACAAAAAGTATTCTTGTAACCACTGATGGCAGATTGACTATTCTGATGATGTCTTTCATACTTTTCTGGACCTTGACAGTGCTATTTACTTGGCAGTCAATGGGACGGTCACACGCTTCCTGGTTTTAATCCAATTGTGTTTAGAACGAACAAATCTTTTACAGGTTTGGAACGACATGGGGGTAAGTGATTAATGACAACGTTTTTATTTTGGGGACTAGTAACCATTTAAATTGAAATTATAGCGGAAGAATAAATGCCATCATAGCCTACTAAATTTGTATTAAACCCAGAATATGTCTGATGATTAAAAAGAAAAAATAGTAAATAAAAAATGTCCGCACTTGAGCATGTGAAAGCTTTTAGGGCAACAGGATACAAAGCTTTTTGCACCTTATACAGTCACTGGGTGCAGGAGAGCATGCAAGACAACAAGGGTATATGAAAAATTGCTTTATATTAACACAGGAAATTGGGCCCTATTTTTGTGGACTTTAGAGAATATAACAATTTAAATGATGCAAACATATTATCCCTTTAAGATCACATACATTAGCTAATAATAAAACATATCAGTTAATAGTTTGTCACGTAGAAATGGCTTAGTTTGGGATTGGTAAAAGACATTGACATACAGTTTAATGAAAAAGTAACTTGGTTTTACTCTTTTAATGCAGTTTGATTGTCACCTAAATTGGATCACATCCCCACATTAATCATGATCAGTCATATTTCTATAGCCCTTTTATAATGTGTCGCAAAAATAACTGTTTTAAAAATGTCATAATGTGCAGTGTGAACAAGTAGTAGGCTATTCCAAATAAATGCTATTTTTTATAGTTATAAAGCACTTATTAATACTTAATTAATCATTCATGACCATATTTTAGATCCTTTAATCCTTACACATATCTAAACAACTAACAATTAGTTAATACTGAGAACCGGAGAAAAGTGTGACCATGGAAGGTGTATTAATGAAAGCTTGTGGAATGTTACTGAATTGACGATACAAATAAATTATATGTGTGTGTGTGTGTGTGTGTGTGTGTGTGTGTGTGTGTGTGTGTTAAATAGACTATTCTTGATAGATGACAATCAAGAAAATGTTCTAATTTTACAGAACAGAGATCTGAACATCATGTACCAGATACCATGGGTTTTTGGATACGTACCATAAACCAAGACTTACATGAGTTAGATTCTATCGAATCACAGCTTTTTAAATAAGGGCTGCACGGTTAATATGTTCCAAAGCATGGCTATATCAGCAGTAAAGTGAAACTGATTGGAAATGTGAGTGGGGGCTGCTGCAATGAGAGAGATTTTAAGACGAACCGGCCATGACCATCACACAAATTCTGCTCGCAACGTTCCTTTAGAAGCTGGGACAGGCTAGGAAATGGAAAGGGGAAACTTGGGAATGTGAGGTCCTTTCTGTATCTTAACCAGTTGAGGCGGTGATACACGAGTGAAAGGACTCTATTTTTGGAATAGTTTCTACTTCTGCAAAGTCACAGACTGTTGAGTACAGTAACATACCAAACTATTGGGACATAAAAATAAAACCTAGAAGAATTTCAATTTACATGAGCCACTATTTTATTCACAATTGAACATTGTTTAAACTGAGAAATGTATCAGTTTTACGCACAAAATCAGCCTGCTACAGGTCTCGAAATAGTTGGGATAGGGGCATGTTTACCATGGTGTAGGTTGGGTTTGGGCATCAAGGTTATGAGTTTCTATAGTTTTGCTATTGGAATTTGGTCCCATTCTTGCCTGATATCGGTTTCCAGTGGCTGAAAACTTTGTGGTTGACTTTTACGTATGTTTTGTTTAAAAATGTGCCAAATGTTCTCTATAGGTGAAAGATCTGGTGAAAGATATACCGTCATTGGAAGGTCTCCCTCCTCTTTAGCCCAGAAGACATGGCGTCTATGATTTCCAACAAGAATGTCAGATTTGGATTCGTCTAAACATAGAACACTTTTCAACTTTGAAACAGTCCATTTAAAATGAGCCTTGGCCCACAGGACACAACGACGCTTCTACCCTTCACACATGGCTTCCTTTTTGCATGACAGAGCTTTAGTTGGCAGGCATCTGCAGATGGCACGGTGGCTTGGGTTTACCACATGTGGTTCCTGGAAGTATTCCTGAGCCCTTTTAGCAATGTCAATGACAGAATCATGCAGATGAGAGGACGTGTTGTACAAACAAGTGCATTCAAGAGATTTTCACTAATGCTTCACATCTGATTTGGAAAGACATATTACCTGCCAGAATTGTATTGCACTGTCATGTGTTAGGACACAGTGTGAGGATACACTGGATGACCACATACATATGATTTGGACAATTCCATTTTAACATGTAAAGCCATTCGCAGGCTGGTTCTGTTCTACGTTCAAACCAACAAAGTGACTGGGCTAGTTTTGAACAGCAGCCAGGCTGGTTTAGTTTCGTAGACCTGGACCTTCCTTTACAAGCGGTCAAGTGGTTTGTCCATGCACAAATCACGGACATAAAAATCATGCTGATTTGAAACAAAAGGTCCACTAGAGTGCATCAATGGAGCGTACTTTGAAGGGTCTAATGTGCTCAACAGAGTAGACTGTGGAAAAGTGTGAAGTCCACCTGGGCCTTTACTTGTCAGGAATTGTGGGGCTCGAGGAGAAAAGAAAGGAAGCAACAGTCACACAGACAGCATCAGGGCAGTCGGTATTAGGTAAAAGCGTCAGCTGGCCATAACTGCGAGAGTGTTTTTTAGACTGGAGCCCACACACAGTGCAGACATTCAGTTCGAAACGCTAATTAGGCACAGGCAGCTGTTTACTAGAGCGTGGGGAAGCCAGTTAGCTATTCCACAGCGCAGAAATCTTTTTCCACTCTCTCACAATGTACTCATCACTGTTAACTCTACAGTGCCGAACTGCGTCACAATCCCTTCGCTGCTGTTTCTGACAGTAAGACAAGAGGGCTTGTCTATGTAAAACCTGAACTTTGTAAAAGTGACTCATAATGACAAGAGCCCTGTATATGGTTCTCACCACAGGACAGGGTCATTAGCCGGACTGGTTTCAGATATACTGACATCAGGATGTAGTGAGGTGATGTCAGATGGCTGTTCTGTGATAAAACACAGAGAGATCATTTTTGGGCTTATTTATTTCTAAGCTGACACTAATATGATTCCAGGAGGCATTACAGTATCATTATTTGTCATCAGTACCATTATCATCACAGTTCTACAAAATTACAGAGCTTTTTTCACTAATGCGACTACAGTAAACACAAGACAAGAAGAATGTATTTGGAATGGTATACAGCCGTACTATTCATGCTGTCTTTGTGGCATGCAGTATGTATACTGTACCAAGTATGCAATGGGATGTAGTAATGTAGAGTATACACTGTATGAAATATTGTATCCCTCAATGGAATGTGCTCAAATCAACCTTTGATTTCCAATGTGATAACACTGATTGTGCTTGAATTTAAAAAGAACAAAATTAACATAAATTAATGTTAACTTTAATTTGGGGAAGTATAGTTGTGATTTCACATTTTAAATACGCGTACAGTATACGGTACACACCGTGCAGCATTCAGTAATATTCCATTCTGAACAAAGCAATTAATATTTGTTTGGAGCTGTCCTTTTGTATTCTTTGTGAAGTCAAGGTGTTGGGTCTCCTTCATCTAGTGGGTAAACTGGGACACCGTTTCCGGTTTTGTTCTACAAAATTAGCTTAATAATTTGAATGCACACTGTTAAGCAACATGCATGCACCGTTTACACTAATTAGCCAATTATCTAGCTCACATTTAGTGATAACTGAGCATTTGACTCGCACCTTATTGCTGTGTTACAGTTTCACGTTTGTGAGATATTCATGGGAACCTTTCGTATGGAGAACAGCTTATTTCAGTGATATTAACTCTTGTCAAAGAGTCAATGAAGTGAGCTGGCAAAAATAGTCTTTGTTCAGAGATGAACTGTGAAGATGCTGACCCACATGGTGTTACATAATGTGAGGAATTTCATGTTATTAACACTTAGGTTGATCTGAGCCAGAAACCTGAAAACAGACATCAGGAGTCAAGTGCATCAGAGTACACCTGTGACCATCAGTGCACCGTGCCTGTAACATACATAACTGTATTACCGAAGAATTTTATCTGCTTGTTTATTCATGGGTAACAACTTTTTCAATGCTGTCAAAAAATCTAGATGTTTTCCTCACTTGACTTAAAAAAGCTAATATTCCGCATAACAAATAAATGTTACAGTTTTGTTTCTAATGTGTGTGTATGTATGTATGCATATTAATTTAGTTAGTTTTTACATGTTTAAATTAAAATGTGCTTTATAATTATCACAATTATTATTAATATTGTTGCATTTTATTTATTATATTTATCTTGTTTTGTGCCAGCTCTGTAACATTTCAAATTTCATTGATATATTTTTTTGTGGTATTTAAAAATATTGGGTTATACTTTATTTTAAGGTGCAGCTAATTGTACATTTAAATACTGAGTAATATTAATTAACTTCATGTACTTACTAGATATGAATAGGGTAAGGATTTAGGGTTTGGCTTAGGGTTATTTGCGTCTAATTACACATAATTTATTGTTGTTATAATAGTAAGTGCATGTAACATAACAAGGGCACCTTAAAATAAAATGTTAACAAATATTGCTTATTGTGCGTAACCAGCTCAATGGTCCAGATCATTTATAATTGGGAAAATTTACAGTGAACTAATAAAAAACTAATTTTTTTAGAAAATGCATAAAGCAAATATTTGAGCGTCCTTGTTACACATTACATGTACAGTACTTACTACAGTAGATTATGCATAATTTAAAGCAACTAATCAACACTAAAACCTACAGTAAGTACAAGGTGTTACTTGGTTTTTATTAGTGTAACTACACTGTAACAACGACACCTTCAAATAAAGTGTATCCCAAAATTCTATTCAAAATGACCTTTTATTTAACCAGTTTGTTACGAATGAGGACATGCAAAAAGACTGACGTTCCCATAAAACGTAAAATTGTTTACCTTTCTTTTCCAAATCACCCCGAATTAGAGTTCAATCTCTTATCGATTGTGGCTAAGTTCAGTGTCCTGTTAATTATATCAGTAGCAAATCATGGGGACACATGGTACTGTTTCCTGAGGACAAGCCTTGGAGCATCGCTGTGGGAGATTCATTAAAGTCTTAATAACCTGTTGACTGTCACAGACGGCCGCCACACTAAAAGGTTTAGTTGTTTTTTTTTTTGCATATCCATATTCCGAATGAGGACATACTAATAAATCTTTGTAAAAATCAGTTTAGAATGGTTTATATTACCAAATACATTAAATATGCTTTTTTCCCTTTTATGCCTTCTGCAGCATGTTACAAATTCGTAGACCTTTCCAAGAGATTGAAAATTTTCCACATGCAAAATCTAGAAAGTGCGCTCACCCCGTGTCATATTGCTTACATGTTTCGTCTCCACCGTCTTACAGGCGGTCTTCAAGACAATTCTGTCTTCGAGTCTCCCGTCAGGTCGTTTGCTCCGGAGGAGGACCATTGAGCGGTATTAAGCCCACCTCAGGGACTCCATTGATGGGTCACAGTGGAAAAGGCTCCAGCTGTTGGCTTTGATCCGGGTCCAGCCCACCCTGATGAACGGCAGGAGACAGCAGAATTAACCCCAGGTGATGGGACCTGAACAAAACAGCCAAATCATCTCAAGCGTTCCAGGTCTGCAGCGTCCCAGCGTGTACGGCAGTCCGTGTTACCGGTGGCGTGAGGGTACGAGGGCTTGGCACGCGTTTGCCTCGGTTGTCATGGTTGCCGGATGGAGTGGTGCGTCTCCTGCCCCTGTTCTACCTCTGTCTGTCTCTGTGCTGCTCTGGCTGTCTGTTTTTTCCTTTCTCTTCCTTTTCCACCTCACCCTCCTCTCCCTGTCTCTATGTGTCCCTCCCTCCCTTCCTCTCGCAGCATCCCCCAGTTCCCCTTCTCCATTC
Organism: Enteromius paludinosus; assembly: GCA_032361165.1. Classification (NCBI taxonomy): domain Eukaryota; kingdom Metazoa; phylum Chordata; class Actinopteri; order Cypriniformes; family Cyprinidae; genus Enteromius; species Enteromius paludinosus. Next base: position 9,401,997 of record JAUMHQ010000085.1, read on the forward strand.
TCTCTCCCCTCCTCTCCGGCACCCAGGTTGTTTTTGTGCTTGTTGTCGTCTCAAATCCTGCCTGTCTGTTCCTCGTCTTACAGAGCTAGCAGCGCTGCTCTGTTTCTCCCCTGACGTTAGTGTGCTGTTTGAGGTTTCTCTCCTGAGCGTTCTTCTGTGTTGACAGGAAGAGTACAGGTGTTTGGCTGGAGACCCAAACAGGCGTGTGGCGCTTAGTGCCGTTCTTAACATACGCAGTAAGTATCAGTGTGGCACATTTCTCCATGTTCACGGTAGTCTCAGCCTCAGAAAACACAGCTAAAGTTCAGTCACTGGCTGTCTGATAAAAGGAAGCACTCATTAGTTCAGCTGCTTTATGAATGATAATTCATTCATTTTTGACTTCATAATGTTTGGCCAAAATGTCAGTGACTCATGTTTGACTTCTCCAATAATTTTATTCCCTTACCTCACCCATCCACAAGCAACAAGCTCACATTCATTTGTGAGAGCAACTGGCACATCCCAAAATCCAATCAGCAACAGGTGCGTAGTCTCAGTCCTATTACGTTTTAAAATACAAGGACTTGGATGTACATTGCAATATGGAAGAAAGGATCTGTCACTATTTCTGTTTCACCAAGACATTTTTAGCGTTTGTTTGAGGCAGTTATTAGCAACCAAACTACTGTTGATATCATTAATCATTTAATGATCATATTTATTAGATTTACCCTAAATGTGATAAACTTGATCCAGGGCAATTTTAACAGGGAATGTTAAGATATAATCCATAACCAACAATGAGAAAATATAATACATAATTTAAATAAATAATGTTAAACTAATAATAACCGTAAATTCTGCATACAGTAAATAATACATTAATAAAAGCAACTAACCGACACCGAACCCCATGTTGTTATTTATGTTGTTAATTATTAGTTCTTATTTGTGTAATTACGTTGTAACAATAACAACTGCATGTAACCCAGAATTCCTTTATATTCTTGCATTATACAGTTGCCCGGATTTGATCCATTTCAGTTTAATGCAGTTCAGTTGCAGACTATTTACGTTCTCAAAACTCTGGCCATTTGATAATACCTAGAATATAAAAATCTACTGCAGGTGGCAGATCTTTTTCTTATTTAGCACCCAAACTCTGGAACAATCTACCTAATACTGTTCGGG
>JAUMHQ010000085.1:9496714-9524332 GCA_032361165.1 Enteromius paludinosus
GTTTTTTTTTTTGTATGTGTAATTAGAATGTTACTTGAATGTCCTTCAGCGTTGAAAATGTTTCAGTACTTAAGATTTGTTGGTGTGATATCAAGTTTGATCACACGATGGCGCTGCTGCATCACGTGTTCACAGAGGTCCTCGTGCGTTCGGTGACGCGCATTAAACTAAGCCTGAATTACTTATTTAATTAACAAAGGAGGAAAATATTTAACAAAGGAGGAAAATATTAAACAAAGCTATAGTAAAATTATTTCAGTAATGAAGTAGATAAAGAGTAACACTATTATTAAACCCCCTTCATATAGGCTACTCGAGGCAAAAAAAGCAATAGGCTATAAATATAGTATAGACTATGTTCAAAAACAATACACAGAAGACTGGTAGGCTGACACGTCATAAACATGAAATTAGAATTCTCTAAATAATTCATATTTCGTAAAACAATGGTATCTGCGTAATGAGCACAGCGCGTTTTTCTTGTTTACTTTTACTCGTATATTATCTGGAATCCGTCATTAAAGACAAAAAACACTTTACTAACAATATAACCAATCTTATTCTTGATGTTTTAATTAGAGAATTAAAATCCGTGAGAAAAGTAAAGTAGCCTATTAGGATTACCTGTTGAATTAAAATGTTGGCTACTACACAATAATATCTAATAATAATAAGTGGGCTATTAATAATGCAGTTAACATTTATGTTTTGTAATAATTGTCATCAAGAATGAATTAATCTCTTTTCCAGAAGTTTTTTATTTATTTTTTTGCATTGTGACCTATGTAAGTTGCAGCGTGGGAGAACGAGGGGACAAACTATAAATACAGTGGCCCCAGGGGCCGGTGCACACGGCTGCGTATCTGTCAGTCACAGCTATACAGCTTGGAAAAATAAAATGTTTCGAGTAAGAGATGCTTTGCGCCGTGTGCGTGTTTGTTTAAGCCGGAGAGGAGCGTGTTGGTCTCAAAATGCATTTCAGATAATTTCCCTGCAGTTTATTCACCAACTATAACATATAGCTGCTGTGATCTATCGCAGCCAATATTCGTGTTCTGTATCCAACAATCAAATGTTTCAGTGCTGTCAAGCAATTACATTTTTTAGAATTTCGTTTTTTCCCCCTTGTCTTATTTTTTCCCCTCATATTTCACCGTCCACCTCGTTGCTAAAGAAGGAAACAGCCCAAGTGTATAGAAATCGAAAAAGATGCATGTTTTTTGCTAACAGGGGTATCTATGTGCAGAATATAAAATATTGAATAATATTGAGACAATTCCTATCTATGTATTATTTTTATTTATATTGTGTTATCGACCATTTCATGTCAGCTTAGTTCCCATGCGCGCGCGTAGCCTATATCTTCCACATAAAAACAATCTTTTATTTCTGTGCTGTAGATTTGGAATATGCTATATTACTTTATAATACCGCTTGTTTTCACTCATTTTTTGAATAATAATAATAATAATAAAAAAGTTTGTGACCAGAATAAAAGCAGAAAATAAAACTCACAAGTCAGATCTCCTTTATTTTAATTATTTGAAAGAGATTAAAACGCTGTGCAATCTCAGGAACTGAATTTTAGGCAATATAGACTATCTATCTATCGTTATTCCGTGAAAGGTTTAGGCTGCTTTGCAGCATAAAAGACCGGAGGCAGCGATCGGTTCCTCGGATCGGAACCCTCTGGAGAACCTCTGGACAAGCTTCTGAAGGCGCCTCAGATACACTATAATGAGCTCCCTGAACTTCACTGTACACTTCAATCGCCTCAAAGTCTTTGAATTCTCATGAACCGATATCCGTCTTAATTCCCCGCAAAAAACAAACAAAAAAAAAAAAACAACGCACATGGTTCCCGTTTTGGGAATCCATTCCTGACATTCTCTTCAGGCTCTTCGCTAAACATCAAACAGCACTTCAAGAACATTTTTTATTTGTGGGGTAATCTATAGCGAACGTTATTTTCAGGTTTCGTGTGTACGTTCCTCCTGCCTAAAGGTTTTGCAAAGAATCTGAAGAACCCCAAAACAGCGCCTTTTCAATTTTAAATCTTAAGTATTGAACGCGCGCGCGGATATCAACGCGGACTCAACCTTGCACAACACCACGACGTGCGATCCGTCTTTATTAAAGGCTTTCTCGAGTTCACAAAGCTTTTAGGTGAGAACAAGGCGCAAGTGTTTAATTGCGGCGCCGAGAAGATAACTAGATGGATCAATACAGCCCCATTGTGCGGGAGGTTTGTAGCGTCTGAACCCAATCAGCTTCTTCTGAATGCTCGAGTAATGCCATCCGACAAACTGATGGAGTGGGTGGAGGAGAGAGAGAGAGAGAGAGAGAGAGAGAGAGAGAGAGGGAGGATGGCAGCTCTGGTTGGGCGGATCTGACACTGGTTTGCCTTCGGACCGCCTCTCCTGGTTCCTCCTTCAAGCCTCTGGGGCTGCTGCGCTCGTGTTTAGTTTCCCTCTCATAGTCAAAGGAAGGATTGATTCCTTTGGGAAGAGACACAAATCACTTCAATTTGATCAAGAGGGCTAAGGATACAGCCTCCTCTTGATGATTTAGCCACTTTTGAGTTCCGTTTTTGTCCTGACACAGAAAAATCGGGGGAGAAAAGAAGAAAAGAGGAGAAAAGTTGTTAGGTCATGATGACATTTGATATGAGATCTGCTTGATCGCACCAGCTGCTCCCAGGAAACATTAGCAGCAGCACAGAAAAAGACGTTTTGCTTTTTGTTTCCACTTTGCGTCTTGGTGACACCGGGATCTGTCCTGATTTCCAAACTCCTTCCTATCCCCCTCTCTCTCTTTCTCTCAAGCGCGCGCGCGCTCTCTCTCTCTCTCTCTCTCTTACGCACGGGAGGTGGGCACCTGAGAACACTACCAACGGGAAGAGAGTGCGAGAGATCCCGGTTTCATGTTTGGGATTCAGGAGAGCATCCAAAGGAGTGGGAGTATTTTGAAAGAGGAGCCCATCGGAGCCGGCATGAACTCAGTCCGAACATGGATGCAAGGCGCCGGGGTGCTGGATGCGAACACGGCGGCGCAGAGGTAAGAGACCCCCGGGGCTGCGACTGCGATCACCTCCCACGGAGCGTGGACCGATCGTGCTGCTGGCGTTTGTTTTAAGGGAAACTCGAGCCGGATTGTGGAGGATTAAGCCTTTGAAACGCTTTGCTTTGTCGTTCAGTGAGCTTTGATGAGTTCCTTTGGATGCAAAGTTTGGGTACTTTGCCAAAGCTCACCTTCTTTTGCATGCAGCCACATCTGGAGGTCCTAAGACCGCTGGATTGAGCTTGCTGGAGTAATAATAAGAATACTAATAGCCTAATAAAAGCTTCATAATGATTCTCAAATTAAAATATATTAATTAAGATTTCGCAAATACACACGTATAGGCATTTTTAATTCTCCTAGAAATTAGACATCCATTTTATTTCAGTTACACACCTACGTCTAATATCTGAAGGATGTTTTTAACACGGGCCTTTCTGCGTGTCTTCCCCGCAGTGGAGTGGGACTGGCCCGGGCGCACTTCGAGAAACAGCCGCCCTCAAATCTTCGCAAATCCAACTTCTTCCACTTCGTTTTAGCCCTTTACGACCGACAAGGACAGCCGGTAGAAATTGAGAGAACCTCTTTTGTCGGATTTGTGGAAAAAGAGAAGGTGAGTTTCCTGAACGAGCTTCTTCAAAAACTGGTTTTCAGCACCACGATGTCACCGGAGCACTAAATAGCTACGATCTCATACGTATTTATGTTGATTATTTTAAATTGTTTTTTTAAATGCATAATACATGACTAGTAAACAGCAAAATCATGCACATTTGAAAACGCTAAAATAACTAACGTGTATGTAGCTTATTTGAATAATATGTCAGTATAATCAAAATTAGGCTATTGCGATATTCCCTAAACATCTTAGGAATTAATTCGGATAGTTATTTAAATGAAACAGTTGTTTCATATGATCAGTGCCAATACTGATTAATTAAAAACGTAGGATTGAGGTTTAATATGCCTTTCTGATATTTAGAAATCAAATTGACGAATAGGTCTGTATATATTGAATAGCCTACCTTTAAAACTCAACCTGTATTTTTTTTTGCAGCCGCCTTAACTGAAAATTTCAACTATTTTATTAGAGCAAAATTTACATGTTTATAAAATGTAGGTCATGCATTTAATGTTATACAAGTAATATCAGTAATGGCCTGTAACTTGCTATAATGCTTTAACTGACTAGCTGTATGAAGTAACATAATACAGCTAAAAATAAATTAATTTGACCTCATGCATGCAATTCAATGAATAATTTCGTTTTGTTTATCTATACACACGCTGTGTTTTTAACAAAAACGGTGTGTTCGGTATTTACAGCTGATTTTATTAAACAGGCCCAAACGATATTCTTTTTGCTAGTAACTTTCCTCCCATTAGTGCCTGTGTAGCGTATGATTTTGAGACCTGTTGTATATTATTTTCATGCCCAGGAGACCACAGGAGAAAAGACAAACAATGGCATACATTACAGACTGCAACTTCTCTACAGCAACGGTAAGACCCGCTCCTACACGCGCACGACGCTTGAGTTTGCGCACTTTCATTGATCGGGATTTGCAATGCATCGCACTAAAATAGCAACAGTAGCAGGTGTCATTAAAGATCTCCGTGTGACGAAGATTGGCAGTGATTTAAATCAATAATTTAACCGATCGAGACTGTTTCTGTCTGAACAATTAAACGCAATCGGTGATTGACTCCTCGACACCAACTAATTCTCATTTACTTTCTTCCAATCAAAGCACGGCTCTTCACAATGAATCGGTTTGATTTTAAAGCATTAATAATTCACTCAAGGTTTAAATCAATTAGAAACCCATTTCCAACCACGCGATATTAATTGTTAATGTGTTTGTCTTGGAGTGAGTGTGAATTGATCATGTTCATTAGTGTGTAATCTGACAGCCTGTCTATCATTTGTCATCTGGTCAGTTTCTAAATAAACCAGCTGTTGGTTCTGCCACCTCTCAAGCATATTGTGCACGGTTTACATTTTCATCACCAGTTGTCATCGCAGTCTGTTTGAGTTAGATTTTATTAATAAGTAGTTAAATTCAAAGCGGCTGAAAAGCAATGAACTCGTGACTTTGGCACCATTTCGAATTTAATTAAAGTAATTAAACTCAATTTTATTCTTTTTTTTTTTTTTTTCAAATTCAATCATGGATCATGTGTTTTCATAAAGAATTAACCAAATAAATGAGTATATATTTGCTATGTAATCTAATTAGAAAGTAAAAACTGTTAATTTTGAGGTGTGCTCAGTGTTAAAGTTATAATATATATTTTCTAAAATATAATAGTTAAGCTATTTAGATAAATCTTCCTCTATAAATATAGATTCTGAAAATACTTGGTTTTACATATACAGCATATATTGTTCATTTAATATGTTATAATACAATTAGTCTCCTGTTATTACAAGAGCATTACGCTTGGCGCAATTAGAGTGCATTGCAAAGGCCGATTTAGAGATAATGAGTGTGAATGTGTTTGTGGAAATTGTAATGAAAAGCACATGCTGATATCAAGTTTCTGTGTGTTCCAGGCATCAGAACAGAGCAGGATTTTTATGTAAGACTAATTGACTCCATGACAAAGCAGGTAAGGGTTCATCTCGTCCCGTGCACCACCATCTGCGCATGTCACCAGAGGCTAATTCATACATGTTGGGGCATCAGGACATGCTAAGGGTCGAACTGTTTGTGTCCCGTACAGATGAATCTCACAGCGGAGAGCATGTGTATCTCCCAGGGGCAGTGTCATATTTTTACATGCATCATAGGATGTCCTGTGGCCTCTTTTGGACTTTTTATGCTCGACGGTTTGAAAGTTTGTTTGGTGTTTAACTGTGCGGCATAGAGTGTATTATTAGCGCACTCATTTTTTTTTTTTTTTGTGCTACACTCGCAAGCCATTTCTAGCCTTTTTCGTGAACATGTTTGTGTTTCCCGTTGGTGTGGTTCACATGTCATGCTTGGCTGCTTTCTTCTGAACTCTGGCTTGTTTCATTTCTAGTATGTACAATATGGCAGATCTACATTATTAGTGTTGCCTGCTTCCTGTTTCCTGTTTGATTTTATCTGTCACCGAAGACATGTGTGGCCCTCGGCTAGTGTCTGGATGGTTTACAACCAGTGTTGTTTTTTTCTTTTCTGACCTTGGATCAGCCCTAATTAGCACGTCATGGGAATTAGCGATTAGCTTTTGTCAAAGAGAAACATATCCGTGTTTATTAGCCGCCTGCTGCAAACTGAGAAAGGCTCCACGCTAGGCTCTTTACACTTCGCTAACGGTCGCTAACTTACCTGCGGGCGGCAGCTCCCTCTCCCTCCCGCCTAAGTTGCGTGGCGGGAAACATCAAAGCGCATTAAACCCCAGTAGCTGCCACTTTGACAGCGCTAGTCTGGCAGTAGGTAGAAGAGCTGTTGTTTCCTAACTATCTGCTTTGCTGCACTTCGTGGGAGGACATGGCACTTTTGAGCGAAGTGTCGCTAGAGCGCTGTTTATCAGTGTCAAGTTAAAAAATAATCACCCAGACGCCTCGGCTTCCCCCTCACAAATCTTTTGTAGTTGTTTGCCGGCAGTTTTCATGTCAGTCTTCTCGGAATATATTTAGCACTTGTATTCATTATTTTTGCGCAGGTATTACAACACGTGTAATAGAAGTCACAAGGAATGAGATTGCCATCCCCCTTGCTACCGCATTGTGTGCGGGGAAACTTTCAGATGTGAAGACAACCTATGGTTAAATCACACGCTAAAGGGATCCGCTTAGAACTACACTTAAAGATTGGGGAACATGTGTAACGGCAGTCGGAGGATATCACATCCCGTTCTCCAACAACAAGACAGCTAGTTACCTTGTAACAGCTCAGAAAGCACCATAGCGAGTGATATATTTACCGCGCCAGCAGCTCGGTCGGCTGTTGTCTTTGATTTTCTTCAGGTGAATGAGAGCAAGAGAGAGTTCGGGATCAGATGTGGTTTCGCTCTGGGGCAGTCAGACCTGTTGAGAGGGTGAAATGAGACCTGGATACCGGCTGACCACAGGACAGCTACAGGTGTCTCGGCCCATGTTGCGGCTCGGGATAAAAACAAGCTTTCAGATTGAAGAGGAGACACTCTTGAGAAGGGAGTGCGGATGTTACTCGGCTGGCAGTCGTTATCGGATTACAGACGACCTGAGTAATCTTTTGTGATGTGCTATATCCCCGGCGGCCTTCTGTAATTACTCAGAAACAGACGTGAGATGCTAGTTATTAGGCTTTTTGGAGTGGGTTAAGGTGTGACACTAATGAAATTTTGCAGGCCGAAAGGTCCGTTGTCTATTGTTAACAACGTATGGCGCTCAGAAAGTAGCTTTCAAACCAAGTTGGTTAACACCGTGACCTTTGCGCAAAAAAATTTCCAATCGCATGGGTTACTGGCCGAATCACTTCTGTATTGAATTTGTTCGTAAAACTGTGTCTTTCTAAGTGGAAAACAAATGCTAATGCACAGAGGCTGCTACAGTGTTTCGCAATGCTAGCAAAGCTAAAACACTTACACTGTTTATTTCACGGTGGCAAAAACAGCTAAAACAGCTTTAGCTCGGGCTGTAATTAGTGTCCAGATTTGCTGTTATGCCGCGGGTTCAGAGCTTATTATTCTGTGGCGAGACTGATTTACTCTTGCAACTGCGCAACAGTTGCATGAAGACGCTTGTTATTTTGGTAGTTACTGTCACAGGCAAATTATTAGATTCGGCAGATACCGTAAACAAGCTATAGTGCTAATTTACTGCATCTGTTGTTTTAGCAGTGGCCTAGCGGTTAGCATACGTGCTCTGAATCTGACATGCTGAGCTGTAGCACATTTCTGTTTTGTTTTGTATTGGCTTTCAACTTGTATTTAACCCAGAATGCTTGAGTTTAGGCGGCTGAGGGAAGAATACTTAACCTACTAAGATTCTAGCATGCTAATGCTAGATGCTAATTCAAGGAAAAGTAACGCGTGTTAAGTGCAAACCCTGTCCTGCAGTTTTCATTGGTCAACTTGATCGCCTGTCAAGAAAAGATTAGACTTCATGAATTGAGTTCACATTTTACAAATGGTTCAGAACATGACAAACAGTAGCGAATGCTATTTATCAGCATGTGTTATCGATGCTATGCCAGTGTTGACGTCAGGGTTAAGTGTTAGTATTTGAGTAAATACTGTGAGTGACGAAACTTCTCGTCTTTAGAACAGGCAGCGGGGCGAGATTTGCTGGTTTGGCGAAAATAATTACACCTTTATACTGGGATTGTAACTCATAATGGTGTACAGAAGAGGGAGTCTGGGATGTGGGGGGCCCTTAAGTGTGAGTTTGACAGTTAAAACTGTGATCAGCAGATTCAGCGCCGACACATCTGACAAACATAGCGCAGAGACGGCAGACCTCCCACGTTCCTCCCTCTACTTTTCCTTTTCCTCCCACATTACCTTCTGGATTGTTTACATTTTTAAGATGCAGTATGAGATGTTTGTTGTTTAGCTCGAGCTAACTTGAGCTTGAGCTAAACATAGCCAGCGAATCAGACCACACCCTCTCTTCTAAACCACGCCCTCCCTAGTCATGTCAAATGCAGGATGCATTGTGATTGGCTTGGCAATGCACGTTTCTTTTTTGTTTTATCACTCTTTTAACCCATCTGCTGCGACAACTCTCTTCTTTTCGCCTTGTTTTGTTCCTTGCTCTCTTGCTGGAATTCTTGCACCGTCTAGTAGTCCCTCAGATGTCTGTTAGCTGTCTCTAGAAACCCTGCGTCTATTCTCCTGTCTGTCTGCCTGCCCGGCTCTTGCTCTCTCTTCCTCTTCTCTTGTTTCTCAGGCTTTATGTCTGAACAGCTGATCAGGGGTGGGGTGGGATACTTATTCGTGTATGTGAACGCTTCTGTGTGTGTGGGAGAACAAAGAGTGAAATCACTGCCAAGACAGCACCTCTTTAAAGGTAGCGCAGTGGCCTGGGAAAAAGGCAGCCGTGTTCTTAATGGCATGCTAAAAGATGATGCCAACTGTGTAGGAAGTAGGTTTCCATGTATTTATAGCATCTTGTTTACTTACCTTCGATTTCAAGCGTCACATCAAAGCCATTGAGGAAAACGCTGGATGAAATATGAAAAGTGTGCTTGGCGAGATGAAATATGTATTACAAGGCATATGAACGTTGCATGCTTATTAACGTGCCCTTCTCGCACTTTGGCGCGCAGTTAAAACTGCCCTAAATATCACACTTGTAACATTAACATAGGGTAATTTTTACACGCCACCTTTGCACATTTGATGTTCCTGCTAAATCAAAAGGAAACTATTTCCTGCGTTTATCACAGCGCTTCCTAAAGATTTCTGTTTTGCAAGTGTATGCAAATTTGTGTATATTTTAATGGGACATTTCCGCATTTGCATATTTAAATTTCTGAAAACTTGTAATGCAAAAATAATAATTTTAATGTTCAGTGATTTTTACTTTATTCAGCTGTTTTTGTTTTCTATATATATTATGTGAGAATTAAATAAGTAGGGTAAATTGTTGACTTAATAGATAAGGCGTAATAGATAATAGATTCATAATATTTCATTAAGGCATTAAAGCAAGTGGAAGAATACCGCTGTTTCCGAGCATAGCTCAGCCGGAATGGGCGAAGATAGATTTGGTGTTTATAGATAGAAATATGAAGCAGGTCTTTGGGCTGGCAGACAGTGATGCATGCTGTGTACTTCTAGAAGACCTTGGCCCTCATTCCCTCAAAGTGAAAGAAAACCATCTGAACAAATGCTCGGAGCTTGCCAACTCCAGCACTGGCTGTAACAATATCGCTTTCAGTGCTTTTGTATAATGTAAAGTACATCTGAAAGACATCAAACAATGAGCCAATGTATCGTCTGTCTCTGGATATTTCTCCTGTCAAATTACCCTTTTCTGGTTAGATAGGACTTTGTGTCAGTGTTTTTTCCAGTTAAGGTCAATGTGACAAACTTTCTTGATGCTGGACAGGCTTGCCGAATTACACCTCCGTTACATGGCAGAGAGTAATGACTGTGCGTAACGGGACAGATTTGCTGCCAGTCGGTATGCCTACGAACGAGATCCCAGAATCTTAGCAAGGTGACACGCTTGGCGTAGTCAAACGCGGCACTGTTCGGAATGGCATACCATGTCCAACATTCAGCTTGAGGAGGAGGGGGGACACACGAGGCTTTGCCAGCCTGGCAGCGCTGTGTTTTGTGTTAAGGAGGGGTGAGAGCAAAGCCGAGAAAATTTGGGAGAAAATTGGGGGGCCGTACCAGATGGTGCACCGTGCTCCAGTCTGGCATCCCAACTGCTCTCTCGCACACACCTCCTCCAGCCTCCTGCCTCCCCCCACCGCCCCTGTGCCACACGCCACTGATGGTTTGGCACGTCACATGCTAGCGTAGGTAGTATGCCAGTGAGCGCATAGGCACTTCACATTTTTACCCATGAGTGAGAGATGCAGAAATTAAAGCAAAAGACGAGTGAGCGAATTGAAGAGATAAATACAGTCAAATTAAACTGTTTTCCATTTGAATTAAATTGTTCCTGTGACATTAAAGATTCATTTTTCAGTATCATTACTGTAGTCTTCAGTGTCACAGCATCCTTAGATCGTTAGCATCTCGCTTAAAAATGGTTTTCGATATTTTTCCTATTTAATACTTTACTCTTATCGTGTACCAGCACAAGGAACTTCACCGCCGTACTATGACCTCAGCAGGTGCAATGATATCACAAAGATACTTTTAATTTTCCTTCAGTCTTAGTACATGATGTAACTAAAGAAGAACCAAGTTTTAATTAGGAAAATATTCTAAACGCTTTGGTCAGTTTTGAGTGTGATGCTAACAGTCTAATCAGATTCAATGATTCAATCTATGCTAAGCTACAGCTAAAAGTGCTACCGCCTGACCCGGAGATCGACTGATCGGTTTTACTGTATTTCTTGTTAATAAATGCAGCCTCGTATAAGAGACATCTTTAAAACACATTAAAAATCTTGTTCCAAACTTTCGAATTGATAGTGTTTCCCATGCAATTATGTTAAAATTGCAAACCTGTCCTGAAGTACAAAACCTCATTTGGAGGCATCACTAAAAAAAACCTGCAAGTGAGTCAGATCTTGATCCACAATCCACTTTGTTTAAATAGATCATTTAATGAACTGGCTTGAAGCGTTCACTCAGTAATCATTTGCTATTGTTATTGCATGTATATGATTCACTCATAAGTATTGTTTCCCCTGGGCTTTGACTTGATCGTGCTATATGTTGCCGACTCACTTAAAAGAATCAGCTCATAACAGTGTGAACTGGGCTTACACTTGAATGTGTTGACGCACTAAAAAGAACTGGCTCATTTGTTTGTTAATCAAACCACACTAGTCACTTTGATTCAGCAAAAAGCAGTTCATAAGAGTCATTTGCTCATGAATCGAACAAGATTGGGTTGCATTGTTTGATTCTTTTCACGTGCAGCAAGTATAACTGAATAGAGCTTTCCCTTTTGTGATAAGGTGTCATTTGAAATACTGCTAAATATGGATATAAATCGCCTTTAATTGTTTGAATTCATCACAAACAATTCCCGATCTTTTTACAAACCCGTACGACCAATTAGATCAAAAGAGTGATTAATTCGCGAATCTGGCATGCTGGTTCTGATTCTACACAGTTCATAGAAAACACACGCGATACACACAAATAATAACTATTTATTAGTAACATTTGCATGAATTTTACAGGGGTTTGTGCAATTCCACAGAAGTTCATTTGCAAACAGTATTTCCTTTTGACATTCAGCTGTGTAAATTCTGCTGAATGTGTTTTCCCTTGTCCATGGAAATCACTGTCATTATCCGTTTGTTAGTATCTGAGCAGCCAGTTATGTTTCGTATCATCTCCTCCACCTACAACAGGTGTTCTTTGGCTTGTTACCCATCCCTCAAACCATTCGGAGCCGGTGCTATTGTGCATCCCAGCCTCTACCACATGTTACCCCACCTCAGCCCCAAGCCCTGTAGGGAGAGTAATTACTTGGGCTAGATGTGAAACAATGAGCCCTTCTTATTGGAGCACCTTCATTTCTCACCTTCTGTTTTCCTTTACGTAATGAGCCACAGTCCTGTATGGAGCCAGAGCTCTGGACAGCCTGTTCAGAAATATTGGAACAGCTCAGACGATTCCCCACGACACATGCTGATATTTATTAAATACGACCAGGCCAACAGGCTTTAAAGGCAGAATTACGCCTCCTCGCAGCGTGTTTCTCAAGTGGAATTTGCTTCTGTGAATCCATAGCTGAATGTGAGGGTAGATAAGTGGAGGAAAAGTTTTTTTTGTTGTGTGGTCAGTGTCATCTTCCTAAAATATATATTTTAAAACTGCTTCATTCAGTTTTGATGTTCCAAAAGGTTCATTCCAGTGTGAAATAAAGCAAGTGCCAGTCCAAACACTGACTTTTTCCCCCCTTTCTCTGTTTAAAGGCCATCATATATGAAGGTCAGGACAAGAATCCGGAGATGTGCCGTGTGCTCCTGACTCATGAAATCATGTGCAGGTGAGACTTTTTCTATTACGCTTTGTTCCAACCAGGTGCAATGCGACAGGTTTCCAAGCGATTCATATGTCCTGCTGAAAATGTTGCGTGACACGGCACAATCAGAACATATTTGATATACTGCATAACACATTTTTTTCAAATAAGATATAAAAAACAATTCAGGTCATTCTGCTTGTTGAAAGAATAGTGCTTTATTCAGTACCTTATTAAAACTCCTACAGATATTGCGTCATGCCTTATGTCATCTGAGCAATGTTATTGACCCCTAATGTGTTTTAAAACACTTTATTTTAGGGTCTCTTAACTACTTGCTTATTAGCATGCATACTACTAGAATATTAGCCATCCTTTTTATTTTTATTATTTTTTTTTTGATTATGCATTACAAACTACTACCCTCGGGGGTCCTGGGCAGATTCAATTCAGTGGGTGAACTGAGTTGTTCACGACACTGGAAAACCACAATTAGCTGTGTGCTAATGCTAGTCAGGCGGGTGGTGTTAGCAAACTGGTACATTCTGATTATAGAGAGCATTTTACTTAACACAAATTACTTAATCCAGCAAACTAATTCAAGTCATTAATATAGTCCAGGACTGTAAATGTTTAAACATCAATGCTAAAGTTGCTATTTGGGAGTCACTAGCACATGGCAAGCCTCAAAGCTAATAAAGATGGACTGCTGCAAAAACTCACTCTGTGTTTCAAATATGCCTACTTCCCTGCTAAGTGGTATGCTAAAAAACAGTACATGGAATGAGTCGTATGTTCGAGTTCACAGTACTCATAAAACTGTAGACAAAACATACATGGAAATTTCCGCAGATATTCTGAAGTGCGCATCTGATGGATGCTTTACTATCCCATGAGGCCATAGGAGAGGACATGTGAATGACAGAGAAGAGACTCAACTGGCGCTGTAAATCACATGACAGTGACAACATGGCGGATGTGGTACATCTGGATTTCGTTCATACTACATATGTTCACAGAGCATTCTTTTCTAACATTCACAAAGTTCTGCAACTTTCGGATGCAGCTTTAGATTGAAATTTTTATTTTTATTTTATTTTATATTCAGGGATGTCGAACCAATGACCATCAAAAGTGCATGTCACTTTACTCTGTTGGCTGGTACGCTCTAGTGCTGTATTCTGTTTCAGTTCGTACTAATACTATCCAGGTCAAACTCACAAACCCCTAGTGAACAACAGAGAGAGAGAGAGAGAGAAAACAAGTAGAAGATGACTTTTTCTATCAAATGCTATGTATTTAATTAACATCCAAAGATGAATTTGCTTAAAAGTAGGTTGTGATGATCGACTCGCGCCTATTTTTAGTGGTATTTTAACAGTGCCGCCCACCCTTATAACCCCCCCTTAAACATGAATATCACCCTGATGCCTGGTTAATTAGGACAAGCAGAAACTCATTACTCAATCTGAAATTTCAGTCTGCTCCGTTAACAAATGTGCCCTGGCTCACGTGGCATCTATGAAATATATGCCAGGTTTTACCAGCAACGCATCATGCAACTTAAAGGTGTTATACAGGCACTTTTGCAGTAAAAATACCCAGATTCTTGTAGTTTACTGTTAGAACTGACAGCTAATGTATACACAAACCGATGTTGTCTTCACCCCCCACCTGCCAAATCAGCATTGATAGGCAATCGTGTATGTCTGCGTACGATGTCTGTATGTGTACCTTCAAACGCTGCCGCAATTATAAGCAGAAAATTAGGCTGTTCACCATTAATCAGCTCCACTAATTGCCACACACCACCATTAGCCATATGGTGCCATGCCAGCTTGCAAGTGCGGGACAAAAGTGCTTATTCCTATCATTTTAACAAACTAGGGGGAGAAAAAAAACAAAACAGGGAATGCATTTCAAGATGTTGTTTGTCGTGAAACTGGCCAAAATTATTCTTCTAAAGACTAAAGTTGTCATAACACAAATCCAATGTCATGAATCAAAGGAATCATGGAAAGGAAACATATGTTGGAGGCGTGTGATGGTAGCCATGTTCCAACGTTGACAGAGCTGACTACATCCTGCTAATTACACAAGCCCATTTAGACATTTCTTCAAAAGCCGCATCAGGAAGGAAGCGTTAAGATCTAAGATGTGATTTCCTTTGGGTGTCCTACGGGACGATCTTGAAGAGGATCAGGAAAAAGATTATAACCTTCCCAACCTCCCAATGAGCTAATATATAGACGTGCAATAATTACTTGCGGTTGTATTTGCTAAGGCAAGTGTTTATTATTTTTCATAAAACTTATTTAGTATAACTTATTTTTGAGAGCCACGCACATGAAGTAGCAATGTGACATTAGGGTCAATAATGAGTTATAGTTTTTTTTTCATACAGATTTAGTAATTAATTCAAAAATATATTAAACATGCAGAACATACACGCAAAGTCTGTTTCTTTAATGAGCATGTTTTAAAGTAATTACATTTTATGGCATTTATTTTATTTCAAAGCTTGGGGCAGAACTACTTTGATGCTTATTAATATTTAAAAATATATAATTTTTAAAACAACTTAAAATTCAACATTGGAATAAGTAATAACGTGTTGTTTCAACTTAAAGTCTTGATGCTTGACGTAAAATTATAATTCTAGTTTAAAACCCCCGAAAAAAACACTATGTTTTAAGTTTTTATAACTAAATATAGCAATTTTTTTTGCGGTGCATTTTTCAAAACCAAAGTATAACAACATGAATACTGACCCATCATTGACCTATTAACCACAAAAAAGTGCAACAACAACGGAGTCAACCACCCGCAGCATTCTTGCATCATGCCAGTGAGTTTTGCAAAAATGTAGTGAACAATGTTTCTCTTTAAATGTTTTGATCATGTATCTATAAATTTGAATGCTCAAGGTTCTGTGTATCAGGAGCTAAACCATGTCTCCCATGGGTGCTGCCGGATTTGATCATTAGGCTACTACAAATCTTTTTCCTGCACTGTATAAATACACACACACACACACACACACAGAGGCACTGGAATCCCTTGTTCCAGTCCTTTGGGAGGACACTGACCTAGTTGAGGAAGCCTTGCAGAAGGAGGGGCGAGAGAGATAGAGATGTAGATGTAGATAGAGGGAGAGAGAGATTTTAGTCTTCTATTCATGATGAGTTTCTAAAGAAAGACAGTCATCATGCATACCTGAAGAAGTGTATTATATAAATCACATGTACACGGTTCCTCATGAATAAGCATGGTACGTCCCACGATACGATCTGAACGTTTGTATGTTCGTGAATGATAAAGTCTATTGATAAGTCTAAAAACTGTGTCATTGGAGAAAATGGGGAGCTGGGAATGAGGTAACAAGAGAAACCGTGAAGTGGGAGGGTGGAAGCAGAGAGACTTGTGGGAGGAAGAAAAACTGAAGGGGGAAGGACAATGCCAGGGGTGTCATGTGACAGTTTGTCCCCAGCCCTTATTACTGTCCTACTGCCATCTGTGCGGTGGAAATGTGATGCCGGTGGTCTCCAAACCACCGCTGAAGCCCCTCACACACCTTAAATTCTCCTCTCGTCATTCTGCTAAACCTTCATCACCTATGCAAATGTAGTGAAGGTCTAGCAGTCCCATTGAAAGTGCCTAACGTGTTAATGTGGCGGTGACAAACTCCAATACACAAGAGGGCGATAGAGTTACGGTTTAGCTTTAAGGTCAACAAGACATCAAAGTTGGACAGTAATTGCTTTCTTCATGCAAATCACTGCAAGATTCTTCAGTTCAATTCAACTATTAAATTTTAGGCCTCTGAAATGACTTTTTCCTTTTGAGTGATGTCACCAAGACCTCTTTTAAATCCCTCCCATTTAGGTGTTTTGGCTATTGAGTCAAATGTCTAGTATCTAAGCATTTACATTAACTATGTGTTTTGTCACAGTGAATTGTGATGGTAAACTAATGGATGAAATGCAATAGACACTGATATTTTCTTTTTTTCAGCCGTTGTTGTGACAAAAAGAGTTGCGGGAACCGCAACGAGACACCCTCGGATCCTGTCATCATCGACAGGTAGGAAACTCTCACTCATTAACACTTCCCGACACTGTTTGTGTTCCTGAAAACATCTGATACTTTCATTGTTGTCATCGTGCTGTTTGAGGCTGCTGTTGACATCACTTTTGAAGCAGTTCTCAGGACACTCTGGAGTCTTACGGCCGTCACGGTCTGTTGTGTGTGTACGTTTGAGTCACTTGTTAGTTAAATGCTCTGTCATGTTGTTTCTTTTGCTGCTATTTTTTTTCCACCATGTCCTTTTTGTTGTGGGTTCAGGACTGGCTGAGCCAAAACACTTGATATTAATGTGCTTTGTATTGCTGAGTAAATTACAGGCCTAAAGGCTTTAGTCCAGGGCTAGTCTTTGTGTTAAAAGTGTTTAGTGAGTAATTTCTCTCAAGAACATGTTTGACAGTAAACATGTAAGCAATTTAGATAATATCTACATGGTATGTATTTCAAATTGAGATCTGGCCTGGTTCTGGATTATGGTTCCCCCTTTAAGAAGCAAAAAAAAAAGACAGTGTTCTTGCTTGTTTTATTCTGTCTTAATCAAACCCACATGTATAATGGGCTGTGAAACAATAGACGCCAAAGACCCTTGCCCCCCCCCCCCACTACCCTGTTCTCGCCATCTCTCTCCATCCCCCGGGGCATCGTTTTCGTTCACCTAACATTAGTCTGTTTAAATCCAAAATTAAACCCCTGCATCCTTTCTGAATGATGTAATTGTAGTTGTAATAATGTTAGCATTAATGCTAATAGGATTCTTAGCGACACTAAAGATTTCACAGTCCTTGAGGTAGTGTTTTCATTGCCGTTAATGTTGTTAGCTTCGGGCTAGCTGCGTGCAGTTATGTGTTTTGTAATGTGGAAGCTATTAGTCGACGTCTAAGGGCATTTATTTTGACAGGTCATGGATCTCATGGATTGAACAAAACAATCTTTTCCCCATTGTTGCAGCAACCGCTACGCTCTATGAAAATTGCTAAATGCTCCTTCGAGACAATATTTAGGCACACGAGGTGAACATATCAAGAGCTGCTTAGCCTATTTGAAGAAAATCAGCACTGAATCACGTTTCATTCGGTCGGGCTAAAAAGGCCCTTGCTGGAATAGATGCAGCTTCCCAACTTCCCAAGACGCCTTTTTTTCCATAATCTGCCCGTAACACTGGGAAAGGCCACAAATCAAGGGTATATCTCAGTGAGAATCTATTGCCGAGGGGGGGAATGACTTGATTTACACCACATGGAATGGTGTGTAAGAGTTATTGTGTGCAGATGACCAGACTAGGTTGATTTGTGACGTATGTCAAAAGACCGTTCAGGCTCATTTGTGAAAATTAAACCCTGCTGAGAAGAAAAAAAAAAGGTTTCCCACTATATAGGCTCTCCCGGTTCTGCTCTGCTTGTTTACTTCAGTTTTAGACAGCAGTCAGTAAGGAGTTGGACAGTTGCGGCTGTTCGCTTTCAGCCAATGACCCGTTCCTGCAGAATGGACTCAGGTGTGACTGGAGCTGCTCAGCCGACCGCGCTCGGACACAACAGATCTGCCGTGTCTCCCCCCCCCCCCTTCATACCTGGCTCACGTGTTTGTGGGTAGCCGACACAGTTTATGCTTCATTTGACCAGAACGGGTCAGAACTCTTGGGAGCCAGCTGTGGCTCATGCGCCTTTAAACCTCACTGAGCACACAGGCTCGATATGAACACAGGCTGATGAACCTGCTGGAGGATCTCATGTGCATTGGTCCCATGTGCACTAGAAGGTCTTAGTAACTTCAAGGTCATCAAAAACTAAAATTACTACATCCCCACTAGCAGGGAATCTTCAGGTACCTCATCTTTCAGTTTTGACTCACAATCATTCTCGGTTTAGTTTTTGTGCGTATATATTATTTGTGTTATTGTGCAATTGTATGATCTGTGTAAATGCATTTATAACACCGTTGTTCTATTAGAACGTGTAAATGTGCCTTGATGTGGCATATATACAACCTCTCCTATCATTTTAGCATAAAGGAATAACTTAGTGTAGGAGATTCTCCATATATGTGTTCTTTCTTTACGATTTATTTAAAATACTGATTATGAATGTTTCTGCACTGATGCAGAATTGCGATGCATTTGTGCTGCAATTTTTCCCTCGGTCCTACCCACTTAATAATCCTCCCACATATATTTCTTTGCATATAAAATCTTTTTTTTTTTTTTATAAAGGTGAGGAAGTGTTGTTGTGATCTGATCTGATTGTGTCACTCTCGTCGCATGTTTCTGCAGCCCAGAGAAATGGGTCATGCAGGAAAGAACAAAAAAAATAAATAAAAAGGTGAAAAAAAAAGAAGAAAACAACCTAATTTTGGTATGTATTCTTGGCAGCTACACATTTTCTCACAAGCTCAGTGACAGCGTCTCGATTATGACTTATTATTTCTCCTAAATGCGTAACCTAAAGAAAAATAAATCTGAGTTCCGCCTTTTCCCTTTGAGTTATTTAGCTTGGTTAATAAGGGCTCATTAGCGCGCACTTCTTTCAACGAGCCGATTTGATTTCACACCAGTAATTAGTCTGGCTATGGCTAATTCTGCTGGTTTTGCATTGAGAGTGATGCTCTAATTAGATACACAAAGAACACAGCTAATCCAAATCTGTGTTAAAAACACTAATGAACCCTTATTATGCTGTTAAAACAACTAATTTCATATTTACTAAGGCTCAGATTGTAAACAACATCTGTAAACAAACAAAATCCCCCCTCGTCGTTTATTGACCAGTATATTTGACCGAATCGTTCAACTGCAGTTTGTCGTTAGTTCTTTCGATTTATTCGCACGGGGAGAATGCCACAAATCATAACTGCTCACAGAATTTGTAATGAACTCCACTGGGCGCTTCTGTTTACGCCACATGTAAAACGATTCCTTTCATACTTATTTATCTGGATCTCTTTATTTGTTTTATTTGGACCACTCTCTCTCGCGTTCGGGTATGTGTGTGTGTCAGCGTCAGCTCAAACGCGCTGTATAACATCAGCGACTCCTCAGCCGGGCCATATGTTCCTCTCTGCCTCTCCCTCTCCCGGACTGACCTTTCATCGGCTCTGTAAGATTATTTCCAATACTTTAATCCCGTCTCATTGACATGGACACAAAGCACACTGACATCTAATAGACGCCTCCTCACTTTCTCCTTTCTTCCTCTCGGTTTAATCACTTTCAGTTCAGGCCCTCCACCCCCACCTTCCTCCACTCCAACCCCTGCAGCCCTGGACATCTATTGTTCACGTCTCATTTTATCCCAGACCCTCCCATCTCACTTCTGTTTATGTGCAGGGTGCCAAAAAAAACCTTGGATAAGTAGCCGTGTCCCTAAAATTAGCGTTAGGAGAAACAGTTTTTATTTTTATTCAAAGGGAGCTGTGTACTTGACGGTAGCATGTCAATCGAAATCCTTTCCTGTCGGGCCGTTTCAAACATCTCCACTTACCGGCCGCCTATTATATCTGTGATGTTAGATCCTCTGGCGCAGGAGGGGCACAAGAACGGGTGTGTGTTTTATCTAACGCACCGCCAGAAGTTACTTGAGCGCCCTGCAACCATCGGCTGTTGGGATGTTTCATCTTCCCCTCTCAGAGGAAGTAGTTCTCTATCCAGTCTGAGATCGCGAGGGCTCTTGCGGTGATGCGGTGAGCCCACGCTGTGGGATGTCAGAAGCTGTCAGAGGGGCCGGCGAAGAATGGAATGTGAAAGTTCCCGTGGATACCGTGGGACTTCCTGTACCCCCAAGACTCGGTTCTCAGCCCCTCTTGGCTGGCCTGACTCTCAGCGCTCAGAGCTCAACATCTGGATCTCTGTTCTCTAACCAAAACAACATTCGCGGAGCTGATGGAGGGAAATGGGTCACCATGCCCTTGAATTTTACAGTTAATGGCCTGCTGAAAAAGTGCAGCTCTAAGCTAAAAGTTCACGGCGTGCAGGCAAAATAGATCTCAAATCACATTCGCTTGCTGTGCATGATCATGATTCTTTTTGTAAGAAATATGAAGCACAATTTTACCTGTTTTTTGCCTTTCGATTCCACAGTAATGAATCATTTTTAAACATTCCCCCTGACTGATTATCAAACATTATACCTGTGGTTACTCCTTTGCAAACTTCGTATTGACAAACCTCCACTAAAATCCCCAGACTCATAGTGCCCAAATTCTTCTGAGAGTTCAGTTCGGACCACACCAGCGGGACACTACTGTGACGTTAACGCTTTAATTAGTCCTATCTATGACCCAGCACACGATTGTCTCAAATTAGACTGAGACGGCTATTGTTAAGTTAATCCAGTCCAGATTGGCCTATTGAAGAAAGAAGAAATGCAAAAGAAGGCTTTTAGTGGCTAGTGTGAGAAAGAGTGGCAGAAATCAGCGAGGAGTGAGAGGAGAGAAAGAGGCGAATATCCGTTGTTGGAATGCTTCTGCTTGTCAGTGTAGCGCCGTGAGGTTCCTCGTGCTTTCTCAGTGCCAGCTCTTTGTGACAGGCTGCGTGTGGCCCACTTAATCCCAGCCAGGAAAGACGATAATAACAGTGTCGCCCTCTACCTCTCCAAGTTAATATACGGTTAACGACTTGTAGTTCAGCGCCGAAAATCCTATCATGCGCCTGGCTGACCTCTAAAGCGGCGTGCACGTTTGTCTGCGTGTGAGTCTCTCTCTGTCTCAGCTTGCTTTTCACTAAAACATCAGCTCACTTTCACTCTCTTTTGTTGTTCGATGCTGTTTTATTCAGTTATCTTTAAAGTTTTGCGGGTGAGATATCACTTGGTTGCATTGCGAAGAAGGCAAAAGTTGCAGTTGTGGGTCTCCTCAAAATGCGTGTCTACCTCGAATGGAGGACTGAGTGTGTGTGAGAGCTGTCAATCAAGCTGTCTGAATTCAGCTGTCATTCAGTCAGCCTCTTTCGCTTTCCTATTAGCATCTGAGTGAAAGGAACAGATTTTAGGTGGCTCATTAACCCTGGCTTTAGTTCATCTGAGTTTAAGTGTACTGTACTTGTAGAATTTTGCAAAGAACTATTTTTAAAGCAGCGTGAATGAGATCAGATCATTGAAATACATGTTCAGTGATTTGTTTTATTCCAGAAAGCATGCTGATCTGATGTTTGTTTACCGTGGTAAGGTGTTTTTGCGTGAGTGTGTGAACATCGAAACTCTGATGATCAGGGCTTCCTGCTAAATGAGATTTTGACCTGAGCTCATAATGGCAGACAGGATGGACCACTCCTAAGGCATTGATGTCACTTCCTTCTTTCTGCTACTCGTTTGCAGGTGCAAAAGAAAAAAGCGGTGGAGAGAAATGCAGTTTGTTGTCAACATGTTTTTCAATATAATGATGACTTGAATTAGATTTCTATCTCCGAAGGTGGTGATTACTCCTCTGACGTTCATTTACATTCTATTTACGTCTCTATTTTTATTTCATTTATTTGCTAAATTAAAAGTGCATGTATTGCATACATAATTCTCTTTTAAAAATAGCTTGTGAAACAATGCATTATGCATGCAACAATTAATAATTCAAACACATTGCTGTCACGTGACCTATAATGTTGCGTACTTAATTCAACAAGTCGCACGCAATTATCATATTGCATTTTATGATATCTTGCATTTTAATAAAATTTTACTATAAAAAGTATTGGGAGTTCAGTTAAATTATATCACTTCCAGTTCATCTGTGACATTGGGAAATGGAACGTTTAGCTTTTTTTGCGTTGCATTGTGGGAAACAAGTGTTCTGTTTTCATAATGCACATTTGTTTTCACCAAACTTAACAGGTCAGACAGATATTATGCATAAGATACTGTACATAGTAAGTATACTGCATACTGCATGAATTGCAGTATGAGTACTATGATAGTATGCACTTCTGACCAAGTTATTTTACATTAAGTATAAGTCCCGGCAGACACATAAGAAGGAAAAAAAAAGTACTTTTTAATGAATAAATTATGTATATTGGTTAAAAGATATTAATATATTAAGGAATAATGTAATTAATATTTGAATTTAAAAATATAATACATATTTTATATTTGTTATTATGGAATTTAATTTAAATTTAAATACATTTAATATTAACTTCCTCCAAACTTGGCGCTCTTTTTGTTTTGCATTGCAGAACTATATAACTAAATCTATAAGCTACTTATTATTAAATGATTTTATTTCAGACTAAAAACTCTACCCCACAATTCAGAGCAGTAATTTAGACTTCTGCTTAGTTTGATGTTGGGGCCAATCTGGACCGGAGCCTCTCTGCTGGTCTTCCCCCTCTAGCATGTGGGTGGCTGTATTTATTCAATGTGAATTTTAGGGACTGTAACTGAATAATTTATTAATGTATAATGTATGGGATCTGCAAGCTCTCTGTATCCCTGCTGTGTTTTGAGTGTCTCCTTAGCTGGGATCCCCCTGTGCTTGGGGCCCATTGTTGTGTTTCGATTCCACTTCCTGTGGGGAAAGGTCACCCGTGGCTCCGAGAGAGACAGAGAGAGAGAGAGAGAGCTGTGAATTATTCATGCCATTGACTTTGTGTCAGAGAGAAATGAAAAAAAAAAAAAAAAAAAAAAAAAACTGAGAAAGAGAGATAGGAAGAACTGAATATGTTTTATTCATTTATCCTATTTTGAATCCCTTTTCCCACCTTCCATCATTAGAAAGCTCAACATTTACATTTGATGCTAATTCATGATAGGCCCCCAGATTCCACCCAAGCATAATTCTCGCAAAATAGAATTTTTTTTCACCCATTTTTAGAAATTCAACTATAATGTTACAACCTTGTAATCTGTTCTGTTCCTTGACACTGAAAATTACAGCTTCCCAACTAAAGCAGTGGTTGAATGGCTTGTTTGTGAGTTAAATGCCATTAAAACAGACAAACCAGACTCGGTACCTTTACATTTGCACCTA
Source organism: Enteromius paludinosus (assembly GCA_032361165.1). Taxonomy (NCBI): domain Eukaryota; kingdom Metazoa; phylum Chordata; class Actinopteri; order Cypriniformes; family Cyprinidae; genus Enteromius; species Enteromius paludinosus. The sequence continues at coordinate 9,520,389 of JAUMHQ010000085.1, forward strand.
GTGTTTCTCTGCGGTGGGCCCAACCAAGTGCCCTGAGGCGGTGTTTAAAGGGGCGGCACACACACACACTACTCCTGAGCCAACCTCTTGGAGCTATAAGGACTGGAATTGAAGTAGCGTTTGGGAGAAATGGCCTTGCCCCGGGATATGTTGCACACAGATGTGTCCCTGTGTCCCTGTGCGTAACCAGCCCCCCCATTATGCACTGGGCAACCAGCCCACTAGAACAGACAGGGTGGAAAGGGCGGTATGTGTGAAATGTCAGGTTTAACTTTGTCTTTGTCCACAAAACTAATTTTATAGATTACACATTTTTTGTTAATCATGTTTTATAGACATGTAGCATGAAATACCTTGGAGTACCATGTACCTTATAGTGTTAACAGTTAAGACCTTTTAACCATTTTTTATTCAGCACACTGACCATCCTTTGACGGAAATTGGAATAGATTTGTTTTATATAGCATTTTTTTTTATTGTAGCAGCTATTGATTTAGTTTTAAAGGGCTTTTAAAAGCTGGTGTGACTTCCCCAAAAAGTATTAATGTTTATTTGTATTCATAAAACTGCCTTTTATATTGAACCACCCCCCCCCCAAAAAAAAAAAAAAAAAAAAAAAAAAACTATAATGTGTATAATAATGTCAGTTTCCCTTGATAGATACACCACATAAAATAATTAATTAAATTTTTTTTGTTGGTTTTTTTTTTTTTATTGAATGGTATCAAAGTTTTCAAAAATCAATGTGAATATAAAAAATACTTAACTTGGCATATGTGATTTTTAAAAACGTTTTAAAAGAAAGTAATACTTCTATTCATATTATAATACTTTACTATATAGCCTATATTTATTAAAGTTAAAGTTTTTAAAAGTTGTAATAATATTTCATATTGAAAATTGAATTAAATTAATTGTAATTCAATTTAATTTACTGCATTTTAATCCAATAAATGTCTCCCTGATGAGCATAAGAGACTTCTTGCAAAAACATGAAAAAGTCTTACCGACCCCAAACTTCTGAACAGTAGCATACTTGTAATTGTCCCAAATACCATGGTATTACCAGCTCTCTATGGCCACAGTACGTTTTTGTGAGCACAAGTAGGAACATCTACAGCATCTACTGGCTGATAAAACTGTGGTTTGGATTTAGGTGCCAATGCAAAGAGCTACTCTCACTTAATGGTCATTAATATCGCTGCCAGAACACCCCTCCCTTCACCTGACCCGAGAGTCCATGTATCCATGAATGGGCTGCTGTATACCCTTCCCCCCCACCACGGCTCCCAAATCACCACCACCTACCCACCCAGCGCCCGACCCGGTGAGTTTGCATTAGCAATGCCATTAAAATGAAATGGACGCTGTTGGCCAGGAAACCCAACTACCCTTCTGCTCAATAGACAGATTCAGTCACATCCCTCGCCCCTCCCGGCGTAATGGCCGCGTATAATTTCCCATCGCGAGGCTGCGTGTGTGTGAGCCTGTGCACATGTAATTTCATTAGGCTGGTAAGTGGTAAACATTCCTCGCTCTGTTTTTTTTTTCTAACGTAATTTAGCAGAACTCTGTGTACACGCCGCTGCCATATTTCGCCGCCGCGAGGAGGGCTGTTTTGAAATCACGCTTTTGAAGCGTCGCTCAGAGACTTCTCCGCGCCGTCGGGACTTCAAAAGGCCGCTCTAAAGACGGCTCTCCATCAATGTGCCATTAATTTCCATACTGCCTGCTCCTCCGTCACTTTAGAGGCAAGCGCGCCGGGTGACACTTGAGATTTTAACTTTGCAGACTTTGACGGAAGGCTCCAAAGGGGTATGATCCACTTGCTTGCTCTGGTAGGCTCGGGGTCGACGAGTGGTCTTTTGGTACTGGTCCGGTCTCGCGGTGACAGCTGGGGGGTCTGGGGACAGCTGGACCTTGGGGAATGAGTTGACTGTCACCATCCAGGCAGGGCATGATGGAGGATGGCGCGCTAGCTGTCAGTCTCCACGGTTTTGTTTGCCTGTTTTTCGGCAGATAAATGATAAAGTCATGAAAGAACGGGCGGAAGCCCCCTGCATATTCATCTCCACCGGTTGGTGTCCTCTTGCAGGTACCTGTGCTTTTTTGCAGTTATGTTAAGAGGAAGGTGACATGGAGGTGGCCTTATTATTCTCCACCCTGGAGGTGTCTGGGAATGTGTATTTATGTAAGAAGCTTCAGTGCCAGCGCCTCCAGCTAGTAGGTCCAATATAGCCCTGAAATTCTTTTTACTCGCCTTCTTCCTCGATTTAGCTTTTTTTGAAGGAGGAGGGGGTTGCTGCAGAGGAAAACCCTCTGGGGACGGTGGGGAGCGATGATTGACAGGCCGTTTGCAGCTTCTTCGTCACTCACGGAACTAGACCCCGGGCCCCTGGTGAATTTCTCCCCCAAAAAAGTTTCCAGCCTCCAGAGTTCTGAGTCGGTGGGGAAACTTCAGACCCGTATACAGGTTGCAGGTGAGTTCAAGCGAACGGGTCGCACTGAGAATGTAAACAAGGTGTAGATGTTGGCTAGAGAGTCAGCACTCCGGGGCTGCGCTGAGAGAATCTGAAAGTGGGGGAAGGCTCTGGACGTGGCGGTCATGCATCACTCCATTATTAATAGCAGGGTCTGAATAAAAACGCAAACCTTGTCAGATTTAACGGATGGCTGCGTCCACACGGTCGGCCCATCAAAGACAGGCGGTGGGGTGCTGGAAGACCGGGGCGCCGCCAACCCTAAACGAGTGCGTGTGTGTGTGTCTCTGTGTGTTTTTACGGCTCTACCTGCAGGAGGAAGCGAGTGGAGAGGGTTGCCAGGAAAGAGAGCTCACGCCGTCAAAGTGATGTTGCATGATAAAACATGCCCTCTTTTTCTCTCGCAGAATACAATGTTATACAACTTATATGGAGAACAAGGGCAAATTTCCAAACAGTACAAAGTGCATCATAAATAATATATATTTTAAAGCTATATACATTTGTGATTTATTTGAGTATGTTTTACGAGAAAATTCTATAATTTTTAAATTCATATAATAACATGTGTTTGTGATTATTATTACACATTTACTAGTAGATTCTGATTGAGAATGACTTCAAAATCATTATTTTAGTGTAGGCTATATGGCTGTTTCTTTAACTTTGGCCTTGTGGACGTTTAGAGAATAAACCGTTTAAGCAGGTTTTATTTTGTTTGTTCTGTATAAACGTATAGCACAGGAGAATTCATGTGACTTTTTTTTTTCAAGTCATCATTTCCATTCAGTGTCATTTCCACCACATCTCAAATAATGTATTGTACTCAATAGCATTCTGTGATGGAAATGACAGGGTGGAAATGACATGTTTAACATTTCATAACATGGCAGACTTTGTCTGGCTAAGGCTAATTTAGTAGCCAGCATTATATGGAACCCACATATAGGCACTTTTTGTGTAATTTTGTCACATTTCCTCTTTATTGGAAATGATGCACAATAGAAAATTCAGTTCGCAACTAAATCAACAAATTAAAAACACAATACATCAAATTTCGTATATGTTATATAATCGTCATATTTAATAATGGATGCAAATCATTTATCTGAGATTAAATATTGAGATGGTTTGCCTTTGTTAAGATGATCATACATTTTAACATGCAATAATGAATAAATTTGACAAGCATCAAATTAGAAATTCCATTTAAAAAGTAACACAAATGGAATTGTAACAAAAAAAAAAAGCTAATCATTTTTAATATGGTCTTAATATAACAAATACACAAAGTTGACATCTAATAAAAATCAATCCCCTGCCTAAAGTTGAAGAAACAGAAATAAACTATTTTCACATGAACTGTAAAAGCGTCTATTGAGCTGTCATATGGCGCTTTTCCACTGCATAGTACGGTACGGTACGGTTCAGTACAGCTCACTTTTGGGGGGTTTTCCACTGGTA
>JAUMHQ010000085.1:9525188-9555431 GCA_032361165.1 Enteromius paludinosus
ACTCCATTGTTGTGTGTTTGTTTGTGGCGCGTTTACGATGATGTCACGGCAGTAGAGGCGGCGCAACTATAACGACAAGTGAATAATCCCGCCCACTCTAAAGCGGTACTAAACTGCATTGGAAACGCAAACTGAGCCGTGCCGTACCGTAACGAGCCGTGCCGAACCGAGTCGTACCACGCAGTGGAAAAGCGGCAATAAACACTTGTTTTCCTGTTGCTTCACATTACTTGGATTCTTCTCAGCTAAAACCGCATTGTAACATAACTTACTTAAAAAGCATAACCCAGGCGTAATATTGTTTTATCTAGCTCTCCAAGGCCTATAATGTGATACATTTCTTGGTCCTCTTGATGGCCTCGCTGGGTGTAGAGAACTCTTTAAAGTGTGTTTGGGTGGGCAGGAGCGAGCCAGCCTGGAACTCCAGAACGAGCCACTGGTTCAGGGTGGGGGACTCCGTGTGTCAGCCTGTCTGGACCGCTTTACCGCTGGGTAATTAACAGGCAGCCGACACCGCAGTCATCTCTGTGGATGATTGCTCATCTCTCTGTTGATCTCTGCCTCTCTCAGACAACCTCTTGACACAGGCCAAGCAGCGAAGCATCTTCTGAGTGTGTTGGTGGCTTTGTGAGGGTTTCAGAACATTTTCTCAGTCATTGTAACATTTTTAAATTGTGTCAAATTAATTTGTCACTCACTTGCGTTTTGAAAGCAGTCAGCAATAATGTTCATATTTTGACCTTGCGTTCTTGATGAATGGTCTTGGCTGGTGGTATATCATCTGACGTGTTGAACAGCGGCGCTTGAATGCTGGTGACCAGAGTTTGAGTCCTGCTTGGGTCGTTTCCCAAATGTTCTGTTATGTATGATTCATTGATGCATGTTTTTTCTTCTCCTTTTTTTTTGTAATTATTAGAGATGCACCCATATTAAAATTAATACTATTTAACATAAATGCATGAAACAAAATAAAAATACAAAATAAAATAAAAATGTAATTAATTAAAATAATTCAGATAAAAAAATGTATACTATTTATAGTATTTTTTTAAAATTGAAAATGAAACACAAAAAAGTCATTTGTAGTGCTACAAGTAAATTTAGGCATCACATTATAATGTTATGAAAACTGGATATTTAGATTTGTGTTGTATTGTTGGCTTTAGGTGACAGCAAAGGTGATCAAATTGTAAAAATAGGTGAAATCATCATACATAGTTATTAATGAGTATCAACTACATACCAATCCTAGTTTCTAAGTCTTAAAATCATATCGGCCAATAACCGATATGGTACCGATATATCAGATACATGCCTGGGTGTAATAACCATTTACCACAATGGAGTCATTTTCTTTGCCTCTGAGATTTCTACATCAAAATAAATCAAATTCCAAAATTTCACACCAAAACAACACATTACTGTAGTCAAGAGGAACACCTTTTCATCTGTGAGGTGAACATGTCACAAAGAATTAGACCTCACATCCTCGCAGGCAATTAAGTGACAAAAAAAAACGTCTTTCCACCAATTACATGCCAGGCCCTGTGGCGACAATGCCCTAAAACGAGAGCAGACTGGTGGCAAGTCGATCTGACCTCTCTCTTTTAACACTCTTTCATTTTCCTCTTGTGTTGATGTGCTATTGTTTTTCTGTGGTAGCCGCAGCCACTCCAAACTGAAAAGCTTGGGATATATTTCAGGAGTCTGTATTGGCAGGATGCTAACACAAGGTGCCCTCCTCTTTCGGTGCCATGCGAGCCGCGCAGCTTCATGTCCTCGGGCGCTTCCCTCCTACAACTGAGTCACAATGAAAGGAAGAATGCCTGGAGTCTGCCACAGCTGCCACTCCTGCTGTTCGGGCCAACTCTAATGCATTCACCCCACACCCTCGCCACCCCATCACCGTCTGACTGTCAGTGTCTGTAAACAAATCTGAGAGAACGCCGTTAGCATCTCATTTCAGCATCTTCATCAGGGTCCCTCAACCGGTCCGTGATAGAAGATGATGTCATGTTTCAGGCCATGCCGTCGGACCCTTTGTGTGGAGCAGTGGGCTTTTCCTGTTCGACAGGTCTGTCCGGCGATCGGGCTTGGAGGGTGTTCGACAGACGACTTCCCCTGCAAAGCGCTCCAGGAAGAGTAGACCAGTGTCCCGCCGAGCACAGCATTGTTGTCGCCTCTGCTCCCTCTGCGCCAGCTGCCCTGATCGATGGCCTTATTCATCGTCTTGGTTGTCCCCGGCAACACGCAAGACGGCTGTACAACAACAAACATGGCCTGAGACGATGGGCGTAAATCATGAGTGCACTTGAGGGCGTGCTACCAGGCTGGGCCGTATTTCACAATATATTTGCGATGTGATTGGTCATATGAAGTTGATGAACACTGTGGAGTTTGAGTTGATTTGAAGGTGCTCTTTATAAGACCTTAAAGTTCAGTAGCTAATAGGGTGTTTAATGGCATTCATTTTTGAAAATACGTTTAGATTGCAAATTTTAATGAATCAATTCAAAACAGGTCTGATTTATTATTAAATACATATATATATATATATATATATGTATGTATACATATACACACACACGTGTATATATATATATATATAATTATTATTTTTTTTTATTTATAAGTATGTTATATTATCCAAATATACTATTAATATTTAAATGTAATCTTACTTTGGCTAAAAATAAATCAACTAATTAACAGTTCCTTTGTCTAAACTAAAATGATATTTTTTTTAATAAATAAGTATATGTAAATGTTTTTATGTATTATGTATTTATATATAATTTGTTTAAATATATTTACAACATACACAATTTTTTATACTTTTTTTTTAATTAAATATTATCAAAATGTACTAATAACATTAATATATTATTACACATTGCCTAAAAATATATAAACTGCAGTCTCTGTGTCTAAAAAGTCACCGTTTATTTTAAAGTCCAAATTTCACCATAGATATTGGGTAGGATTTGAAATGTAGAATATGATCATGCAGAATATGTGCTTTATAATTACTAATAAACAGCTAATAAGTTAATATTAATATTGTGAATAGCGAGAATTGGTCCCTACACTAACATTTCTAAGTCTAGTTTATAGGATGTTCATCATTTCCTTATCTAATCATAGCTTTTCAGTCCATTATGTGAGGAATCAGTGCAGTGTGTGAAGTGTGTTTTCATTCACCTATCCCGTATCAGTTTCGCTTGACCTTGACAGCAGCTGTAGTGTAACATTCCATTCATATTCAGGAATTATTTGCACAGATACTTGATGAAGCCACAAAGAAGCTTATGCAAATTGACATGGAAGATTAAAGATTATACATCCCTTAAACCAATTTTTAAGACTTAGCTTTGTTTGTCCAAAGAGCGTTATCATTGTTATTGTCTGTTATTTCTGTTGCATGATGACATTGTTTGGGCTTGTTGTGGTGCCATTCCTTTGTTGACTTCAGAGAAAAACAAGAGTTTAAGATCAAAACAGCATATTAGCTCAGGGGACGGCGCCGCCTCTTGGGACGTCTAGCTCGAAACACCTCGCACGACTTCAACATCAAATATTCTTCATCGATTGAGATTAAGTGCTAAAGGAAGTTGCGCTCTTTTCGCCTCACATTCATACTTGGGGGAAAAAAATAGACACGTCCACCCCTCCACCTCCTCGGGGCGGAATGAGAAACGCAGAGAAATCAAAAAAAGAGAAACGCTGCAGATTTCTAATTCAGTCAAGTAAAGCACTCCCCATGTCAGCTGTCAGGCAGGAAGCTTATCCGGGGGGTCAAGGGTCACAGCGCTGCTTTCATGAGAGCGTTAATCGATTAGCCGTCAAGGCATTGCCGCCTTGCTCAAGTGGCAAGACCGATGGCAGGCCACCTGGGTCCCATTTCAATAATTGCTCGCCGCCTGGGGTGTACCACCTCCTCCTGTTTCTCCTTAAAGAAAGGTGAGATGGAAAATGTAATGAAAGTGAAAAATAAATAGCGATAAACCCGAAACACTCGCTCTGTGCCATGGTGGCACTGTGGTCCGTATTGATTAGCAGACACGGAAAGAATTGTTTAGTCGAGTGACCCTTAGGAAGGTTAGACCCGGAGCTTTTGGCCTCTCATCCAGTCGTTGCGTTAGGATCCTGTGGTGGATCTCAGACTAGCTCATTAGCTTCCTGCACTCGAGTCTCTCTGGGCGTCTCTAATCCAGAAGAACTGCTTATGAGCGGAGGATAAGGATCCCATCCAAACAATAAAGAAGTACACATGTATCTCGGCCTGTTTGAGGAAATAGCTACATTTCCTCTGTTGACAAATGTCAGAGCGCTACGAGATAATATGAGGAAGTGGAGTCATCCATCTTTCCTGAGGGCTTGTGTCAGGAACGCTGTGTTTATAGCTGAAGGTTTCATCTCAATACTGAAAGCGAGTATGAATAAATGAGCGGTTTAAGTAAAAAGGGATATTTTTTGCCTGCTTTGTGCGTGGTCAAAGCATTCTGGTGTTCGGGGGTGCTTCTAATATTATTTCATTTCTTAGTGGCTCTGATATAATGAGTTATAGCCCAGACGTTTTTATTCTTAATTGGCAAATGAGAACTTGGTCGACCGTTTTTACAACAGAAATCACACGAGGAGCCGTTCTATTTAATAGCCGTGTTTTCATCTATTAATCGAAATCAATAGTTCTGGCACATTTAGATGGAATTAAATCACGTTTAAATCTATTCCGGAGCCAGGGTGGGGTTTAAAAAAAAAAAATGCTTGTAGATGGCCGCTTCAGGATGGCTGATTTTGTTCTTGCACACACACACACACACATACCGTGATGCATAGGAAAGCTGGATCGCTCAGGATATATGGCAGTGGCGATTAGGCACTAATAGATTGCTCAGTCAGGAACCGTAGCTTAGGCTGCCATTAGCGCCACGTTACTGACACGAGCCTCACATCGCTGATGTCACACGGTCAATTGGAGACAAGGCAGGGCCCATCCGTCAAGCATTTAGCACACCGCTCGTTCATCTCCACCATCCTATGGCTTTATAGTCCATTTTCTAAAAGAATAACACTGCTCAGTCAACAGCGTTAACAGTAATGTTAGGATGCTTTTTCTATTATTATAAATAAGAATCAGTTAGTTCACTGTAAATGCTTCAAAAACAATTCACACAAAAGAATGACTTGAAATGAATGCACCACGTCTAGGATTCACAATATATTTGGGTTTTATTTGTGCATTCTATGGTTTGATGTTCCAAAATTAAAAAGTTATGAAGGCGGCTATAAATATTAGTATTTATATTTTTACAGTTGCTATGTAAAATTAAATTATAATTATCTTAGTATTTTTAATAATAATAATAAATGAAGATGATAATTACTATGTCCATACTCATACATGATCACTAAAATATTGTGCTGCTCTTTAAACAAGCAGAGCAAATCTATCTATCTATAATTTTCTTTCAAATTTTTAAATCCCTAAATAAAGTATATATATGTGACCCTGGATCACAAAACCAGTCATGAGAGTCGTTTTTTTGAAACTGAGATTTATACATCATCTAAAAGCTGAATAAATAAGCTTTTCATTGATGTATGATTTGTAAGGATAGTAACAATATTTGGCCGAGATATCCCAAGTCTCCTGGAAGTTCCACACACTAATTGCACACACTAATGAGATGCTAATCGGTTCGATTACTTTGCAGTGAGCTGCGGGTTAAATGCTGCTTTCTCCCAAAACTTCAGACCAACACTGAGCGACCCAAAACCATAACATAAACTCACTCGCCATTTGATTTGTTGATGTAAGTCACGGCTTACTTCCCGCACACAAAAAAGCTCCATGTCATGGCTTCGGGATCCGTCCCGCTAGATCATAAATTCAGGTCATGTTCTGGTGCAGGACAGTCTTCTCACCATCCACCCTTGGCGCTCATCTGCCCCCTACACCTACCCCCCTCAACCTTTCAGAGGGAACACGCCAGTGGCATGACAGGGATTTGTAGAGGATTTCAGATCCTCAGAGTTTCTGGCTGAAGGAGGCTTGTTTTCTAAACAGGCAGAGGAATCGAGACGTTTCACGCGAGCTCCAGTCACAACACGCTGGTTTGTTTTCACGCGCCCTCTGATTTGTTTAGACAGTCTCCTCAGCGAGGAGCACGGCTGGATGTGATGCAGGCAAATCAGCGCCACCACACAAACAGCCATTTTTGCATCTTCACTTGTTAAGCTCCTGACCTATAATTTAGCAGTCTAAGAATCTAAGTCAAAGAAGATTAACAGCATCTTTAACGCTCGGATGGTTTAGTCTGTGGAAAGCGCACTTGGGTGTAAAAATAATCGCATCCAGTCTGGCTGCGAGGTACTTTTTAGCGTGGGGTGAGTCTTTGTCGGTGGAGTTCAGTAATAAACAGGCCTATTAATAAAAGTCATTGTGAGGTTATTCCATGTAGAATAAGCCTGGTGCGTCAAACGTGGATCTTGAAACAAAGAGTGTGAAGGTTTTTCTCAGGTGATAATAGATCAAGAATAGCATGGAAATGTATGGCAGAGGACAGGGTGTGAAGCTTTTCGACCCCTTTGCGCATACATCACAAAAGAAAATGACCTCCAGGGCCTTAGGAAGCGGCTTGTAAACAGCGAGGGACGGGCACGCTGTCAACGCCGGAGGGTCAGAGGCGCACACTTACTGTATAAACACCCTGTGTGGATGCAGAATGACGGAAAAAAATAGTTTTGAGGTGACTAGTATCCCTTGTACCAAAGGCAATGTACCAGCAACTGATTGACGGAAGCTGTAATTTTGAATTATTATGAGTAAAATAAACAACCACACATTCGACACATTGTACCTAAATATTTTTAGATTTGATTTAATTTAGAATGTTTTAAATTTATAGATAAATAAATATATTTAAGACAATAAAGCCTCTCCTTATTTTTCATATAATACTCACTTAAAGTAATCTCATATTAAAATATATTTTTTTTTTCATTCCAAATACATAGTAATTTTGAGACGGCAAATTCAAAAGTATATTTTTATTTCGATTTATTTATTTTAAATGTAGATTTTAATTTTATATCTCTGAGATGTTTGTTTATCAGTATTGTTTAGGAAAAAAATTTAATTTTCATTTTTATCCAAGTTAAACCTTTTAATAGCACTATTAAATGTAATCTTTAAATTTAAATATCCATTTTTTTATGCTTTACACATTAATGCTAAATTTCCTTGTAACATTTAAAAATGATTCATTTATTATTAATATTTATTCTTTAATATTATTCATTTTTTCAGTTAAATAAATTTTGTTTGTTTTTTGATATACAATAGTGTAGCATTTTAATATTGGTCCTTTATCTGTTATATAAGCTGTAACATAAAATTAATTACTGGGTTATAAAATAACAATGTTTCCAGTAAATGTAAAAATATAGCTTTGAGGTAGCTTTCTTCAACAACGACGACAACAAAACGTGTTATCACAAAAATACCCTGGCTCTGAATGTTGTGGTCCAAAAAAATGCATGTAATTTTGTTCTGGGTGGTGCAAGTAGTTCCATATGTCATGTACATCTTTGTGTTGTGACAATGGAAAAAGGGCTTGGGTCACCCACCAGAGCTGGCACTAACAGGAAGTCAGTTCCCTTACCTCTTCCTGTGACAAACAGCATTACAAGTACTTTCTTACAGGTGCTGATTACAGTGCAGAGAGTGTGTGTGAGAGAGAGAGAGAGAGAATCTAATTATGTTTCTGCCTCTCTCATTTACATCCTCTCTGTGAGCCCTTATCAACAGTCAGAGGTGCAGAGGTCAGACCCATGCTAAGATAAGGAGCGGAGTGTGTGTGTGTGCATTTGAAATCGTGGACATGTCACCGTCAGATGTGTGGAGGGGCTCTGAATGATGAATTCCTCTACTCGCTGGATTACTTCCTGTTCTGGAGGGCCCTGGCTCCGGGAGCGATGGCGGCCGCCCTACTCCCACAGGAAGTGGGCTCGGATCAGCTAATGGAGAGGAATGTGTTCCCCTGGGGAGTTGGGGGTTCTGAACCCTCCTCTGTTTTTTTTTCGTTTGGGGGGTAAGGGTTGTGTTTTTGTAGTGTAGTTTGTGTTATAAGCAGCCAGAAATAGACAGACAGAAATAAACAGAAGGGAGTCAGCGCTTCGGAGTGCAGTTAAAGAGCTCATGGGAATGATGTTACCTGGACATCTGCATTTCCCCTGTTGAGCGTGAAATATCAAATCATCAGTGTGACATTTTTTATGATTCAATGTCAAACCAGAGTTATTAGAGCATCTTATTTACTTTCTTCGAATGAACAGTGAAGAATTGTCAAATTTCAGATTGCATTTTCATGTTTTTTATTATCAATTCATACATACAATGACTTGATACACCTCTGTTACTTCACATAATAATTTAATTTAAATAATTAAATAAATTATATAAAAGTGTTTAAAATTATATATACTTTATATATATATATATATATATATATATATATATTCATATATATTTCTTTTTTTTTTCTTGGTAAAGTTCAAATATCATAAGGACAAAAACCAGAGAACCTTTTAAAGCAGTTTGTAATTCATCCATTCATTCACATTAATTTTTCACTTTTTCAAGACATTTTAAGAGTCAAATTAAATCTTTAACTGAAAATGGTATAAAAGTTTTGAAATCATTTTTCATTAATATTCTTTTGTGTCACTAAATCAGCCCCTCCACTCAAACTCACCAATATGATGCAAGAATAACAGTGTACGCTTTGGTTTGGAATATGATGCATGAGCCATACAAATTGATAATCAGTGTGTTAATAGAGGCCAAAATTAGAGGAATTCAAAATTCCTCTTTTGCCATTCCACAGCAAAAAGATTGATAAAGTCAAGCACATAATTAATCCCATACCTGCATTCCCTCCATTCTGAAGACCATAAACAGTAATTCAGGATACTGTTTCAGATAGCATGTGAAGAGCATGAATGGCTCGTAGCGTTCCCATGGCCAACACCTCCAGTAAATAATGAAGCTGTCAGTAGGGGGCCTGTGGTTTTGCATTCTGGCTGTAGGTGGATGATGTACAGCAGACCTCTCTGTTTCCCCACAGCTTAATCCATCATGCCAGACCCTTATGTGATTGTACAACACCGGGACGCCATCAGACTCTGCCCTATTGGGCACGCTGCCATATGCCTTATTTGACTGAGAGCATGTGGGAAGGGTGATAGTAGGGGCCAAATCAAAGAAATAACATGGAGTGTTTTTTGGCCGACATTGGTACAAATTCGCAGTTTATTTTTGCTAGTATTTGTAACCAAAAAAATAGGCCCTACCAGAGACTACCCAAGTGTTATGAACAGTTTATATGTTGCTATATAACTTTTTCAAATAATTTTTGGGGATCAGTGTGTGGGAACGCCTAGACTGATAGCAGTGTCTCTTTACTTGAACTCTTATTACTGGAAAAAAAATCAGCTTGAAAGTTATATATATATATAAAAAAAAAAGTTAACATCAATTGACTGGAAGCAACAGCAGCCAAACCACAACACTTCTCTCAACACAAGGTCAGGAGAGGTGTCAGTGAATAAACAGGAAAACAAAGCATTGCTTGCATTACTTTATTAGTTACTTAAAAAAGTAATCTGATTACAACTTGCGCTACTTGTAATGCAATTACCCCCAACATACAAAGAAGAGATTTTCAGTAAGTAAGCTGCAAGACGCTCAAAATCGTGGCGAATGTAATGTGTTTTTAGCATGTTTTTCCGCGTCATGCCAACATCCCCCGCTCTGTAGCGAAAGACACAAGCAAAAGGGAACGACCCTCCAGAGCTCAATTACAATGACAGGGCGTATGGATTTCTTTTGTTTCTTTTTATAATTTGTCCCGGAAAAGCTGACAATCACTTGGCTGTAATGAGCGCCGTTATCAATCTTGCAGATGACAATAGTAGGAAAACCTGTGCTGTGTGCAAGGCAGGAGGGACAGCATTTCCCCCTCGAATCAACCACATTGACCTTCACTTTGCATTCTTTGTAGCATGCATGCCTGCTTTTCTTTGTTTTGATCACTTTGTGGGAAACCTCAACGTTTGTGTGCTCTTCATATCTTGAAGTGCGAGCGTAGCAAGTGAGCAAAATACACAGACGGCACATGGTTTGGTCTTGATTTGACCCAGAATGACCAGATTCAAACCTTGCCCCACACAGCACGTGGAGGGTAAACACGTAAATAGAGTACTTAGGGGGGAAATTATTTATGTGGGAGCCTGCCATATGAATATGCAACTACACATCGTAATATGGCGGGATCCCCCCAAAAAAACTGAATTCCCAGAGCTGTTTTAGTTCTAGTTGTTAAGATATTTATCCTTTTCTGTCAGCTAGAATTTATTGTTTAGTTGTAATGTCAATATCATTCCAATCGCTCTGCCCCAAAATCTATTATTTTATGCAACAGATTATTTTGAGAGGTTGCGACTGCTTAAATGCATTTTACCTATCATTTATTACCGCACTCTAGTGTGCAAACATTTATTTTTTTCTTTGTCAGTGAGGGAGATTGAATGAAGGTTGACTCATTCGTTAGTTTGCAAGGAACCTCATAGGTTGTCTGGAATATTCCTTTAACATTGTCATGAACTTTCTTGAACTCGTCACCTCAGTTTCATTCTTTTCCGTCCTCTCAGAGTACACACTTCCTCTCTGCGTTGACTGTATGGGTAATAGATTATAACTGTTTTATATTTGTTGAATTATACGTTTAATTAAAAGCACATGCTGCTTTAACTGTTTCGCCCAGGGAGAGATGTTAAAGCTCGCTCTGCAGTGCATTACGTTCCAGTGCTGCTGCAGCTTTTTAAAAGACTGCTGAACCAAAACGGCTCGTGTGTTCCTGGCTCAAAATGCACCTCTCTGTTACTCTTTACTGCTCTGCCAATTACCTGCCTCATTATGTCCACATGTGGGCCAAATCTGGTACCAAGGGGTAGAACAAACCTCCTGAAATACTGTATCATGAGACTACATTTCAGGGTCTGAATTTCTCTGAAACAAAATATGAAAGTTTTTTTTTTGCAAATATCACTTAAGGGACGTTTGTTATGTAATTTAACTTACATAAATGATCAGCATAGCTTCACAAACACATTTATTAAATTATTAATATTTTTATAATTAGTACAAAATAAATAAACCCACATTAATGCATTATTAAAAATGTCAATAGAATTATATATTGATTAAAAAATAAATAAATGTGTATTAAGATGCAAATATATTATTAATATAGTATAAAAAACACATGCATTAAATTAATAATATTTTATAAGTGGTAATGCATAAATAAATAAGCATACAAATAAACATACAAACATAAAACAAATATGTTATTATTAAATGTCAATAGAATTATGCATGTATTATTACATATTAATAAAAAATAAATAAATATTTATTAAAATGTAAACAAAATGTAAATATATTATTAATGTTAATAATAATATAGCTCAAAACCACATGAATTAAATTATAAATATTTTATATATAGTACTAAATACATAAATGTACTTGCATTAATTTATTATTAAAAATGTCAATGGAATTATATATGTACAGTAGCATATATATACACACACACACACACACACACACAAAATATACACTACCAGTTGGTATCAGTCTCTTATGACCTAGGCTGCATTGATTTCAACAAAAATGAATCAAAAAGCATTGTTGTGAAATTATATCACAATTGAATATAACGGTTTTATTTAAAAATATTTAAAAATGTTTTCAGCTGCCTTACTTTCAGTGTCACATGATCCTTCACGTGATCCTCGACGAGAAACATTTCTTATATATTTATTTATTTGATTAATAGAAAGATAACAGCATTTATTTGAAATCTTTTAAAATGTCATGAAAGAACTTACTGTCACTTTATATCAATTTCTTGCATTGTTGCTGGATAAAAGTAGTCATTTATATATTGCACATGCAATTAAGTAGCAGTCAGTAAATTTGATGATTGCAAAACGTATTCTCGTATTCTCTGCCCTCATTGCTTTGGCCCCGTTGAAGTGCTGTGAATTATGCGGTGCCAACATTTGGTTCTCATAAGAATTTCACCAGGAGTTTCAGTCTGAGAAACAAGCATCCCGATCAGTTCACACCAAAGAAAAAGGCAATAAGAACACATTTTAACCTAATCGCTTCCAATGTACTTTAACAGATTCGATTATTGGTATAAAATTGAAGTGTTGTTCAGTTTTATTGCTGATGGTTTTATGGGTACAAACGTGGACTGTGGGAAGCTGGAGATATTTGCTTGGGCTTTTTGTTAAACTGCAGCTATAATGTCAGACTGGTTCTTGCAGTTTAGTGAAGGGAAGAGAGAAAAAAAGAAATGTTTCAACCCAGTTTATCTTAGTCGTGTAAAAACTGAAGAATGATAGTCTTGGTGTTTCTTTTTTCTCTCTATACTTCAAACAGAAAACATTTAGTGTTTTTTGCGGTGTCTCTACAGTGCACTTGTGTTCGGGTTAAAGCAAAAACAACAATGGGTTTATTTATCGCTCTGTTTTGTGGCAGACTGGTTTAAATAACACTTGGCTTCTCTGTTTTCCTCTCATCTTTCTCTCTCTCTCTCTCTCGCTCTTTCTTTCTTCATCTCTTCCTCATACTCTCTTTTTTTCTTTGCCTGCTCTCACTAATGGCAAACAGTTAAATGGCTGTTCTGAAATGTTTGTTTTCTTGGCTCTGCAAAAAAATAGTTTGCAGATGACAAACATGTCAAAGTTCCGCCAAGTATGATCTTCGCCTTGGCCTCTTGGTTTTGTTTAGAGCGGCCCGTCTTGCTGTCTAACAGGCTCGAGTTTGCCTTTCTCTATGTACTGTACACTCTGAGTGTAGTGTGTGTGTGAGAGATGTATTTTTTGCAAACTACAGTATGTACAGGCTTAAAGGAAGTGCTTTTTGCATAATTTGTGGTCTCATTTTGTGGAAAATATGCAAATTGAATTTTGACATGGTAAAATCTTTTCGTGTTCAGATCTTTTTTGTGTTTAATAAATGCAAAACAAATAAGTAAATAAATAAATTAGCCTTTAAAAAAAGTGTAGTAGTTATGCGTGATGATGATGATTATAATGATTGTAGCAATCATGATTTTTTTTCTAAACATAGAAAAGAACATAAAGGACATCAAATACAGGACACCTCTATCTCTAAATATAAGATAATTAAATAAAATTACTGTATATATCATTTTTTGTTTTAAATTGCACTTTTAATTTTGTTGAATATAAAAACATCATGTATCAAGAAAATAAAACTATATATATATATATATTTATTTTTTCATTTTTATTTACTTTTTTACTATATCATGACTTTTATATCAATACATTTTATATTCAATAAAATGTATATATATATATATATATATATATATATATATATATAAACACACACACACATTAAATCATATTAATAGGAATAATAATGTTATTGACTTTCTGGTTGCAACACACGCCATTTCCATAGTCAATAAATGAAAATGCATGTATATTCCTAATTTAAACCACATTTCTAAACATTTCTTTCTGCTTTCTTTATTGTGGACACTCTTATCCGTAATTCATACTTTTTGAACGATGCCAGGAATTCCAGTTCTTTGCACGCTGATACCTTGCAGTCCTCAATTGTAAACTGGAGGCCTTTCAAGCGATTAGTTATGGTAAATTGGAGGATGTTGTGTGTGGTGCACTAATGCACATTATGAGGCAGATTAAATTATAAGTGTTTAATTTGTGTTTTAGTGTTTTTGTGTTATGCTTCACATGCTAGTCGGCCGACAAAGACTGACAGAGAGAATTAAAGAGAGAGAGAGAGTGAAAAATAAAGATAGACAAGGGAGAAAGAGAGGGAGGGAGAGCTAATGAGCGTATGGCGTTGTGTTGGAATCCGAGTGTCAACTCCTCTTGTAATTATCCTTGTTCTCTGGCTCTCTTCCCCGCATCTCATGTTTGAGGCACAATATGGGTTGTGTTTCTGTACCATTTATATCCAATATCACCTGAACTCGGCTATTATACAAAGCACACACACTGCTAATTCATTCTTTGATGTTATTTCAAACTAACAGACATCAGCCTTTATATTTGTCAAATGAAGGTCACATTGCAACTTTTCGCTGTGCAACCTTAATTCTGAATGTCTGTAATGTACAGCTTTTATTGTCCCAGATCCATACATTAATATTAATTTGGGATAGAAATCTGTCATAGAAATATGGTTATGTTAATGTATTTTATTTTTACACTCTTAATCAAATATCTTGAATCATAACCATTTCAGTTTTTTTAGTCTCTCTTTTTGCAAATTTCTCCCCAATTAATTTTTTCATCTTTGAAAATTAATGCAATCATATCTTATTTATTTAAGATAGTAAAATTCCAGGACGTTAAACTGAAAAATCCCAATATATTTTAATTGCATAACTGAACCATCCATAATCGATCATTTAATTAAAACACATAAGGATCATTCAATTTGAGGGAATTTTACTTTGCATTTTTTAGAGTGTACTTTCAACTAGAAAAACCGTAACCAAAACTAGTCGTGACCTTTCAGGAAGTTAGTCAGAGTTTTCTCATTTGCTCATACAAGTAGTACCATCAGCACTTTTCACCTCTGTTTGTTGAGAGTTCAAATAAGGAGACCACTTTGAAAGACAACCTGGGCTGAACAATGAAGAAATTATGCTCAGTTCGAGAGGCCTATTAGCATCTCTATAGGATGTATTAACCGCTCTCAGATCACAGCCGAGTGTAAGGGACTCATCTATTCAGCATATATTCCTCAATTTCGACCCCATTTGTCAAATTTAAAGGAATTTGAATGTAAGCTGTTGATTTTTTCAACATCTGCCCTCTAGTATACAACATTTGGCTGTGGTATTAGTTAGCGAACAAAAGCAGGTTTAAGTTAGCCCAGTTATGAAAGCGCCGTGCACTCAAAAAGATGTTGGAGGAGTCTTGCTGAAGAGGAAAAATGCTGGTAAAATACGTTTGCAGAGTGTTAGAGACTGATTTGAAACGGCTTGACACTTTCTTCGACATGTTAACATACGGGAAGCAATAATTGTGTCCTATGGGTCGCTCCTGCCCTCCAACGTGCCATTACCAGAGCTATTTTTTTCTTGGCGTCAGTAACAGGATATGCCTGCCTTGTCAAAGAAGAAAGGGTGTTAGAATGGCTGCAAAATCCTAATGAAGGGGCCCTCTGAGAGGAGACAGTGAGAGGTTAGGGGAGCTGAAATCTAGAGCGGGATCTGGTGGAACTAGAGCGCTGCTGACACAATTGCAGGAATCCAGAGCCAGCTCTTTCCTACCGAGTCAAATTAGACTCCCCCCTGCCACAGTTTTCTCTCGCTCAACAAGATTTTATTACACCTCGACTAAAAAAGCCTGATTGTTTAATACCTTACAAATCTGAGAACATCATCGTAAGACATCGGCGTGACAAAGATATTTCTGGAAAGCCGTGTAGTTGCAGCTGCAAAAGTGTCTGGTATTCACAAAAGGAACGGTATTAACAAACCATTAACTATGACTCTGTGCAAGCTGCACATGCGTTTCAGTGTACAAAAAGTATTCTCGTAGCTTCATAATGTTACGGTCGAACCACTGATGGCAGGTGGACTATCCTGGCGACGTCTTTCATAACTTTCTGCACCTTGACGGAGCTATTTACTTGGCAGTCAATGGGACAGTCACAAACCTCCTGGTTTGCATCCAAAATTGTGTTCCGAAGACAAACAAAGCTTATGAGTAACCCTGTATCCCTAATCCATAATTGCAACCCTAATAATATCATCATTTCAGCATCAAAAACCATATAACTTAAATAAGCCACAAGAACCCACTGGGTGGCAGATTAGATACTTTGGAAACTTGTGTGGCCGTCATGTCGATGAAGCCTCTAAATACAGTGTTTCTCTGAGGTGGCAGAATTATTAGATAAGTGCCTGAGTGTTTACATAAATAGCTCCGTTAGCAGTCGAGAGCTGCGAGAAGTGTTGCACAAACAAGCTCACTCACACTTAGACTGGGAAAACAGCGAGAGAAAGAGGGGAGATTAAACATACAGGGACACGCTCGCAGAAACGCACACCAATCCCATCCAATTCCAAGCCCTTGACATCTGAGAGCAATACAAACACACTGCGTCCAAATATTATGGGAGCACTTTGTGGAGAAACAGAGGGGAAAACCTTCTTGTTGTTCCAACTGCGTCTTAACCTCTGGCGGTGTGAGCTTAATTGTTAACACAGTAGCTAAAGAATAGATGAATTAGGTGGTAGAGTTAAGCCTCCTTTGAAAACATTAATTGAATTAGGAGGGCTGGAAGCTGCAAAGCATTCTTTAATGAGACAGATGAAACACGAAACATGAAACAACATGGGAACATGAAAGATGCTCTTAGGCAAGGTCTTTTCTGCTTAAAGCCTGTGAGACGCTTTTAATAAGGCTTAAGATCGAGAAGTAGAAAAGAGATGAGTATGAGAGGGGGGTTGACGGAATAGGATTTCCGGCCAAGTGTAAGTCGAACTGAATTCTTTTTTGAAAACTCAGAATTTAGAAAAGTGCTCCAGAAGGTAACTTATGCAACATTTATACTGCAGGTCTTTATGTTCAATTACGATTTGTTGGCTAAATGCAATTTTTTCGGTGACCAGCTTACGTCTTTTTAAAAAAATGACCCGTATGATATCTGCATTTACGCTGTACACTTGGCAAAACAACACAAGGTTGCCAGGTCTGGGAAACATTGCTATTCAAAAAAGTTTCCCAGTCATGTTTTTCCTCTACACTGAAAATCACGATTCTAACATGAGGAGGAGATCACTTTAGCCCATGACAAACGTGTAAAAATAACCCAATTTTGCGGGAAGACCACAGACTTGGCAACACTGCCCAGAAAAGTTTATTCAATGACATACAACTCGCATTTACAGGAAAATCTGATCTCTCCACTTACACAGCAGATACAAATGCACATACCTGATTTATATTAGATTGATTTCGGTCAAACTTTATTTTAAGGTCCGATTCTCACTAATAAACAATCGACTACTGTTGTAACTTTTACCCCAGTAAGCTTCTAATTTGCTGCTTATTAATAGTTATGACAATTGTTCAATTTAGGTAATTGGGTAGGATTAGGGATTACTGCATGGTCCTGTAGAATATGTGCTTCTAATAAACAGCCAATATGTTAATAATAGGCATGCTAATAAGCAACTTGGTAATAGTAAGAATTGGTCCCTATACTAAAGTGTTTAGTATATTTCAATACGTGAATGAGGCCTAAAACCAATCTGAGAATATCAGATCTGTGTTCTTTTTTCCTGGTTGTGTCATATCCAATCTGTGCCACATGGGAGGTGAAAATCTGAATTAGGTCACTTGAAACATCTAATCCTTCCATCCTTCCCACTTGGAAACTTATTTGGAGCGGACCACAAAAAGCCACAGCCCTTTAGCATATAAAGCACAAGCTGACTGCAAGGGCACCTGTGCCCCTCATCTTATACGACACAGTCATACCACTTTGGTCCCCGGGTCCCTCGGCTCTTACAGTAAAAGCTGCCTACAAGGGCCACTGGGCCCCACAAGCACATACAGCACAAACTAACCAAAGCGGTCCCTGGGACCCCCAACATATACTGTACAGCACAAACTAACCACAAGGAGCCATGGGACTCACAAGAAAATAAGGAACCCAGCTCCCTTTTCGTAGGCACCTGCCCTGGCCCCTCACTATATATGGAACAAGCTGACCACAAGGGCCTCTGAAAACATACAGCACAAAGCCCCTGACTGAGGTTTTTAGTTGTCTAATGTTAGCAAACTGTACCAAAACCTAAAGCCGAATCACCCTTGTCACTTAAGATGAAACGGGGCACTAGGGGTACTGGCGAAAGAGGGGGATTGAGGGTCTTTCAAAGACATGTGACCAGGGCCCTCATGAGACCATGAGCGAACCTTGGTTTCCACTCTGCCCTCTTTTTTATAGCAGTGATATCATTGTTGAATTTGGGGAATTGACTATCCCATGACAACCTCTGAGCTGTTAAAACTAAGTGTGTGTGTGTAAGAGAGAGAGAGAAAGCGAGAAAGAAAGAGAGGGCCCTCTCTCCTAATCTAATAAAGTGCTCTCTGCCAGTAGTGTCTCACAATGAGCCTGAGGTGCTTTGCTAGCGCAAAAGAAAAAGGGAAGAAAATCAATAGCGATTTATAATTTACAATGGCAGAGGCCTGGCCACTTTTTATGGCCTCCATTCTGGGCACTAAATATTGCATGAGAGGCGCACACGTATGTGGTCAAGGGAGTCGTATTGGGCAGAAATTCCTCCCGGGGGTCGGAGGTGAGTGTGTGAAGAGGTTTTGGATTGATAGCTGAAAGCTGTCAAAAGATGTCCCTCAGTGGCCAGCGCTAACACAAGGCTTTTGATCAGCTGGTCTGTGCTGGTTCATCAAGAACATCACGTGAATGTTTAATGCTCATGAGGAGTGAGATCGGTTTATCTTGGTGCTGCTGTCTGCACAGTAGCAATGGGGCAACCATCATAGGCTATTATACACACATGCAATGTTGACTCTGTAAGGCCTCAAGCCTCCTCTCATATTTGCTTTGTTCTTGTCTCTGTATTTCTTATGTGCTCATGCACCAAGCATGCTATTGAATTATTTAATATACTGTACAGCATGTGCGTGCATGTACTGGATGAGTACATTTATACAGGACTTAGAACCCTTAGATTGTCCTTGATTCCCTGTTTTAGGTGGTGGTGGAACCAAGCCCTATAAAGAATCCCTGTATAAGCACTATATACATCACACACATGCGGTGGACTCATAACTTCTGCAAATGAATTGATCTGATGTGATTTGTTTAACATGGCACCTGATAAGTAATTTACTAGTTTTTGCTCCCTGTAACTTTATTGTAAGCTTTATTTTAACGTTTGATTCATTGTGGGTTCCTTCTTAAGCCATACTCCAGGGCTCCTTTAGGCATATGTGCACATGTGCACTCTCCAATAAAGGTTATTATTGAGAATGTACAAATTGCATTTATATTTAATTAGAATGGAATATATAGATTGTACTGCATGGTAGCTTGCTTACTGTCCTTGCTTAAGTCCATGGGCCAGATTTACGAAACAGGGCAAATTAGTGTGAGAGTGCAATTCAATACAGTGCAGACGGGAGTGGAAATTTCTGTGTACAATTTTCAAACAGAGCGCAAATTAAAGAACACAGACGTAGACATTTTCATAATGACCAACACGGTCTAAGACTAAGACTCGGATTGCAAACAAACAATATCCGCCCTCGCCATTTATCGACAAATATATCAGACCGAATCGCCCGAATTTGACGAGCGCAAACATTAGTAAAAAGTGTGGCATGATTTATTTGAATACTCTCCTCCCATACATTTTGCATCTGAAAGGGAAACTCCTACAAATGTATAAAAAAACCTTTCCATGCTTTTTCAGTTCTAATTCTTCCCTTCGCGTCTTTAGTAAATCCAGTACTATTTTAACAACAATTACGAGATTGCAGCACTGGTGCAAGCTGTAAATATATCTGGCCCTATTTGTATTATTAACAAGAAACTTTGCTTCTAAGCTCAGGTCCAGAGTTCTAGTTCCAAGTTTGCGACACTGTTTGCGAATGTTTGTTTAAAATCTGGTTCCGGGAAACACCAACTCATTAAACTATGCTGGTAATGATGGAACTTGTGACCATAGCTGGCTACTGGGAAACGCCAGCCCAGTCTCACTGCAATTCGTACATATTTTACGAGGTGGCTGATACGTATAAATTCGTACAACCTCAATCGTACGAATTCATATGATTTTTGCTAAATCTTACATATTTTATGAGTTGCCAATTCATATTAATTTGTAAGAATGACGTACACCTAACCCCGCCTCTAAACCTACCCGTTACTGGGGTTTAGACTAATTGTACAAAATCTTATGAGCGAGGTAGTAAAAATTAGTACAAATTAGCACAAATTTTCCACTTCGTTTAAATACGTACGAATTGGTCGTGAGACTGTGTTGGAAATGCACCCCTGAAAAGGAAAGCAAAAACATTTTGATTGCCATCTAGTGGCTGGCTGAGGAATTGGTCATAAACCCCGCCCC
Organism: Enteromius paludinosus; assembly: GCA_032361165.1. Taxonomy (NCBI): domain Eukaryota; kingdom Metazoa; phylum Chordata; class Actinopteri; order Cypriniformes; family Cyprinidae; genus Enteromius; species Enteromius paludinosus. The sequence goes on from JAUMHQ010000085.1 coordinate 9,545,444, forward strand.
CTCCATGTAAACCAACAGGATGTGAGAACCAGACAAAAAAAAAATCAAATCAAACTTTTTATTAGGTAGCTCTCATCACACCGATGTATATTTTTGCTAACATAAGATGGCTGTGGCCATACTGGATCATTTTGGCTTTTCTTTTCCACTGTGGAAGGAAGTAGAGACGTGCTGTCCGTCTTTTATTGCAGTCTTTGACGAGCAAGCACCTCTCATTTGTGTGTCTGTTGCAAACAGTGTTCCAAGTGACAGCGCCTCCGTCTGACAAGCCCTTATCGATTTCTAAGGCTCCTGTGAGCTGGACTGACCAGCCCCGTGGTCCCTCAAACTTTACATCACATTTATGGGGCCACGGAGAGGCCCTGATGCCTGCCGAAAGTGTCTATGTGACAGAATCCGCAGAAAGGAAATCAATCCCATCACATCTTGACCGCCTCAACCCGAACATCATCACAACCCTCTATGCCCTCAGCAGTCTTTCCATCTTTGCATGATTTTACACAACAACACAGCGTCACATGCAAGGTAACGCATGCAAGCGCAGAAAAACAGCCCAAATTTGCACTTGCTCTCTCCCGTTCGTGCACACACATGGGATCTTGACTGGCACGCGTCTCTGGGGAGAGAGTTTCTCGCAGCTGCGCCCCGCTACTGCTCGAACCTGGGCACGTTTCATATCGCCCGCTTCAAAAACAACAGCTCAATGTTGATCCCTCAAGTCTAGCATAAGGTGTGTGTTGATGAGGCTACGCAAACAAGCCTAAATTGGAGGCTGTCCCCCTTTATTCGGTGTGTGTGTGTGTACATCACGCCTCAGGTGACATGTCTCCATGGCGACTTCCGGCCTTGATAGAGAAAAAAACCCAATTAGTGGGAAAGCTGTTGATTGGTTTGAGGCAGTAATTAACGCAGGTGATGTTAATTAGGTCCCAAGAAACCAGTTACGCTGTTTTGGGAAAGCGTGCGAGCTTCTGCGCGTGTGTTTGTTCGTGTGTGTGCGCACTAAAGATGGAAAAGTGCCAGATTAAAAAAAAAGAAAAGCTTCTAATATTATTCTCTGATACTTTATTGCTGGTGAAAGTTGTAGAGGATTTTAATATGCATACAGGGTCCCTTGTGAACGATGCTTGGTGTTGGGAAGTAGAATAATTGAACTCGGCTGATTATGGAAACGGGGACAACCTGAGCGGAGAGGTGTTCCTGTCAGCGGTGAAAGAGAAAGAAAGAGAGCGGGAGATGAAATGGATTAAAGGTTATTTAATGTGTTTGTTTAAAGCAAAGAGCTTTCATTGTGCCTTCTAACTTCCAGGCTAACAAAAGTGTTTCCTCATTCTCCTTTGTGTAAATTAAAACTGGGAACTTGTTTGGAAATGTTGGAAAATAGGAAAAAAAAATTGTATTCATTAAGATCACATGAAATTGTTCAAAAGTAACAGTTCAGTCTTTTACATTGTTAAAAAACGAAAATTATTTTTTAACATCAGTTTGAAGTTAATATGAGTTTTTGGACAAATTATTGTTGTACACATTTTGGGGTCAGTGATTTTTAAAAGGACATTTTTTGCATTGAGAATGCTTGATCCAAAAATGCTTTCTTAAAATTTCCATCCATGAAAAAATCCTGAATTTTTTTTTTTATAAATAATAAACAAATAAATATATATATATGCATGTATTTCTACCTTAAATATATACAATATATTTAACATTTGAATCATTAATAACATCAAGAAACATTTATTTTCAAAACTTATAAAACATAATAAAATAACATTATAATATTAATAATAAAATAAAAACAGCAAAAAAGGAATCATGCTGAAAATTCAGCTTTTCCATCACAGGTATGATACATATTCTACAGTCGATTATGATAGACCATGGTTTCAAAGCATTGTTGAGCATAAATCGCCTCAGTTTAATTTCCACCATTTTCCACTTTGTCCCGTTTACGACAGTAGTCAGGCAGTCAGGGGTTTGTGCAGGCTTGCAATGATGTGTTAGCATTGTGAAGCTTGAGACTGAGTGCTGAATGAGGACTTTCTTGTCAGTGTGTGGGCATATTGATGTTAACTGCCCTGTGTACTTCAAAACAACACTAGACTTCAAAGATTTTCATTGTGCGGACAAAAAAAGATTGAAGTATTAAATGAGTAACTTATTAAATTATAACGTAATTTTACATTTTGGATAAATACAACTAAACCTTATAAAAATAAGACAAATTGCAGATCTGAACTGATCTATACAATTCCTGAACACATAAATATGCTAAAAATACTATTTGTTTTGTGCAGTTTGATTGATGGGAATGTAAAGACAGTTGTGTGGTGGTATTTTGGATATTATAGAGGCCCTCGGTCAACTCTTGTGAAGTTTGTGAGATGCATTTGAGAGCAGCAAACATCACCTTTGCTGAGTGTTGTGCAGAGATGTTGTTGTTCTGTGTGAGGCTTGCACAAACATCAGGCAGCTCTCTATTCCCTTCAGAGACTTCACTGTTCAAAAACAGCACGAGTGTGGAAAACAAGGTGGAGACACACACACATTCGCTCTCTGAGATGACTGATATCACCCACAAGGGCCAAGATGTTCACCGTGGCCTTATTATGTTTTATTAAATGTACTGCTAATGTTAAAGCGAATGCTTACCTTCTATAAATATACACTTTTATTAATAGTTCATTTATTAAATAAATAAATGCAATAAATGAATGGACTTTATCATTTATTCTATCCATCTGAAGTATTAAGTACATTTCCATTAAAACGCTTGGTAACACTTTATTTAAGGGTCTCCTGACTAGTTGGTTATTGGCATGCATATTACTAGAATATTAGTGTCATGCTTTCACAGGGATGAGACCGGAGACAGGAGTAAGCAGAATAAGTTGATTATTTATGAACAAGTTTTGAAGTTAGCAGACTGCAGGAAGTAACGGTGATATGCTGATCTGACAGTCCTTGTAAAAAGATGTAGTCCGTGGAGCAAAGCGGAGAGGTCGTAGCACACACCAGAGAATCTGAGATACATGGAGCTAACGTAGAGGAAGTCAACGTTAGACCAGACAAGGACTGAGTGAAGGTAAAGTGCATTTATAGGGTGTGGTAATGAGATCCAGATGTGCGTATTCAGAACTCCAGTGAGTGGGCAGGTGCTGTAGGTGACGTAGTAGATAGAGGTGGTTGTGGTGAATGCCTGACATTACCCCCCTCCTCCAGAGGCGGCTCCTGATGCCCTAACACGGCCGTACCCCTCCCAGTCCACAAGATATTCCAGGTGACCCCCTCGACGTTGCGAGTCCAGAATCTCATGTACGGAGAAGACTGAGGGTTGAGAAGGGAGAGCAGGGTTTTAAGAGGGACACGTGAAATGTGGGATCAATTCGATTCAATTCTAGCTTTGTGAAGACCCGGGCTAAACGAAGCTCATCCAGGGCGGCTGGAACCAGGGGTTGAGGATGGGGCTGCTGGATGATCTGTGAGTTAAGTTGTCTGTAATCAATGCATCCTTCTTGCCCACTAAGAGGAAGCTAGGAGCAGCTTGCGAGGTAAATGGCTGGATAAAACCTTGTCTTAAGACTTCCTCGATGTATTCCTCCATCGCCTGGCTCTCCGGGATAGACAGGGGGTAGACCCTTACCTTAGGTAGTTTAGCACCAGGTAGCAACTCAATCACACAGTCCCATGGCCGGTGCGGTGGAAGATGGGTGGCTGCTTGTTTACTGAAAACATCCTGGAACCCCATATTCTCCGTCAGGAGGGTTCTCTGGTTCGGGGCTCTCTAATTAGTAGATGACAGCAGAGCTGGAACGGGTGGTGCTCTTGGAATGTTGGAGAGACGTAGGGAACAGGTGACGTCACAGGGATCCCAGTGGAGAGTCGGGAGATGTAGTTTTACCTGAATGAAGGTAAAGTCTTATAGGGTGTGGTAATGAGATCCAGGTGTGCATACTCAGAACTCCGTTGAGGCAGAACGAGTGGGCGGTGCTATAGGTGACGTAGGAGATAGGGGTGGTTGTCATGAATGCCTGACATTTAGCCATTTATTAGTAGTAATTAAGCACATATTAATGCTTTATTCTACATCCCTAATCTACCCAATACCTAAACTTAACAACTACCTTACTAACTATTAATAAACAGCAAATTAGGCATTTATTGAGGGAAAAGTAGTAGTTATTAGTGAATAAGTGTCCCCTGTTCTAAAGTGTTACACGGGGGGACATTTACAACATTACAAAAGATTTCTGTTTCAAATAAATGTTATATTCTGAGAAAAAAAGGGATCACAGCAGGAGTAATGATGCTGGAAATTCCACTTTGTATCCCGGGAATAAATAAAACATATTTAAAAAACGATTTAAATTGCAATAATATTACACAATATTATTGTTTTTACTGTATTTTTGATCAAACAAATAAATGCAGCCTTACTGAAGAACATTAAAAAACTTACAGATATGAAACATGCCTATACAGTTTAAATAAAAAAAAAAAAAAAAAGTATACATACTATTGCAATTTTACATTTGAATATGGAAAGAAAGGATTATCTAAATTTTAGTTTCTTAGCTTTGGTTGAAATATTTTTTAATAATCGGCAGACTCCCGTAGTTCCGCAGCGGACCCCCTGTTGTAGAACTGTGATCTACTGTATGTTTACCCGTCTTTATTGTAGGCACTATGAGAACTAGATTTGCATTTCCAAAAGAAAAAGATGTGCTTAGAAGGCAAAATGAGAGTAGTTTTAGGTAAGATTCTTAGTCTCTGGTTTTGCATGGATGACATTTATGCAGGTTTGTCGTCACGTCACACAGAAAACATTTTGTTTACTTTTTGCTTGTAGTATGACAATGACTTTTCAGTTGTTGTTTTTTTACAAATTGATGCAAGAAACAAGCGCAAAAAAGAAATCTGGATGTAATTTGTACGTTTATCTTAATAAAAAATAAAAAAGGAATACATGGTTATACATGGTTGAGGAAAACATGAGGAATAAATAGTGTGCTCCCTAGCAAACAACTCTAAAGTTATGAATGATTTTGAATGTCTAACTGCTAAAGACATGTTTGATAGCTCACCATCTCTCAGTTTTCTGTAAATCTTGCATCATTAGCGTGAGTAACGTGACACAGTTTTTGATCTGTTTTCATACAGCCCAAACCGCCGCATGGTGTGTTTGTCAACTCATTTTTCCGAATGCATCTGTTCTGTAATCATCGTCCTCTTTCTAGAATATGTGTTTATATTGACTGGATAATTAAGCAGTCATCGTTCCATGAATATGTGACAGTTGTCACAGTATCGTCCTCGCTCTTGTAAGACTGTCTACGACAGATCGCCAGCATGCCAACTTGGCATGGATCTTAACGGTGCCAGCATTATACCTGGCAGGGATTGACGTTTGCGTGACAGAGTTTTCCTGTCGCGTATCGATATTTCCTGCAGCAGAGGTGGCTCATCTTTGATCACCGCTGGAACGCTAATTAAAAGGAATGATGCTGTCTTGAATAGAGCAGTTTTAAGACAGAGGCCTGACAGCATCTCCTCTCTTTCATTCAAGCCGTAAAGAGTTTTATCAGATAGAAAAGCAGCTTGTCAGTAACAAAAGACTTCTTGTTGCAGCAGGAGATCATTCTGAGGATGTTTAGGAATCTGTGAAGGAAACACAGATGTTCTTGTAAATGTGTCTGTGATGGACCTTTAGGACATCATCTGAGAGTATCTGCACTGTAAACAAAATCTAAAAATACTTTTGATTTGATGTTTTTTTCTTTGATTGATTGTTGTTAAATGAATGTTTATTGCTTTTTTCAGTTTAATGAGTCTCACCATGATGGTGTTTAGTGCTATATATAGATTAGTATTGGCCTTCTCAACTTGTGGAAAAGCTGCTTGTGGTGAGCTTTGGTTCATCGTGTAACTTTCCCGTCACCACCTGATTTTGATGGTTATCAGTGAAGAGAGATGTTTTTTTTTTTTTATATAAATGTAAGTAAATCCGTAAATCCTAAAACATTGCTACCATATTTTTACAGTAAAATTCTTATACATTTTCTCATACATTCTTATACATAAAAGCAATTTAAACTCAAATCACAAAAATCAAGGCTTAGAATTAATCGAAAAACAACCACTTCCAGTATTCTAGGTGGTTGCTAGGGTGTTGCTAGGTGAATTTTTATAACCTGATATCAGTTCCCATTGATGTCCGTAGGATGAATTACACTGTAAAGTTTAATAGGGTTAAAGGTATATTCTCACCCTAGTATGAGCATTAGTAACAGCCCTCCTATTAATTCATAAGCCGTCTCTCTGTTCTTACCAAGTCATTTGACTGCTTGTTACGGGTCTATCAACAAGACGACTTCATATCTGGTGCTCTGCGCAGTGTGGTCCTGTTAGAAAAGATTTTAAGAACAAATACGATGCCAAATCAGGTACACCTGAATGTGCACTACTTGACAAGTCTGCCTTCTCAAGGCCTTTATCTTTCTCAAACCGGTTCATTTATTTATGATCCTGTGAGTGGGAACAAAAACGAGGCGATGGCAAGGCAGCTAGCAGGAGCGTTTGATTGCGTCTGATGGTAGGAGCATGGCATCTGCTCCCGCGCCACAGTTAGGGAGCTGTCAGCCTTCTCCGCAGTAACGTGTGCGTGTTGGTATGACAGATGCACACGTGTACACACATAAACACACACACTTTCTCTTCAGACTACTGCAGTCACTGATACCTGTCAGAACCCTCTCCGGGCTTCACGACAACTTGAAACGAAGCGTTTTCCCTGTTGCTCTAAAACACACTGTTGGCGGAGAGGAGGAGGCCCTTTTATTAACAGGGATTTTGGCTTGCTGTCACATATCATCCTTCACCAGGAACCCGAGCAAAGAGCAGAGGAAGAAGCAGGTAGAGTGCAAAACGGGACGAGAGAGCAGCTTCACTCCGGTTCCCCCTCTCTCTCTCAAAAGACATATAAGGTGCAAGGTGTCAGCAGTATCATCATTATATGGAGTGCAGCTTAATCTTGCTGATGCTAAAGATAAATGGCTAGCCGTTCATAACAAGCCAGCGTGGCGCATTAGGACATATAGAATATTTTCCTCCGCACGCCTCAGCATTTCTCGCTATATGATTCTGTAATGTGCGCTGAGCTATACCTGAAGTACTGAGCAAGCACCGCACGCCGATGCCTATTTTTGGAGTGCCTAGCAGAGAATTTTATGTGGCGTACGGTCAAGTTCCTCTTGTTATGCTCAGCATCGGTGCCTTCCCAGAAACAAATCTCAATTAGCGGGGTCGCTCAGACTTCCTCCGTTATTTCCACTGAGAACGGTGTAACGAGTATAACAGTTCCCTCTTTGCAAACAACATGACCGGCAAGCTTTTGCATGCAATAGTAATAATTAGATCTGCCCTAATGAGCCGCCAAACACGCACGCAGACGCACACACATGGAGTAATGAGCAAGCAATAAGACCATAATTCAGCGCTGCGGCAGGGGGTGTAACGTGTTTTCCTGGTTCTGGCCTTGGCACTTTTAAAGGGATAGTGCACCCCGAAATAAAATTTCGAAACCAAATGACGTTCTAAGAAAAGTATTCCAAATTGATTTTTCACATTTTTTTATTTTATTATAATTTTTTTACTTTAAAAATCAATTTATGACACATTAACAGATGAATTACTTTCATCCCAAATACTAGTGAGTTGTAATTTTTTCAGTAAGATTTGTTACTCATTTAAAACACAATAAAATGTTATATGCTTCCTTATTATTTTATATAATTTAATAGTCAAAATAAGCATGTTGTTCGAATTTAAACATACATATTGTATTCCACTGAATGACAATGTAACATTATTTCAACCAAATTATGACATTTGAATTTTTAAAAGGAGACACTTTAGTTACATTGCTTTCTATAGACATAAAATCGTTCACAGTTAAGTTTAGGCATTGGATACGAAACGTCTTAATTACTACTAATAAATGGCTAATATTCTAGTAATATGCATGCTAATAAGCAACTAAAGTAAAGTGTAACCAGAAGGTTATGGATAATCTTGGAAATGGAGTTTATTTTGGATCAAAGCAGGATGCACATGCATGAACACACATGCACCCGAGCCGTACTGCGTATCATAATGATCTTGCAAACACGCGTGGACTCATTTGAATGTAAGAACACACACTAAATAAGGGGTTGATAAAAGGCAGCAAGACTGTGTTTTCATATTTACGGTTTCAATAATTAAAGTGCATAAATTTGGGGGCTGCTTTAGTTCTGATTAATTATTCATTAACAACATGTTAATTGCATCCGCTTTCTGAATATTTAACAAAATGCAAAAACAAAAGGGGAAAGCGAACGAGCTCTGCATCAATGTTATGAATATTCAAGAAGTTAATGAACAAAAGCCGAGAACGGAACAGAAACAAAGATGCGTTTTGAGGGAGGAATTTAGCATCCTGGGCAGGATTAGGCCGTTTGAAAGATAAGTAATCTCCAAGACGACGCTCAGCATTTCCATAACAATCGCGAAAGAGAGAGAAGAGAGATAGAGGAAGGACTCAAAGATGAGCGGTCGTCGTATGAGCCGTATTCAAAGTGACTTCAGAGTTGGAGGTGACCTGAAATCTCTGGGGTAAAATGAGAATAAGAACGTGTTGAACTACACCCAGTGTGGTTCTATAGGTGTAATGCAGCTCAAATGCTGGTCTTTGACTGAGAATACAGAGTAGTATTTGGCATTTAGCTGTAGGTGTGGACTACGAATGGTAATGGTGGTGTATAAGTGACTGATAGGGTCTGGCGGACTTTGACATTTCCCCGCATAGATAAGCATCACCTGTCCATCAATCCTAGAGCCATCAGAATGCCATCTGTCAATCATCCCCTGTCATGCTCGCTAATGCCTGTTACTTTGGTAGCAGATGCATGCTCACATGTGTTTGTCATTACCACCTCCTGTATTCAGCCTGCTCGGACAGTAATAAAGTACTGTAGCACTGCTTATCCTCACACCGCCAAATCTTTCTTTTTCATAAACAAATCAAATGATGTAAGCAAACATTTTACTTACATAATCGTGTATAGTTCCAATGTAAAAAGAGACCAGACTGGTAGAAATGTTCTGATTTGGTTCCTTCCACATAATGTCCTGCCATCTTTACCAAAATGTCACATAAATAGGTGTGTAATATGAAATTGAATATAATAAAATATTTAATAGGGATAGAAAAATCCCAACAGGGAGGGTTTTTTTTTGTAAATGTTAGACAAAGCACTCTTAAAATAATGTATATGGAACGTTCTTATAAGTTTATATATGTGATACACTGTACGTTCTCATAATGTTGAGATCAAATGTTCCCAGAATATTAAAAATACACATTCAAATAATGTTATATTTTGGGTGAAAGTGACATTAGTAAAATGTTGTAAGAAATATTTTAGAAGTGTTTAAATAATGTTACAATCGCAAAACAAGCAAACAAGTACCTTCTAATGTACTTAGAAAATCACAAAATAAATGTTCACATAATGTTTTATCTTGAGTGAAAATAAAGTTAGTAGAAGTTTGTAAAAGACATTTTAGGAAACCTTTAAATAACGTTATAATCATGGCAAGAAAACTGGACATTTAATTAATTTATACTGAAATACTGTAAATAGACCATCTAATATCATTTTATTTAGCATAAAAATAATGTTAATATAACATTAAACAAATATATATTGTAATCTTTAAATAATGTTATAATCACAACAAGACTCTAATTTTAACGTTCTTAGAATATTAAAAATAAATATTAAAATATATATATATATATATACATTTATTTTTTTTTGCGTTAAAAACAATGTTTTTAAAGGTGCCATAGAATGGAAAACTGAATTGACCTTGGCATGGTTGAATAATAAGAGTTCAGTACATGGACATAACATACTGTGAGTCTCAAACACCATCGTTTCCTACT
>JAUMHQ010000085.1:9561313-9579786 GCA_032361165.1 Enteromius paludinosus
TGCGTAGCTTCTTTATGACTGAAAGGTTGCCGTAAATGATCATACATTTTATTTCGAGCTATAATGCAGATGTCATTTTGCTGAATATGTTGGGTCAGACACCTTTTTCAACACCTTTTCTCCCAGCTTTTTCAATGAGAAAACCCCTGGCTTTGATTTCGTTAAACATCCACAATCTAACGAGCATGCAAATTTAATCAAAACTTGGTCCCATTATTATTCATTAATAACCATAGGAAAGTAACTTAGTAAAATAAAGTACAATAATAATAACAATAAATATTTAGTCTACTTCCACAAGCCATATAAAAAATACCATTATCTGGGACATTCTCGCTGTTCAGTTTCATATTTAATGCTTCATATTTACGCATGAAAAGGAAAATCCATTAAATCCACTTAAAATGTGCTTAGCCGTGTTTGCAGACTTCCCACTATGCTTCATTGTTCAGTGGTTTGGCCGAAAGTAACATAATATAAGGTTGCATGTAAATACAGTAACAGTCTTTAACTGTCCGGTGTGTCACATTGAGTCCGAACAGCTCTATTTATCACTGTCAGCCGTGGAGACTGTAGCAGGGCTGTGGGGAGTGGTAGGGCTAAAAATGAGCCCCTTCGCCGGGATTGTGACTCCTGTAGAAATCCCAGCAAAGGCAGAGCGGGCCCCGAAGCCTGTCAGATTGGCCCCTGCTGAAATTAATGAGGTGTAGACCACAGCAAGACTGGCCTATATTGTCACCATTCATAGTCAATGTTCAAGACCTGGCTTGCTTATGACGTCCTGTTTTTTTTTTTTTTTTTTTTTTTACCACCTTGCAGTTTTCACATAAGAATCTCCACGACGTGTTTTAGGAAATGGGTTACATGGGATTCAACTTCTTCTGAGCTGTAAATGCACTACAGAAACAGCAAAAAGCAGTTGTTCTTATGTCGTATTGCTGTATATTGTTGCCTTGTAACCATTTAATGCTGATGCTAACTAATAATATACTTGGTTTGACTAAAGTATCTTCCCCAACACTGCTAAAAACAGAAATCCACAAATCTATTATTCTGTGAAATTAATACATTTTTAACACAATGCGGGCTCGTATCTGCGTCCTGGTTGATCCATTAATGCAGCGGATGACCGTTCCCGTGCAGGTCCAGCGGAGGTGAGCAGCGAAGGCGGAGCGAGGCTAGAGTGCATTTGTTCTGAGAAATATTTAAAGATGGCAGGGCGTTACAGGACATGAGCGGTATTAGACGAGAAACATGCTGCCATGAATGTTTCATGACACTGGGATGTTGTGACTAAATAAAAGATTGAACCTGAAATAGAAATGAACCAATGGCTAGGTGCTGAGGCCAGTCTTCCTGTCACTCGCCTCAGACGATGCTGTCACAAAACTAACAGTGTGATAGTCTCATCGCTAACATTCACCTTTGGACATCAGCATGGATATGTATTTCCTCATTGCCCTTTTGAAAAAAAAAAAAAAGATATAATGTAGTAGGACAAGCCCTTTTGTGGACACTAAGCTGCCAAAAATGGTTCATGTCATAGTAACCTGTCATATAAGTTTTAAACATCAGTGTGAATCACCCTGATATTCTGAGTTATTCTGTAAATGGACTTGGCTAAAATGTATCAGTTGGAGGCATAGTCAGTTACATTATATGACATGACCGGATCTAAGCTTTAACGGTTCACCTCATTTTCCTATCTATGTTATTTCTTGTAATGTATTAACAACTGTATCAGATAAAAAACAAAATACATCACTTTAGGACACTATTTCTGTTTTTTGTTCAACTTTTAATATTATATATTCACATATATACAAATATAAATTAATATACTGAATATTTCATTTAAAATGAATTTTTTTAAGATAAAGGAAATAACATTTTTAAGACTTAATATTAATTAAAATGGTTTAATAATTACAAAAAAAAAATATATATATATATATATTTTTTTTTAATGCAGTTCCTTGCATGGGGATCCCCGTCCTTAGTCCCTGCCATTTTTATGTAAATTTTAAAAAATCCCTACAGATTTGTCCCAGATTTGTATCCGGTATTTTGCCAGTCCTTAATAATAATGTCATAATCAGACTACGCCTAAACAGTGTCCAAACCTACCTCTTGGTCTAGACTGAGAGTCTGTCCTGGTCTCTGTATTATTGATGGCAGTTCAGCCTCCCCAGGGGTCTGCCATGGCTGTGCTGTTGGCACGAGACACAGAGCACCATCTATCACCTTAAAGAGCCTGCAGGCATGATGGGAAAGAAGGAGAGAAGGGAGTTCCACAACAAAAATCAGCCTTCTTAGTCCGGTTTGAGCTGTCATTGATGTATTATAGCATCAGCACTATTCAGAGAAAGAGGGAGTTTGTGGAAACACAAGTTTACAAATTTTACCAGGAAGAAAATGAATGACATCTGTTTGCCGTCACACTGATTACTATTCCAGGCCTTCTGTGGGGTCATGACCCCTGACATCCAAAGGTCAAAGCTGACCTCTCGCTACGTGATCGCTTTCCTCTTCGCTATTTCCTTCCTTGAATTATTGGGAAAAATCGAGATTAAACTGCATTCACTGGGAATAGAAGGTCAAGTTGAGCGTTTTGCATTTAAATAACTGTATTCTGTGCGTACTCTACGTACTTTATACCGCAGAAAAGTCCAATTTGACTCAGAAGTGGCTACCTGTGCTCGGTGGGTGTGAGTAACATACAGCAGAAGCCCCGCTGGATGATGTCAGTGTGTGTGAGAGTTTGGCTGCAGTCTGTGTATTGTCGGACAAGACCTGGTGCAAATGTAGCTGCCTGGAGGCTGTGTAATGCTAGACCTGCCTGTTCTGGTGCCCAGCTTGGGTTACACACACACACACACACACACACACACATTCAGTCATAACGTGGATCACTGGTTCTCGTAAAATCCCACGCTCCCCCCACCGTTATTTGCTCCATACCAGATGGGACAACTCCCTTGTATGAATGTACTGCATCCTTAGAACAAAATATGTAATATATAAATATAATATTTACCTTTTTAGGTACCTTTAAGTTACCTTTTCAAGAGATCATGTAATGTATATACAAATAAAATTTAATAAATAGATAAAATAGCATCTGATACATTATTTTTTTTTTTTTTTTTTTTTTTGTTTCAGAATAAGACTTTAAAAATAATTTTTTACTTAAAACAAGGAAGAATTGTTAATGAGGTCATAAAAAAATTCAACTTTTTCAAATCTTAAAAAGTCCAGTAGGATTTTTTCTGTTAACAAAGGCTGCATTTATTTGATAAAAATTTTTTAATTATTTCTTGTGATGCAAAGCAGAATTTCCAGCATCATTTCTTTAGTCTTCAGTGTCACTTTATACCATTTTTTTTCCGATTCGAAAGCAGCTGCTTAATATTTTACTTTTCACTTTTTTCATTATTCTTTGATATATAGTTTAAAAAAAGCATTTACTTCCTGTAGACATTTTAGTTTTTTTGTTTTGTGTGTTTTTTGTACCATTACGAATTAATTTACCTTTAAACTATTTACTGTGTCCTTGCTGGATATATATACTGTATTTATTTATATTGAGCAAAGATGGTAATGTACTGTGTGTAAATGCAATCTTTACCTACTAATGTTTATAAATATTTCCTGGAAAACAATCAAAACTCTGTGAGCAATCAGATGGATTGAGACAAATCTTATCCACTTTGTCTACTGAATTCTACCCGTCATGAGCTGTATCAGAAGCACGCTTGTTTCCTTGTGTTCAAAGTGCGTTCCTCAGCCCATTTTTCAGCAAGATAAATACGACACAAGCCATGACTTCCCCTGAAGTAAATACTGTAAATAATAAAAGACGCTTCCCTCACGGCCATTTATAATGAACTGCGCACAAGGGGGTAAAGAGAAGAGAATTATAACATCAGACTGCATAGTGAAACTCTGCTAACAAATTAGATTAATACAAAGAATAGAAATTTGCATAAGCCTTTTTTTTTATTTACACAGGATTTTATTCATTGTTTTTAGAGTTTTACAGTAATTTTACTGTTACCTCCGGGAGCTCAGGAGCTACTTGTCATCATACCAATTTTGGTTCAACCCTAAGATAGATGCGTTTCTCAATAGGTTGCAATGCTTTTTGGCTGAATTTGGTCTGTTAGAATCTTGAATCTGCTCCAATCCTCGCCCCATTCTTTTTTTGGGCCTCTTTCCTGAAAACACACATTTATTGCATAATAATGATTATGCATTAGCCATATTTATGGGGCTAAGCTGCATCTGAGTGTGGGAAACTGACCTTTATGTTTTCGGGAACGCGGACAGCGAAACCATTTTTAACTGTGGCCATGTGCAATCCAATAACAACCTACAAATTTGCACTTTATTATTACTTTATTTATTATGTAATACTCACTTAAAATGTAAGGAGATCTGTTTTAATAAACCAAGCATGGACTGGCAATTATAACCAAATCTTCAGCTTTTAAAAAAATAAAAAGCTCTCCAAGCTCTGTCCTTTATGCGATATTCTTTATTTAGCCACTGGAAAATGAACCTCAGCTGTGTTGATCATATCCCATGTCTATCAGAGCCACTTCTCAATGTGACCCATCCTCAGTAATTAAACCAGACACAAATAAGAAGGTGATGGCATCTCCGCTGTAATGCAACTCTTTCCCAGGATTCTGCGAGATAATCAGGAGATTTTCCCTGTCTATTATCCCGCCTAATCTCCATCCACTAATTAACTAGCGCTCTTGGAGCTAGATGGGCAAATCCAGCAGTAGTTCAACAGCGAGCAGATGTTCAGAGCAGAGAGAGAGTGAACCTGAACGTCCACACACAAGAGATGGAGCCAAAGGAGGGATTTGTGAGAGGAAGTCGTAAGCAGCTAATGCCAATCAAAGCACTTGTTAGGAGATTTTGTTAACATGATAAGAATCAGAAAAAGAGTAAGTTTCAAAGATTTACTAGGAATTGGACTTGGTGAGTTGATCCCAAGGAAATATCGAACACAGTATGGCATAAACATGCACATTGCACAGCGTGGCTGTGCCGAGTATGTTCACGAATGTATTCATCTTGTGGATGTCAGTTTTCTGCTTTTAAAGTAGTAGAGGCACGTTATAGATGATATGGGTGCTGCTGAAATACACTTGGATTAGTTTGACACCTTGTACTGTCTTGACCAAAACGAGTTTCCAGCATGAAGTTGCAGAATGTTGTGAAGCAACAAGTCAATACAAAAATATTTGACATTTATATAAAAAAGAAGATCAGAATCAATTTCTAAAATCCCAAGAATAATCATTTAACCTTTTCCAGTGTTGGACAGCAAGAAAACCTATATTTCATTTTTTCCTTGCACATATGTACTTTGAAACTTTCAAAGAGGTCTGCTTTTTATTGAAACATAAACATGCACCACATTCCCAGTGTATTCCAACTCACCAAATGAATCATTTAATGAATCATTCAAAAAGAGGTTTTGGAGTACACTCTTAAAATAAAGGCGCTAAAAGGGATAGTTTACCCAAAAATGAAAATTTGATGTTTATCTGCTTATCCCCAGGGCATCCAAGATGTAGGTGACTCTCACTAGAACACAAACAACTGCTGTTCTACTCAAACCGTTGCTGTCTGTCAGTCATCAAACGGAAGTCAATATAAATCATTTTTTTACCTCTTGTACACCACGAGCTTCAACTGTCCTCATTCTCAACACCCATTTCTTTCTTACCTTTTTATAAATTAAAGTACCTTCTTTCACCACAGAGGACCTTTTGTGAAACCGAAAGATGTTTGGAATCAGTCTCGCTGAATCCGTTAAACTTTGGAATCAGCAACAAGTTTTCATTACTAAATCAGGATAGGTTCCTGGTTAAGTCAGAGTTTAAGACCTGTTGAAAGATTTTTCATTTGTTTCAATCTCATTGCTGTTTTTTGTCCTCATCTGAAGGCCTCTCAAAGGAGCCTCAATCCCTTCTCGTCTCTGGCAGATCAAACCCCTGCCAAATCTGATCAGGTAGACCATGAATGAGGTCATCATCTGGAGACAGTTGTCCAGGTGGAGCGAGAAAGCGTCTTGTTGTCCTTTTATTTGTCTCTGCTGAAGACAGGATAAGACAGGTGGAAGAATGTGGACGTAGCGGCTGTCAGTATGAGTTCTCGGTGCCTTGACTTCGCTCTGCTGTCTATGAATTATTTGTGGAGCCAGCAATGACAAAAGAGCACGTCTCATCAGACGCCACCTCGAGCTCGTTTGATATTTGCGAGAAGAATGCCGCTGAAACATCCATATTCAGGGTGTTATATGTATCCGTTGAGCATTTGTACAGCTGTACACACACGCATCTATGCCTTTGATTTGTGGAGAGAGACATATGATAGCCCATTTCTGGTGGAGATGGGAAAGTGCCTCTCAGCGTTGTGTAAGCTGTCTGCTGACACGTGCAGAAAATCGTTCACATGCCTGGAGCGCAGAGTTGGTTAGCTGTCTTGTGATATAGAGGTGGGCTCTGTGTACACTGCAGGGACTTGTTTCAATTCTGTAATGATTGCTGGATGTGCCATAACAAGGTACAATATTTTACGTACCATCTGAGACGTATTTTTCGATCCCTGTGGAGACACATCAAACCCCAAGTGCAGTTTATTAGCGTAAGTGACGAAAAAAAACAAATGTGAAAACAAAAGTGAGATTGTACATACAGTAGAAAACATGCAGGATTTGAACAGTCAAGTCATTTTTGTTTTATCTAGCGCTTTATACTCTCAAAGCGGCTTCACAGTGATAAACAGGAAAAATAGTGCAATTAAAGTAAACTCATATTCTAGCTCTACAGAATGACTGTCACATAAACAAAAACCTGTCGGCAAAATTTTTGTAGTAAATTGCCTTTTAACATGTTCCTCCCCAACTTCCTGTTTCAATAGGAAAAGTATCGACAAAGGAAAGGAAACTCGTAAATCTCGTAAATATGATTATTTCAACGTCAGCCAGACAATATAGGGCTCTGTATACAGAAACTGTGAATGGAAAAGAAAGAAAAAGAGATACTTTCACAATACGAGGCTAAATAAACTCAAAACGAAAGGACAAAAATCAACACAGCCATTAGCCAAACAAACTCTCTCACTCGAATCTGTTTTCCTCTGTCTCTCGCCCTGGTCTAACCCACCACTCAATTCACTTCCCCAGAGAAGACAAACAGACAAAGAAGAGGTATAAAGCCAGTGTTTGTGTGCAAGAAAACAAAAGTAGTAAATCTGCCAGCCCCCAAGGTACGGGACCCTCCCAGCCCTTCTAACCGTTAATCAGCCCTGCCTCTGTGTGTGTGTGTGTGTGTGTTAGCTGGGCTAATGATTTCCCAGCTAGACCACCACACCAGCCCCCCTCACGACCCCCTGAGCTAGCCCCCAAAATCAATCTTGCTCTCATGAATTATTGAGTTGTTTGCCTTCAGCCTTTTACAATAGACACTAAAGGAGACCTGTCTCCCTCTTTTCCTTTCTCTCTGAGACTATTTTTGCTCCTTTTCTCTCCCTCTCTCTATTTCTATCATTGGGTTGGTTTGTTGGGGACTCTGTCAAAGAGGTTTCCAGAGGTCAGGTCATCTTTCTTGCTAGGTGAAAGTATGGACTGTGTGTGTCCTTTTGGCTAAAGAGTCAATTTCCTGCTAGGTCAATGCAAGATGCTGCCTGTAATAAGGATGTCAAAAGTACCAGTACTTAAGTGAATGCTAGCAGTCTGTTACTGCGTACACCGTCTTTGTGTCATTTAAAGCATTTTTCCTGTTTATGGGAGTGTTCCATATTTTGATCTTTTTTGTACATTTACACATATTATTTATTAAAAATCAATATATTTAAATTTTTCATTATTTCTTATTAAATGATGAAGTAATATAATTGAAACTCCTGTTTCCATGTTTGGAATTGATGAACTATTCTGAAGGCTTGACGGGATCCCTCAAAGGGATGTGAAACCCAACAATAACAAACCATCGACATGCTAATTCATTATCTATTTGTGTTTCTAGTTCAAGTAGTTATATTACCACCACACAAAAAAGGTAGTTGAACTCAGCAGTCCAACAAGGAGTCTTGTTATAGAATAACTGTGCCTACAACACCGAATATAAGCATGAATATGATCCAGGTGAACCAGTCATCAGCTAGATTTCCATATCTCCAGGGACCTCTCGGTTTGATTGACAGCTCTCTGTTCCCACACTGGGGTGAGCAATTACCAGTCCTGCATATTAAGGACTGCTTGTGTAAAATGATGCTCCCGCGTGATTTTCTCTTTCTGTGTAGTTTTTTTTGGAGGTGCATTTATGCATGCTTTAAACTGAGAGAGAGAGAAATTTAATCTAAAAGCATAATAGCAAGAGTTACGAGTGAGTCAGTGCATAGCCGTGATTTAATCATGGCATGACATCATTTGAGTGACATCACATTTAGTAATCATGTCACACCCTTTTTTGAGTCATGGAACTGGCATTAAAGGAATAGTTAATTGCAAAATGAAATCAGCCGTGTGTCATTCGATACCCATGTGACGTACTTTCTTCCTTGGAGCACATGAAAAATGTTCACGCTCCCAAGTAGCAGGGAGCTGTCAAATACCGACATTTTTTAAAAAGCACCATTAAAGTTCAAAATGATCTGCATGCATTAAGATACGGCTGGTAAAAATGCATTGCTTGAGGTTTGACACAATGACAATGCAGAATCGATTATATTTCATGACAATGACATCAGACTTGACCCAACATATCTTATGAGTGAGGATGGGATTTGCAAACTACATGTCATAGTGGTTTAGAGTAAATGATGACAATTTTCTAAACCTCTACATTAACAGTTATTTCTCGTTTACACTCAGTTCATGATGTGATATTATTTAATACTTAATAATGGCATAATCTGCAGTTTTGGGTCAGTTATAGAATATAGAGAGTGTGTGTAAGAGAACAAGGCGGGATTATACTTTATGGGTTTTGCATTCACTTTAACAAAATATGCCTCTTTTAAAATATCACTTTTTTTTGTTTTAATTACACACATATGTAAATGCACACAAGAATATGTCTAGTATTTCACTTGGCATGATGGTATTGACACTGTTGCAATAGTGGTATCATGTGTCTGCTGCTGTCAGCATTGAATTCTCACCACTACATCAGGAGCCAATTCTACAGCATTCAACAAATTGATTGATCTTCTCAAATTAAAGTGTTTTTTTCATGCTTTAGTTTTATAAGCATGCAATTTTATGTACACACGCCAGTGCTATAAAACAAAACCTGTAAAAGCAGTTTGATGCATGTTATAACTGATTTATTACTATGTTATTAATGTGTAATAACACAACTTTAAATCTCTTTGTATGGACTTGGGCAATATGGTATAATTTGAATGGTATAAAATAAATGGTATAATTTAAATCATGCAGAATAGTTGGTGAGGCTGAGTGAGTTCAAGGAGAGAGAGAGACCCAAAAAAAATACAAAGAAAGTGGATAGGGAAGACCTCCCTCTCCCAATCTCTCTCTCTTTCTGATTCACTTGGAAGTGTGCGTTAGCCCTCATAAAATATTAATGTTGGTTGTGCTCAGAGCCATAATTGCCATCTCAGCCCGTGAATAATTTATGCTGCTGTGCTGTTCACATGGGCTCATTTACTCTTGGTGTGGCGCGCACCATACAGGAATATGGCACAGGCAGCTATAGCCGCTGTTTTGCATTTAGTAACCAAATTAGATTACCTCATGCAAAAGCTTCTCTCATCATGATATCAGCCCTAAATTTCAGGAAATGCAAAAACCTGTTTTTGTTTCATCAAAAACCACTGGCAATCTAGTTTAACCATGAGCTAAACACGCAGAAATAACACTGTGCTGTGAGTGCTTCAATTATGCCATTGTGATTCATCTCAACATACTCTGTTTCTCTATTAAATTATGCTCAATATAGACATACAAAATTACCAACATTGCACTGTTTTGTTTACTAAGAGAATTTTGATTTAAAATGTTGATATGTATTGATCTATTGATCATGACAGCTGCAGTCTGTATATAATAGAACAGAACAGAACAGAATAGAATAGAATAGAATAGAATAGAATAGAAATACGTATTTTCTACAGTAGTCAAAATACAAATTGGATTGGAATTGGTTTTAAGTTAAGAAACTTTTTGTTTTTTCACACTCTTTATTCATATTTTTGAGTGTTTATTCATCATGCTGTTCATGTTCCAGATGTGACCTACAACCTGAACTAGCCTTGCCTCGTCATAACCAATTATTTGACATTTTAAAGAACAATTATTTAAAAACATACTTATCATATAAGAAAGGTTATACAAGTCATTGTATAAATTAATTAGACTTTTAATATATATATGTATATATATATATATATATATATAAACAAATTAGCCAATCCAGACAGAATTGAAGACAGAATAACAGTTTCATTTGCATCCAATATTATAATTTAAGGAGTTTTTTTTTTTTTTTTTTTCTGGTTGTTTTTCGGCTGAATTCATCAGCCGTGGTGTATTTTGATCTGTTGTGGAGAGGTCACAGGTGTCTCACTGTTAGCTCGTGTAAGTAAGTACGGCTCCACACTCAACCTCTCTAGTAATTGGCCTTCATTGGAGTGCCCTTAACTGAAGACGACAGCAAGGTCCTTTCAATTATGGAACTGTAGAATGACTGTGAGTGTGTGTTCATGAGATGATACACACACACCTGAGTGCTCTTTGCTATAGATCTGGGCTTGTCGGGCCACATTAGGTCAAAAGTATTAAGCAGGCTCCTGATATTAACCTGACTCTTATAAAAGCACATATCAAAATGGATACACTGTTCACACACAAATGCACATCTACAGTGTATTTGGACACTCAAGTCACACTTTATGTTGGAGTGCCATTATGTTAAAACAAAGTAGCATCTGCAAACAGATTTTCTAATTTCACTTTTAAACTAAATCACAAATTGAACATTCTGGAATGAATTGTGAGTATGTGTTTTTACCAGTGCATTCTTGGATTGCTTGCTTTTTCGTAAGGATACATATGATGCTGCCTTCAAATTTGGCTAAAACGAGGTGTCTTACTAGGCAGCATAATTAAGTTACCGACCTTTTGGAACAAGCTTTGTGTCGCAATGATGCTTTTGGAACAGAGGAATCGTGGGTGTGTTTGAAACCGAGTTACAGAAAGAAAAGCTGATTCATTTTCTAACACATTCAGTGTCATATTGACAAAAGAGACGGACAGAATTGCAAACAAAGAGGCAGGAGAGAAATACATGAGAAAAAAGGTCCTGACAGACGGGTATGTGCCATGGCATTATCCAGTTAGACACACACACTGTTTGTATGCCAGTCAGAGCAGCTGGTATTGTGCTGTTACGGCTCTAATGCCAGTCTGTGAGTGAAGGGTTTGTGCTAGTGCCCATGAATGTGCCCGCTTTCTGCTTACCATGATTATGAGAGAGGCAGACATGTTTTTCTGTTTGGTTGGGACTCTGTGTGTGTGTGTGTGTGTGTGTGTGTGTGTCTTTGAATCGGCGAGCTGTCTTAGCAGCGTTTTCCTGTGCGACAGATGGACGCTTCACATTTCAGCACACTGCCTGTTGCTGTATGTGTTTGTCTGTGCATGTGTTTGTGTTACTGAACTTTTAGGATGTGTAAAAGCTCATAGTCTCTTTAAAAACGTAGTACGGTGGTTCTTCAGATCAGCAACCTTTTTTTGAAAAAAGACTATTATATACCCTACCCTTCTAGCTGCTGTTTTAACTAGAAGTATGTCAACATATAAGAAAATTGCGCTCATCAAACTATTTAAAGGGATCTTTGTGGTCCCAGTAGGTGTTTTCTTAAGAGCTAGAACCAAAAGATCTTTGTAGCACTTACAAAGGTTCTCCTGTGGCATCAAAATCACCATGTTTGTTCCTAATTGGATCTGTCTAATTTCTCTGTCGGAGAGGTTTGGTGAACTTGAGAACTGGTCAACAGGCCTATTTACAGTGTTTATCTACTCTGTATTACCTTTTCAGAACATTCAATGGATTCCTTCAGTACCACCCTGACCAGTAAATTCTCTTCCTCTTTGCAGATTCTTTCTCAAGTTTTTCCTGAAATGCAATCAGAACTGCCTGAAGAATGCAGGAAATCCACGAGACATGCGGCGCTTTCAGGTAAACCATTCATCTTTAGCATTTTCATTCATTAGCTCATTACTTCTGCTCAGTGTTTCCAACTCTCTTCGTCTGCTTTTGCTGATTTAGTCTGGTTCCGGATGTTTTTGCATACCGGTGTAGAATATCTGGAATAATTGCGCACTCATTCATTTAAATTTGTTTTTTGTTCCTGTGTGAAACATTCGTTTATCTGCATGCAGTTTTACTCTCTTCAGCATTTGATGGTAATACAAATCTGGCTCTGAGCCTGTAAACACACTCTGCATAATTGCACAACAGTGTCACTCACGCAGTGCGCGTGTGTTTCAGTGCGAGACATTGAGTAAATAACCTATCACTGCTTTGCAAGAAACACAAGACCTTGACCTCTAGTCACTCATTGGTATGTGACCCTTGCTGCTTTCACAAGCACTCTTACACAAACACACACACACTTTCTCTAGGCACTACTTGTTCATTCGATCCTCACACTGTTCTAATGGGTCTTTTAAAAACAATGTGAAATGACTTTGTTTACTTTCTTATTCAAATTTTAGAAAAAGGTACAAAAGGTGTTATTTTGGCGATGCCTACTGCCTGTAGGTCTGGTCTTATTGTCTTTTTTATTGCAAAGTTACTTCTAATCATAGTGTAGTCATGTTTGCTGAACTGCTCTCTGCTAACACAAAATTTGGATTAAATGACTGTTTTTCGTGCCGGTATTTTACTTGAGATCGATGTTTCATCCCTGGGTGTTTATGTCGTTTTCACTGAGAGGAAGATTTTATTATGATTGGTAACTCTACAGGTGTTTTCTCTGACTTGTCATAAAGCATCGGGTGTCCAATAATGGCGTCCAAGAAATCTTTAAAGATTTTACTTTACATGTTTTATTGAACTTGTTCCAAAATATCTGCCATCTTTGGATCAGTATTCGGTGTTGAAGTAAGATGTTATCTCAGCAGCTGTCCTTATAGTTCTGTCTATAAACGAGTTATCTGCAGCGATGTGAACTCGCAGTGATTGTGTAATTGGCAGCAGAACACAGTCATATTTTACAAGTTAGCAAAAATGCAAAAATGCAGGAGAGAGACTTTCCTTCACACACGCACATAATGTGATGCCGTAGAGCGGTGGCCGCTTGCAGTCTTTTCATTTAACACCATTAAGTTTGGTTCCCTATTTAAACAACTGCATTGTGTTAAACTGACTTGAAAACACTTTTGTTTTGTTCCAACTCAATATTTTCATTTTGAAAGAACATAAATGATTTGACTTGTGTAACTAGGAAGTGGATTTCCCCTTCCCATCATTCTTTGCACAGGGCTGAATAAGGATAGTAAATCTTGAAATAAAATGTTATTTTAGGCACTTTTATTTACTTGTTAATGTTTAATGCTCTTTTATGATTGTATTTAAAATACCTTCTACAATGTTAGTGGTTTTGGGGGTTGCCATTGAGGTAAAGTGTAGAGCATGTGCTTAGGGACCTGCTAACATGAATCAAAGTTGTTTTAATAATAATAATACTTTGTGCATGCCATGGATGTATAGAAACCATCCTGCATGTTATGCATAACACATTGGCTAATGCCTAAAGTTAAGTAAATCATCAAACATTTCTATTTTTATTTTTCTTCAGGGTAGAAGGATGTCTTCCTATTAATTTATTTTCTTGTTGAATGTTTTAGTTTGAGTTCAACAAGCATAAAAAGTACCAATTTTATTAAAACTATATTTGATCAAATTGGTTTGACCCAACTCAATTAAATTTCATCGCATGAATTTCTTTTTTATGAGTTGGGGCTACACATATTTATTGGATGGAAATACTGCCTTCAATTAAATTGAGTTCATCCAATGAATATATATTTTTTGCTTCAGAAGGTCTTTATTAACCCCCCGGAGCCATGTGGAGTATATAATAATGGATGGATGCACTATTTTGAGCTTTAAAACCTCATTCACTGCTATTATAAAGCTTAGAAGAGAAAGCATATTTTTAACTCTGACTGTATGTATTTGAAAGAAGAAAGTGGTATACACCAAGGAAGGCTTAAGGGTGAGTTTCAGTTTTGGGTAAACTGTCTCTTTAATGTCCATTTCATTGCTGTCTAGAAGCAACAATTGAGATAAATTTAGGGAATCACGCCTCTAAGCATCAAAGACTATGAGTGGTAAAAAAAAGAGATAGTGAGAGAGAATACAATGAAAGTGTAAGTATATGCTTAGCCACGTCCCTTAGAGACTTACCTCTCTTGACCAAGTCCTTTCTTTTTTGAAGAGGCAGAATTTCCTCTCAAAGCTCAACAGCAATTGAAATAAGAGGCTCTATGTGGGGTACCAGGGGGCCTCTGCAGCTTAAGAGAACCCGTTTGTGCCGCTCATAATGGCAACCTCCAACACTTATTATGTTCTTTGCATTGTCTCAGGGCGCACAAGTGCTGCCCGCTTTTTAATTGAATTAATCCGAGCCAACCTCTATCAGCAATCAATCGGAGAAAGCAGGGCATTGTGGGATAGGCAGAGAAGTGTGTTTTATATGCGGTGTTAATTAGTGTACAGCATGGAAATGATTAGAGACTGCTAGTGCTTTAATCGGTGAGGCTTCAATTACGATTGTTGCCGCTAATGGCAAAAAAATTACATACTTTACTTTAAAGTGACAAAAAAGACACATTTTTCTGTTGTTTATACACATAACCTTTCTTTTTTAGGTGGTTGTGTCGACGACTGTGAGCGTAGAAGGACACGTTCTGGCTGTTTCGGATAATATGTTCGTGCACAACAACTCCAAACATGGCAGAAGAGCTCGGCGACTGGACCCGTCGGAGGGAACGGCGCCATATCTGGAGCACGGTGAGTTACTGCAGTAGAAAAATTGAATTTTATATATTTCCTTCTTTTGAATTGCCTTCTAAATAGAATTGGGAAGTCATATTTCTTCTATTGTGGGTTTTGAAAGGTTCTTATTTCAGCTTTAGGAGTCCCAAACAACAGGTTTTCATGCATGCAAGGTCAAAAAACACTCATATGCATTTATTTTTACCTTATTTATTCAACGAGTCCCAAACGATTCATTTCACCATTTATTTTTCCAAAACCCTTCAGTGATTGGTCGATTTTCATTTTCAGATTTAATACTTTGCAGGAGGTTTTTTTTATTCACTCAGAGCTCAGTTGCACACTGCATAAAAGGGAATTTTTAAAAAAATCCATAATCGAGGCACTTTAATGAATCGGACAGTTGATTTAAACAAACTAAGTCAAAATACTAAGCTTTCTCTGCCTACTCATCTCATCCCAATTGGTTTGGAACAGGAAGAAACGAAAAATGGCATCAGAAAGAACAAGATGAGGTTGGCTAGTTTGTAAAAGGGGAACCTGACAGATCATGTAGACTCACACTTTATTATACTGTGATGAAATATGCAGTAAGCCTCTGCAAGCCTCTGACAATAACCAAACACACAAGTCTACATTTTATTAATAGTGCCTTGATACAAAATCTTAAACTTCATCCAGCATGTGTGAATGAGTTGCTGAGAGATAACGCGTAGCTGTCGAAGTCATCCGTGAGCTTTGGCCCTTTAAGTCACTTCTCCAGTGGTGCGGAGAGAGTAAAAGATGAAGCAGAGATTAATTAAAGCACTAACCTGTGCCCTCCCTCATTCCTTTAACCCATGCCTCCATCTGCAGAAATTACTGTGGTGGGGTTTAATTGAATGCATAAGATAAAAATTATGCACAGAGCCAGATACATTAAATTCAAAAGCACAGATTTTTAAATATGGGAAGGCTACTGTACCATGCTAGCATCCCATATGAAAATATAGCATAGTTTTAATACAAAGAAAACCAAAAATCCACTGTACTAACCATAGTTTAACTATGGTACTTGTAGTAAAACAGTGTTATACAAACAGTAACCAATACACCAAAAAACATGCTTACTAAACTTTTACTACAATAAACCATGATACATTTTCATAGGGGGAAATTAATGTACTTTATATGGTACGCTGAGATGCTATTGCGAATACAGTACTGTTTCTTACATGGAGATCCAATTCCAGTGGGGTTTGTTGTTAGCATGTTGCTAAGCTAATTGCATGAGACCCCAAAAGCATACACAGCAAATAAAGAGCAATATCAAACTATTTTGTTGCTTTTCATTATTGAATAAAGTATACATTTATAGTCAGCCTTTTTTATCTTCCATCTTGAAAACTGCTAACTGTAAATTAAGCTAAGCTAAGTTTAGCTTCACTACACTCTCACTCGCTATTCCATACATTACTTCACTAGTATAGTCCATTGAATAAGTGAACAAAAAACAAGAGATTGAACTTGTAAAATGAGTGGAAATTAATTTGTGAATAGGTATTTTCTTGCAGCCATCTGTTGAGCACACTATTGAGGTCCATTATGGGATTGAGTGAGTTAAGTCAATATTGTCAGCCATGGTTTTGGATACCAATACAAATGGCTGCAGAATCTGCATTTTTACAAATATTCTGGTCATTGGTCCATCTCTGAAATGTTTATTTTGTTCATGGCTATTCCAGACATGGCAAAAGCATATATTGTTATTAAAAATGAGTGCTTTAATGCACACTGCGTTGTCAGTATACCTCCACATTTTAAAAATCCTGCTGATGTAATGCAGCAGAAAATCCCGCTTTTGACGCCACATCCATCACATTGGATTTCTGACGACTGACACCTCGCTTAAATAATGCATGACAAAAATTGTCTCAGAATACCATTTCTACCTCATTCGCTAAAGCTCTTAACAATTCAGCAAGTATTCACTTGGTTAGGCTGATTTTGATTATCTGTATGTTTTAAGGTTGTCGATTTTCTTTGTGAGTTTACCTTTAGCGTAAACCCATCCGCGCACACTGCTGTGCTTTACAAAGACTCTTGAAGGATTTATCTAGACGTCCGACCAATCCAATCAGTGTCCCATTTAGCCTGTCAAGGATTTAGATGTCCAGGGAAATTTGTTGGATCTGGATGGAAGAACGGAACATATGATGTGGTGATTTATGGTCGTGGATGAATATGGTGTGATAAGCTGTGATGGTCTCTTGGGGTCTGTGGCCGCGTGCTGGCGGCATCAAGCGCTATCAGGAGGTCTGTTTGCATTTGGATGAAAGACAGAAAGTACAGATTTACAGTTTGTATTGACAGTAAGCCTCTGTTTTTTTTTTTTTTTGGTTAGGGTTTCGGTTTATTACATTTCAGATGGATACGCTCAGGACATCCGTTCAATCCACAGCTTTAATTAGTGGTGCTTGTTAAGTTTTTCTGTTTGGCGGCTCAGCAAATGAGTGAAAACAATCCCACAGCCCAAGTTTTTCCACTGTTGTTTAGCGCATGCAACTGCTGTTATTTAATGGTATGTTGTTTATAAGAGTGCGGATTGAGTTATGAGCAAAGGGATGATGTTAATTGGGTTTGTAATAAGCCCTACACTTACCTCAGATCAGGTCTGAAATGTTTCATTGAGACAGCAGCAGTTAGAATAAACAACAGAGTGCTACTCCGATAACAACAACTGGCTGGATGTATTTATCTCCTGGAGCTGGAGGTTGGTGTGTGACCCCACATACCCCAGCCTGCAGCATTAAATGAGTTTTTAAGAAAGGGAAAACAGGAAAAATGGCTCAGCTGAGGGCATCCCAGCGGAAGACGGTCTCTCTGTCCCAGAGCACCAAGCACAAACCCTAGGGACGTAGAAAGGGGATGCAATCTGTCCATGGTGTGCACTAATGTGCTATATACCTTATGTGGGCAGTGGTTTTAAATTCGCTGTATGGTTTCTGTGTTTCTACTTTTAACATGTTTTTTATCTAATTGGCTTCACTCTAATTTCAAAAGTCTTTTTGTATATACTATATTCACTTTCAACAGAGAGACAAATAGTAAACACAACTCTGGTGTTGCTACAGCCAAGCTCACCTACAGGAATTATTGCTTATAACTATTGACAGAATTGTTACATCGATTATATAGTAATCAGTTATTATTTAGTGCAGTGTATGTAAAATTAGTATTTATTTATTAAATTTCTTATCGTAACAACTCCCCAAAATCAGTTGCTAATACTTAACAGTGATATTTATTTATGTATTAATTCCTTTATTTACTTACTTATTTAGCTCACCAAAATATGGAAAAAATTTGTAGTGTAAAAAAGTGTTAATAAAAGCTTTTGAAAATGCAGCCTAATATTCTCTAAAGTGTGATTTTATGATAAAA
>JAUMHQ010000085.1:9597415-9616383 GCA_032361165.1 Enteromius paludinosus
TGAAATGGCAAAGGGAAATGCCTAACGTTACCTGAATGCCGCGGGTGATAGTTTGTAATGTGTGTGTTTCTGGTTCTTGTCTGTTCGGGGGTGGGAGGAGCAGACGCGGGTTCCCTGTCCCGTCGTTTGTGCTGCCTTGTTGAGCGTAGCACTGAAAACATTATATTTTACACAGTTTATTCTCTTTCTTTTCCTTTTTTTTTTTTCTGAATCGTTCGGTTCGTATGCGTACTGAACCAAAAGCCTCGTACCGAACGGTTCAATACGATTACGCGTATCGTTTCACCCCTAGTATTTATTTATTAAGTGACACAGTTTTTATTTATTGCATGCCATTTGAACCATTTGAAAAACACATCAAATCACCCTTTAAAATCTATGAATGCCATTATATTAGATTGAAAATATTGTTTCATTGAAATTGGTATAAAGATAAATTAAATTAAATTCATTAAGACAATTCCTCTCTCTCTCTCTCTCTCTCTCTCTCTGTCTCTCTCTCTCTGTCGACCTCTGGGTCTCTCAGTAAGTGAATGTTTTCCCCAGGCTGAGTGAGAGGATTGGATACAATGTAGAAATCAATGGCAATAAGAGAGGAGTGAAGTAGTCCTGACACATACAAGCATGTGAATGTGTTTGAGAGCGCACTGACTCATCCATCTCCATATCACTTTATTAACAGATGCCCCGCGCACAGCAATACACACACACACACACACGCCAGCTTTCTTTCTCCTTCATCCAGACAGGTTCTTACATTAATTAGATATTATCAAGCAACATTTGCGAGGAACTGCATTATGAAAGGTCATTTATTGCTGTAATAACTGTGAACAGCAGCACTTATGCGGTCAATAACCTATATGTTCTTAATTGCCAGGCACTAACTTCAATATAACTTAAACAGAATTTACAGTATCTTAACCATCTGCTCCAACCGACAGGAAAGTACCTACGTTTCATGCCCCAGCAGCCCCTAACACTCCCTCACACTCAAACTGTCCAAACCACTCTCTCTTTCTCTCTTCCTCTTTTTTCATTTTC
This sequence comes from Enteromius paludinosus, assembly GCA_032361165.1. Lineage (NCBI taxonomy): Eukaryota > Metazoa > Chordata > Actinopteri > Cypriniformes > Cyprinidae > Enteromius > Enteromius paludinosus. The sequence goes on from JAUMHQ010000085.1 coordinate 9,598,460, forward strand.
TTCTCACACATCCATCCTTCAACAGCCTTGGGACCAGATACTCGTATGACATGTTATTTATTACCGTTTTGCAATACATGCTTATTTTGGGCTTAATCGGATGCCATTTTGGGATCCCGTGAACACTGAACCACAAGCTAACCAAAACACAGAGGACAGCAAACAATTTGGCACCTGTAAAACACAAGCTGTTATGAATATAAGACATGTATAGGACTCCTGTAACGTCTTTCATGTAATGGTCCACATTATATATATATTATAATGCTTTGCAATGAAAATGTCGATTTTTGCTTTTTATTTATTTATTTTTATTTATTAGATTTAATAAAGAATTTAAGATATAATTTAATTAATAATAATATATTGTTATTAATACAACGTAGTTCATATCAATTAATATTTCTTATTTTATAATTTATTTATAGTTCATTTAAATTAATTTAATTTATTATAACATAATATTTATTAATGATAATTATTTTATTTTTTAATTAATTAGAAATTAATTATTTATTACATTTACTGTAATATAATATTTTATCATATTATATTTAATAAGTAAGTACATTCAAATTAATATAATATTTGGCTGTATTTTATTTTAATTTATTTTTATTCTTAATTTTATTTTATTTTTTTCTGTATTACATATTAGTGTTAGTTAAATACAGTATATATGTGTGTATATATAATTATTATTACATACAATTATTATTTATTTATATAAAAAGTATATATTTATTTATTTTCCAGCTTCATTAGAATTAGTACTTTGTCTGAGCTGGTTAGAATTAATGCTAGCTGGTCTTGAATGCTAATGCCATTAGGAGTTTTTGTTTGGTCCCTTACTTCTAAGCAGGCTCTCAAAACCGTGGCACTCTACAAACAAAGTGCCATCATGAACAGATCTTCTACATCCATTTTCTGTCCATTACGGAAGCAAATGGTGTCAGATAGCTTGTTAATATCTCTCCTGTCCTCCATCTCATCCCTCGCTCAGACTGAGTGACAGGCTTTCGTGTTTTTGACAGCATAAAGACTTTATGCAAAGTAATTGCTGTGTAAAACGTAAAAACATAACCGTCCTGCGATTACACACTATACACGCTTTCTGCACTTAACATGAACGCAAGAATTCCCAACATTTTCAGATGACTTCCATTAGAACTGTTGTATTTTTTTTTTTTTAATTATTGCACTTTTTCTGAAGAGTTATTACTCTGGGTTGGAGTGAATTTTGTGTATATTTAGGGTAAAAAAAAAGATAATGCAACAACTAAATGTTCAATTTTGTTCCCAAAACATGCACAGCCTTTTATTCTTTGCAGCGCATTAAAAAGAAAAAACCTAAGCAGTCTTTTAAAATTACATAAAAAATGATGGATTTGTCTCTTTTGTTTGTGTCCTCAGCTCTGAATGAACCCACCATAGACTACGGTTTTCAGCGGTTACAGAAGGTGATACCTCGACATCCAGGAGACCCTGAACGCTTGCCAAAGGTACGAAATACAGTTCACACTATTAGCATCAAAAAGACTTGAAGAAGCGTCAGCTGAAATGTGCTTTTAAATACACTAAACTTAAAAAAAGTTTTAAAAAAGTATTTTATATAGTTTATTTAAATCTCTATTTTATTCGTCAAATATATAACCGATTACTGTTTGGTGGCTTAATTGCATAACCTCATTGAACTAACAGGTTTATCAAGAATGCATGTTGTGTGGGCTGAATCATGAATCATTATACAGCTGTATGCATTTCATCTGACATTCCTCTATCCCAATTAAGTGCTTCCAGATCCTCTTTCCTTGATTTAGAAAGAGTGTTAAAGCATTAGCTATAACATCAAAGTAATGAGTCTCACTTATAAGAGACTGAGATGGCCTCTGTTATGTCATCATTGTCTCGGTGATGAAACTCATATGGTAATAATTCCGCTTGGATGAACATTAGAGTCTGTTGCAAAAGGACAGAAAGAGTTGCATCATGTCTGTTGCTGTTTTACTTCTTGTCATGTTTGCATGTGTTGTGTTTGTTTTAAATGGATCGAGTGTAACAGGTACTCTGTGCAGTGCTTTATCTGTTTTTCAGTTTGGGCCAACTTGGTTTTAATCAAAGCGTATGTGTAAGCAGTCCAAATGAGCTAGCGTCACAGGGGGAAGAGGTGTTTGGTTTGCATTTGTTGTGCTGGAGCGCTAGAAGTATTCTTTGTGTTCAAATATATACCGGGACTCGGTCAGGTGTCAGAAAACACTGGCTTAGATTTCGTCAAGTATAACATGTTCCTGGATCAACTTTCTCATTGACATATCTTTAGTTTAATGGTTTAGGGTTAGACCACTGCTTAGGCCTTGGGTCTGGGACTAAAACAACATCCTGGCATTTTGATTTAAGTCTTATAATATAATATATACAGTAATATGATATATTATTTTATAATATTATAAAATAACAGACACTATTATTTATAATCTCTGCTAAATTCTATGTTGATGAGTTTCTTTATATGATTGTTTGATGGGAATACTATTCCAGAACCAACAATGATGCTGTTTCAGGAAGACAGTTGGCAAAACCATGAAAAGTTCCCTTTCTACATTAATCTTCTGTTTAGAGCGTTGGGTGTGTTTTGCTTGTTCAGTTCGCAAGTGTGTATGTTTGGTCATGTGCTGTGAGCTTATTGTATATACATGTGTGTGAGTGTGTGTGTGTGTAGTGAGTTTAAGAGCGCGGGCACCCAGAGGTGATCCATCATGGTGAAGTCAGCTGTCCAGCGGTGCCTCCCGGCAGGTCAGCGATCGAAGTCTCCGCTGGCCGGACTTTATTATTGCTCCAGCACCAGTAATTGAGTCACAGCAGTGGATGTGTGTGTGTGTGTTTGAAAGCAGGAAGAGAAATTATTCCAGCACACTGGCACCTCTGACATTCAGAACAGTGTTGAGCTCAATGAAGAGGTCGGACATATGGAGGAACAGAGAATCATACATAATCTCTCGCTCTCTCTCCATCTCTCTGGTCTTGGCTGCTGTCCCATTGGCATTGGCAGCGGCGGCACCACACACACACACACACACACACACACTCTGTTCCTCTCTGCCCCATCGATTTTCTCGTCCTTATTGAGGTAATAACAGTTTGTTGACGGGGCTCTCTTTTCAACTGCTCACCTCAATCATACCAGCCAAACACAGGGACGTCACAGAAAGAGGCTGGCACACACACACACACACACACACACACACACAGATCTAAACAAAGACATGCCACAGACTTATTATGTTGTTATATAAAGCTGATTTACAGACAGACTGTAAACAAAAGCTAAACTTTTTAGAAGTAAGACCATTCTAGCTTAGGAAGCTACCGTATGCGTTTACAATATAATGAATCTACTGTAAGCAAATATTAGAGTCAAAATGTATTTGAGATATTTGTTATTTATAGGGTTTTCAAGCTAAATTCATACAACAATGTGGAAATGGCCACTTTTAATATTTGTTTTGAAATGTTAAACACCTGATTAAGCAAACAATTGCTGTACAATGCATGCAATATTACAACAGTTTCCTCCAGTTCATTTTTCAGTGTTTCTTTTATCTAAACCTCTCAGTTTAGTTTCCTGTAGAGGTTGTAATGTTCCCAGTTTAAAGCCAGACGCAGACAGACCTGAGGAGCTCAGAAGGACAGACGGTGTAGTAGCCCGTGTAAAAGGATTAGAGAGGACAACAGAAGTGTGAATGCTCTGCTAGACATTTACATTGACAATGAGATCTGACATGGACCTACACAACCTGCCCGATTTTGAGTCTTTATTAATCAGTTTTTAGTATTTTTTTTTCTTAAAGATGATGCTGCATGACTTTAAAGCTTCCATGGACAAAAAAAAAATGTAAAAGCATCACAGAAACTCCAAAAGTAGACAAAAATTCTGGTACAGTATTACAGTTTTTAACTGATTACAGATAATTAATTTTTGTTTCTTTTTTGAGTTAAATATTTGCCTGTGGGATCAGGTACATCTTTTATAGCAGAAATAGTACCATACAGGAGAATGTGAAGCTTAATAAGGAAAAAAAATATATAATAGTAAAAAAAAAGTTTTATGATCAAAGCTTTTTACTTTGGACAAACATAAAATGTAATGCAATGCAATAATGATCTAGAGGACATAGAAATGTGAATATCAAATATGATGAAGTAGACTTTATAGGGTAAAAAAAGCAGGTTTTAGGAAATAACTGGAAACCATTCCAGGAAGCCTAACTTGCTGATATCATTGTATAATGATGGCATCAGCTGATGATGTCCTGCTGCATCAGAGATGATCTAATCAACAGTGTAAACGAATGCAAAGGAGTAAATCAAGCATGATATGCCATTTCCTGGAACACATGTAACGTTGTGCCAGTCATCATTTGTTGAGGGGGTTGACCCAGTGAGGATGCTTACAGATTGTCTTCAACTTACAGTTTTGCCATGATTTCCATATTTTCATTCTAGTGGGTTTGATGAGTTCTTAACCGAACTGATCACTCTTTGACTTTTATGGATGAGTCTCAGTACCTGGTCCAAAGGCATAGGAAAACGTATTACACTTGTGATGTATAGAGCTCAGTGTTTCTGCTATACAGTATTCATCATCGACCTCTGCTCCTCATCTTTTCCGCTGAATTTGATTGATGTTTTGGCAGAACTTGCACGTACTGGGAATTCAGTGCCTCCAGGCCGCCCCGTGTTCATTCGGCCCTTTCGCTCGCCAGTATCCCTCTCGTGCTCCCCCACACTGGGCTGCAGAGGGACTCTCCTCCGCCTCCTCACTCTCGCTGCAGGATCTATCGCTCTAACAGCTCCCCGTGACGATAATGAGAGGTTAACACAGTGCCAGCACGGCCATAATTGAGTGAATTTAGCACCTTGGACAGCGCACTAAAACTCCTCATTGCTTGCCTGACCCCCCGTCAAGTTTTGTTTGTGCGTTTGTGTGTGTGTGCGCAGTGCGACACACCCCAGGGCTGATTGGGAGGCAATATGTTCCAACACAGCGCTCACACACACATGCTAAGGGGTAAGATCCTGGTGAAGGTTGCATTCAGAGGGGGGAGCAATTTTCTGCCTGTCACTCGGTTAGCTGGAGCAGCGCCCTTCTGCATTAGCTTCTCCCAAAGACCTCCCACTCGCCAACATACAGGACGGAGAAATATAAGGGATAATGCTTGAGGAGCTTGTGAACGGTTCTGCAATTCAAACATCTAACAACAGTACCCAAAACTAAACAAAACATGTAAAATTAAAGGGCCTCGTTCTTTTGTATACATGAACAGAACAAATTTCTTTTTAAACTGTTTGTAAAACTGTTAATTCATGCAACAGTTTATTCATATGCAATAGATTTATATTTATATAAATGAAACAATTAGACATTTATTACATTCATAGCATGAAATAATTTATGTAAGAATGGCTGTCAATTCTGGAATGGTTTTGCATTGATTTGATTTAAATTCAAATCAATAGAACAACAAACAAAACGATTTACATTTATATCAGTGCAACAAAAAAGCAATTGAAAAATTGTATGCTTCTGTTTCATGAGTAAGGCCCGGTGCGTGAACATTTGTGAAACCTTGCTAAAGGATTTCGAACAAAAGTTGCAATTTTGTGAAAATGTATAATTTGGGTGGTTTTTCCGTTGGGGTATTTTGACTTGCTATTGCATTTGATTTATGAGAGAAGTCGAATGGCAAACCTACATGATGTGATCCGTATTGCATCATTAATTCATTGTTTGTGAACATTTATTCAAAACACAGGATTACATGTCTCAACTTTTACTGGCCACGACAAGCGTGCTGTTTGGTGCACTTCTCCCATGCTAGTTTGATAATGTGGAGATATTGCACAAGCCACATAATCACATTATTAAAGCAACACAAAAGTCGCTAATGTTTTCCAGCCATCGCACTTAAACAATCATGACACCCGCTGTCCTTCTTCCCCGATCATGTGACTGCGCAGAAAAGCATATGTTAAAGCAATTACTTCTCATTAGCGGGAACGCATCGATTCCATCTCTGATGTACCGTCATCGCAAGAGCTCTTACGAGAGCTGACTCTCCGCTGAGTTATTGCCCAGTACTGTGAAACCGAGTGACCTTCACTGCAAACATAGATTGCATTGTCCTTCCTCAACGCAAAGCAGATGTTTGCTGAAATACTGCACTTTTTCGTCCTGACAGACACAGAACAATTGAGCAAACATCAGCTCCATGTGTTCCACTTGGCTGTGATCGCCGAGGTTATTAAACAGAAATTCAAGCCTTTTTCATTTGTGAAAGAGAACAACATCACATTGTATAGTATTATGGATTGTAAATGTATAAAGATTGAATGGAGGATGAAATTGGTTCTCAAACTCTTTTTTTCAGTAATATTTCCTTTGTTTGTTTTGTTGCGTATGCAGGAAGTGATTTTGAAGAGAGCAGCAGATCTAGTGGAAGCACTTTATGGAATGCCTCACAACAATCAGGTGAGGAAGAAACTCCTCGATTATCATTTGAGTTGACTGTTGACACATGTTGAAAATATATAAGTGTTTGTATCTGTATTTTTGGTCCTGCAAACTTAAAATAACCTGCAAATTTAAACAAAGGGTTAGTTCAATTCTGTTACTCACCCTTGTGTCGTTGACATATTATTGCAAGGTTACTTATAGTAAGAAGAATATGTGTTAAGCAGACAGTCTACAAATACTCTAATGACAGGTAGTGGACATTTAGTTGCCAAATAGCTTATTCTAAACCTAATGTCTAAAAGCGACCATCAAAATAAAGTGATGCCAAAATCAGTCCTGGGCCATGAAAGTTGAAAAAGCACCCATATATGCTAAGAAAGTGTTCAATTGTGAGAGATGATGGATCATTTTTCCTTAGGAAATCATTCTGAAGCGGGCCGCAGACATCGCTGAAGCCCTGTACAATGTGCCACGAAACCACAACCAGCTCACCGGCCTCACCAACAGCTCGGTCCATGCTAGCATGATGGGAGTGAACTCCTTCACTGGACAGCTCGCCGTTAACGTCCCAGAGTCGCCTCAGGGTGGAAACCAGGGTGAGATGTTGTTCTCTTGCTTCTACCCTTTTCACAGACATACGCACACAGGATGGAGGTTATCAAAGATGAATACTCCCATGCTACTATTTTTACATTAAGTTAAGTTCTCTCTGCATCCGGCTGCAGGTTTCAGTCGTAACACGAGTAGCGTATCACCACACGGATATGTGCCCAGCTCCACCCCTCAGCAGAGCAGCTACAGTACGGTATCCACCAGCATGAACGGCTACGGCAACAGCGGCATGACCAACCTGACCGGCTCCCCGAGCTTCCTTAACGGCTCTGCTGCCAACTCACCCTACGCAAGTGAGTACTAAGATGTCATATCCTATGGCTGTGTTTACACAACAACGATGTAGTCAAAAGCTGAAAACATTTTGCAAAACAACTTGCAAAAATGCTGTATTATGCATGCCAGGCTAGTAGTTGGTGCTGTCACCTTGTTAGTAGGCCTATGAAGTACCCGTATGCAAGTGACGATTATAGGAAGTATATGATGCATCTCCGCTGTTGTTTGTAATATTTGTAAAGTAAATCAACACTTCGCTGAAGAAGTGTTAACTAACTCGTACTCATTAGCGACTGTTTCTATTTGATGCTATATGTGTAAGCCGTCCACTACATTGTAATTGCCAACTTGACGTCGTTCAACATAGTAACCAACAAATATTCGAATTTGCTGATGGTCTGCAAACTTATAGTATAGCAAATGATGTCACATTGACTGTTCCAAGATGGAGAACACATCTAAATGTTTGGAGCGGTCAAATGGGGAGTTTAGACATGTCTATGTATAATGCAACAACAGTAGCATGTACTCTGCCATTGTTGTATATATTTGTTTGCGTTTGCCTTTAATATCGACACTTACTGCACATGTACTACGTACTATGAATATGCATAATGTCACGGTTTTCAAAGATTCCCGTAATGGGTGTTTAAACAGAAATGATAATGGTGGGATTTAACAAACAGGCTAAATGTTGTGTAAACGGCCCCATATATTCTTCCTTTCTTTCCTAAAACACAAAAGCAGATGTTTAGCAGAATGCTCAAGCTGCTCTTTTCCGATGAATGTGAAGTCATCACAATTCACCTTATGGGAACAATATGAAGTTGTCCATAATTGGAGAAGTTATTATGTAATTATTATTTGGAGTATGTTTTACAAGAAAATAGCCTTTCCACTTTCAAATTTTCACACTTAATTTAATGCAGTAACTGCCAAGCAATATACTGTAGCAGTCCTTTGTGTGTGTGTGTGTGTGTGTGTGTAGTCTGCATATGATTGCTTTATGTCAGAAACCGTCTTCTGTAGCTTTTAAAATCTGACTTTCACTTGAAGACATGACGAAATGTGATGTCAAGCCGTCAGACCTACTGTGACATGCTTTCGTGCGAAATGTTTAAATACATGCAAGTGTAAATGAGCGATAAAATCTGTTCAAAAGGCATTTAAAATATTTTGAAACTATTGTTTCATGGGGTGAAATCTGACAGTTGAAGTGTTTAATTCACCTGCTCCAACAAGCCCTTGTTTCCAAACAAACTTCTGTCTTTGATGCACAATCATTGCAGGAAGCCTGACAGTATGGGCCTGTAGGTTTGATAGAATTCCCAACTGAGAATTCCCACAATGCTCTGCAGTCTATATTCAACAGCTCTTTAAAAGTTCTCTTCTCTCTCGCTCTCTTCTGTTAACCTGACAGTGCCACCTCATTCCAGCTGTTCTGTATTGAGCTAATACTTAATTGCTTGCTCTTTCCAATTAACCAGACATGCGAAAGTGATCCACAGACAAAAGAATGTGGAATATTTCAAGAGTGATGTGTTTGTTTGGTTAATTATGACTTGAGCAGAGGGTGTGTGTTCAGAGGGGAGGGGGGGCAATCTGACATTAAATCTTAAAAAAGGCGTGAGGAGCAGCATGCGAGACTTTGACACAAACATCCCGTGCAAAGGAAAAGAAAGCAATCAGGAATTCTGCAACGCAACCCTGCCCCCTCTATCCTCTGATGACTCTGGTCTTCTTTACAAAAACAGGCCTCGATCAAATTTAAATTCAATTTTGGCCTGTGCATTAAGCACTGTTAATTAAATCAATACAGTAATTGAAGGGGCAACACTTCAATTTCACTGCTAACATCCAGCAATGTTAACTAGTAATATAAAAGGCTCACTGACTCCATCAGGCACTTCCAATCAATCCCAGAGACCCCCGTTAAGCTTCCAGTTTTCTCTAATTGATTAGTTAAGACTTGATAAATGGATTCTACCTTTGTTATAAGGTTTCAGCTGAACTAATTTGAAGACCTCGAAATTTTAATCATTATTAAAAATTAAAACCAATGCAGCAACCTTTCGAGCATATCACAAGACATCAGCCTACAAATGGCCTGCTTGTAGTTATCACCTATATTTTAAATGACATAATTTTAGCATCACATTTTTCAAGTAAACTGGTGGAAAATAAACATACTAGAATATATTTGAAATGCGCTCATTTTAGTTTCGTCAAATGATTAATCTCATCCAAAATAAATGTTTTTGCTTACTTAATATATGTGTGTACTGTGTATATTTATTATGTATACATAAAAACACACACATATTGAAAATATTTACAGGTGGTATATATTTATATTATTAATTTATTTTATATATAAGTATATTTGATGTATAAACAATACATATTTTTCTTAAATGCATACATGCATGTGTTTGTATTTATATGTACATAATAAAAATATACAGTACACACACATATCAATATATATATATTATTTGAACAAAAACTTTTTTGAAATGTAATTAATGGCGATTAATTGGCAGCGTTAGTTTATTAATAAAATACATATTTACGTACTTAATAAAAATTGCCTGCAATTTTAGTTTCGGTTTACTACTTAAGTTTGGTCTGCTAAAAAAAATAAATAATAATAATAACAATTTTGCAATTAATGCACTTTATTTGTGCAGAAGAAGTGCTGTAGTTAAACGGATGTACTGAAGTATATTTGATTGGGCTGAAGTGTAATAACTGCAAGTGTACTTCAATTAAAAAAAAAAAAAATTCATAAAAAAAAAAAATCAAACAATCCTCATTAATAGTGTCGTTTAAACACATTTTAGGCTACACAAGTAGTACTCCAAATAAAGTTGAATTATAAAGCCTCCAGGGATATGTCAGTAAATATGTTAATAGATTTGAGCTATACTATTTTAAAATGTATTTTAAATATATTGCATTAGGAAAGTTAAAAAGGTATATTCTGTGATTGAGATTAATAGCAACTGATCATTTCCGCCCCAAAACTCTTTTCCTTGTATTTCTCAACCCTGCAGTCGTCCCGTCCAGCCCCACCATGGCCTCCTCCACCAGCCTGCCCTCCAACTGCAGCAGCTCCTCTGGAATCTTCTCCTTCTCTCCGGCAAACATGGTTTCAGCTGTGAAACAGAAGAGCGCGTTCGCTCCTGTCGTTCGGCCCCAGTCCTCACCTCCACCTACATGCACTAGCACCAATGGGAACGGTCTCCAAGGTAACGCACAAGTTCTTCACATTCAAATTCTGCCGGGGTGGGACTTTTATGACAGTAATGACATCATCAAACTGAAAATGCTGCGGCAATAAAATGGATGTTCACTGACTACACTGTATAAAACTGCAAATTACTTCCAGAGGGTCGACTTTTCAAAAGGAAAATCTATCATTTATTTGAACAATTTTAGAGTGCCGATTTGTTTCAACTAAAATTGGCACCTTGCAGGGTTCATGTAAATCTGTAATACTCATAACCCCAGTAAAAAAGTATTTTAAAATACACTTATTTCATAGTAAGGATAGTTCAAATCTATTAACTTACAGTATTTACTGACAATGCACGTTTTAATATTAAAATATCACTATTGATGGGCATTGTATGATTGTATTAGTCTTCGAATTAAAGATATTTCAAGTGTACCTGAAGTATACTTGCAATAGTTCCACTTCCACTTCAGTATCTTTAACTGGACTTATGCACAAGTAAGGTGCATTAAGTACAAAATGAGTTTAACCATTTTAAGCACAATTGCAAGGTATTTTCATTAAATTTAGTATAAAGCATAAATTAAAATGTGTTTCAAATGCATTTTAGTATTTTATTTTTCACTAGACAAATATGACCATAATATGTTTCGGTGATGCCGAGTACAATACTGAGATTCTTAATAATTTATTTATTATTATGAATTCACTAACATTTTAACATTTGAGGACTGGTATGCTATTTAAATGTTTTGTTTTGCAGTATCTAATGCTCACCAAGACTGCATTTAATTAATAAAAAATATAGTGAACTTGTGAAATATTAGTACTATTTAAAACAACTATTTTATATTTGAAGATGTTTTCATGCATCTCTGAATTTTCAGCATCATTACTTTAGTCCTCAGTGTCACATGATCCTTCAGAAATTATTGTATTTATTGCTCATTTCTTAATATTATCGTTTGCAAACAGCTGTTCTGCTTAATATTTATGAAGTGTTTTGATGAATATGTTTAAAAGAACAGCTTTTGTGTGTGTGTGTAACAGCATCCAATTCTTTGATATCACTTTTATTCAATTTAATGAGTCCTTGTTGAATAATAAAAATCTCACTGATCCCAAACATCTGAATGTCAAAGTATGTGACCCCATTAAAGTCTGGTGAGGATCTGTGACAAAGTAAAGGCATGAATATCCAATCTTCCTTTTGACCATATACTCACCTATCATTCGTTCTGATATTAACATCTCTCTCTTTTCTTTCCCGTTTCCCTTCTTCTTCTCTCCACTGCCCTCAGATCAGTCTTTTGTCGACTCTAACAAGTACTCCACAGCCAGCGCGCTCCAGGGCCTGGCCTTCTCCTGAAGTATGTTACTCATCCGTTACTCCTACATCCATCCCACTGTTTCTATATCTGTTCATCCATAATCCAACAAATAACAGTTTGCTCTAGCATAAAAAAAAAGCATGCTTATTATTTAAGGTGAAGTGTGAAGTCTAATATTCAAACTCTTGCAATCCCAGCTTTAGGAAATTCAGGGAGTGTAAGAAACCTGTCTGCAAACAGTCATTATTTTAGCAATTCGGTTAAACACACTTCACCTTTAAATACCCCATGTTTACCGTATATCACACTCCAGTTGGTAACACTTTATTTCGATAGTCCACTTTAGTCATTCCACTAACAGTAAGTCATTTTGCACCTACAGTACATGTCAACTAGCAGTCATTATAGTATTAGTAGACTGTATGCTCCACAACATACTACGTACTGACTATCAGAAACTTTGCAAGTATATGTCAACTTATTCTACTAACCTTAAACCTACCCTAACAGTCCTAACAGAGAGTTAGTAGACATGTACGTAGTTGCAAATGAATGAGAATTAGTTTAGATGTAGTTGACGTGTAGACAAAGTTACTCATAGTTAGTACAATGTCTAAAGTGGACTATTAGAATAAAGTGTATCATGCTACATACCTGCAAAACATGATATATTAAAATTGATGTTACAGTGTGTCAGTGTTATGTGCAAGTGTGTGTTTGCATGCTTTCAAGGTTGTGTTTCACCTCCAGCGGTTCCTAGAGAATCCGAAACAGTTCACCTCTCTTCTTTTCTTGTTTGTCAGCAGTTGCTAAACTCTCGTTGAGTCAGATCTGCAGCGCTAAGCATTTTCCTTGCATGTACAAACCAAAAAAACAGTTAATGTTGGCCTAACTTAACAGAGCAAAGTTTCTGGCATGAATGATGCGATAGACTGTCTCAGATTTCCTTGAATTCGTCATTTTTAGCATGACCTGAAATGGTTTGCAAACGATTAGGCGTTTAATCAAGCGCTTCAAGTGTCTGGTTTTTGCCAGTTTTGTGCTGAAATAGATTAGGTTTTACCCCTCATCTGTTTGTTACGCAGATGCTGGAAACTGATAGTTTCAGGAACTGCGTCCAGTCTCGTAGCCGGTGCTTGCTTTGCTGTACAACTGTTTACAACACTTTAGTTTCATTCTCTCACACTTTATTTTTGTGTGCAGCCAGGTCTGTTTCAATGAGTAAAGTGAACTAACACTCTGTGTCTTTCTCTCTTCACAGTTATCCCTGGAATGATCGTTCCTCCGATGTAGGGTGCGTGCCTGTGTGTGTGTGTGTGTGTGTGTGTGTGTGTGAGTGTGTGCAGACGGAAAGATGAAACATGCTCTTTCATGCCACTAGTCTCACTGAGCGTGTGCAGAATACTCCGGCGCTGGACTGACCTCCTGGTCCTGTTCTGAAGGATGAAAAACTACAAACTCAGGCCCTTTTTAAACACAATCTGCTTTGAAACTAAAAGATATAGAGGAAGAACGATAGGAGAAAAATATCGAACTGAACTGTTGTACCTCCCTGTTTTGATGTTGAAATTTGTACTCACCTTCTAGACACTTTTTAAGATAAGGGGCGACAGCACAGATGATGCTCGCCTGCCCCATCTACACTATAACATGAGAGGTCTATTTATTTTAAAAACGTAGTTATTGATTTGCCATCATATTTGTGTGTTTCTGTGTGTACCACCCTTTTATGAAATGATACCTGACACAATATTGCAGTGGTTTCTATTTATGATTTTAGATGAAGGATTGCAGGTGAATTTTTTTTTTTTTTTTTTTTCGCGCAGTAATTTCCCACTGAATTTGTGAAACTGAATTTGAAGTCGATCAGTCTACAAAATGCCAGCAATGTAAACTCATATAAATCTGTGGCTGTGAAAAATTAATTTATGCCTTTTTTTGCCATGGTTAAAAACCAATTCAGTTCCTTTGCATCGTCATTGTCTTGATTTTCACATTCATATTCCATTTGCCGATATTATGCTGCCTTCAAGTCCTTCTGGGATGTTTAGAATTTAAAAAACCTTTTAAGAGACTGTAGTTGGGGGCGTGTTTGGCAATTACATTTTTCTCTCTGAATAGTGAGTTTCTAAAGGGATAGTTCTTCCTAAATAAAATTCTGTGATCATTCAAGGTGTTCCAAACCTGTTTGGTTATTTAAAATATATTTTGTGTTCAACAGAAAAATTCTAATCCATACATGTTTGGAACAACTTGAAGGTGAATAGATTAGAATTTTTGGAGGAACTATCACTTTAAGGGCACGGGATGCATGTAAAGCGTGTCCCTGATGCTTATTTCTTCAAAGACTGATATTAGTTTCTAAAAGTACATAAAGGTGGTGTTTTTGGTTTACCTTGATCCATAGCACACAAACTGCATATTAGCAGTCAACTTTCAAAGTCATTAATATCAGTTTGTCTCCATTACGATTTGAATTGAAAAAAAGGAACTAAAGTTGTTCACTGGAGATGAAGATATTGCGTTAGTAAATCTGACATGACTTGAAGGCAACATGTGACATTTCATGCTCATCTCTACCCAATTGTATCATTATGTAAAGCCAAAATGTATAGACCAAACACTTACCCATAGTAGCTCAAACGTGTCAAGCACTCATTACACACAGAGACAAGGCCATCAAAAAGCCCAAAAATCAATTGCTGCCTTCTTTTTATAACTACTCTCTATGAATGATTTGCATTGTCAATAACAGAAACGCAAATTATTAGTGTTTATGCCATTTCAGACTTCTTCATTTTGTTTGTGCTGTAGACAAAAACTGTGATAACTTTTTTTATACTTTAGCTTGCAATGGACTTCCTCCAGTAGATAGTGTTCAGACTGAGGAAGATAATTAAGTATTGGAGCTGTTTTGCTTTTCTTGTAGTTCAGTGTAGTTCTCAACTGGAGTTTTCCCAACACAGCCATAAAATGATCGTGCAAAAGTAATGGAAATGTTATTAAAATCAACACTGAGATGCATTCAAATCACTATGCACATTTGTTTTTTACCTTATCAGATAAGATCTGTTGCCCATTTCTAGGCCCCATCCCACCAGTTGAGAACTACGGATGTCGATCAGTCTGAGTGTATGTTCAGGAGATGAAGGGATTGGATGTTATGGCATAGTGAGCACTGTGAAATCTCTGTACCCTTCTCACGAATGATCCAAGATCTAGATGAAGCCATCACATTGAATTCTAGCGTGTATGCTTTGTACAGACTGATAAATATGTTTGATTTTATAGTTCTCTTTTATTTTGCCAAAGTCATTGTTTTAAATATATTTATACATCAGAGTGGAGTCATAAGGCAGCTTTATACATCCTAGTGTCACTGATATAATGTTTACGACATGCTTGGCAGATCTCATTGACTCTGAGGTTTCGAAGATCACGAAGGGATTATGTAGGATATCCGTATGAATATTGTATGTATGTATCGCTTGAAATTGTACATGCTTCAAACTGTTTGCGCGATTTAGCTCATCATTTGGCGATGATCTGTTTTTATTTTGTCATCTGCCAAGATGTGTCCAGAAATGTGATTTTGGAATTTTCTTTGTATAGTGATTTTTGTATGTCAAAGAACAGTTTTTTGGGGTTTTGGCCATTCGCACAGAGCGATTGGAATTTTTTCTCTATGAAAATGTGCTATAACATTTTGTTACATGTTTTCTTTCAGATGGCGAGATTTGTTAAATAGTTTGTATTTTATTGCAATTGATTTTGAGAGTATATTCAACATGTAAACAATATAATCTTTTCATTTAGCTTCTCTGGAACTTGCAGAGAAAAGGATAGTTATTGTTTTCATGCTCAGCAAATATACAATAATATCTCCCTATTTTTTGTTTTAAAGGGAAAATAATAACCTTTTTTTATTTCCCATGTCAATAATTCCACTTTCTTTTTTTTTTTCTTTTTTTTTTGAAAGTGTACCAACAATCAAATGTCTTAATGCAGATTCTCTTTTTTACATTATTTATTTATTTTTTACAAAATATTTAGATTGTTTGGTTAGCTAAAAATATAAATTAACAAGTTAAACTATGGAGTAACAGCACAAGAGTCTATACAGTTATTCACTCGTTCATTTCATTCCATGACACCTCTCTCCACTGTCATGTCTTAATGCGTTTCATCCTCTTTTTTTTTTTTGTTCCAGTGCGTCACATCACAAAACATCTAAGTTGGTTTATGTAGCTAATTTCTTTCTGAATTGTGGTTTTCCCCTTTATTTAAATGGGAACCAATTGCAAAGTTATCATTTGATGGATGCTTGATTCATTGATTAGTCACACATCCAAATTTACGAGTCATCTGCTACTGTTGATTACATACTTGTTGTAGACTGGACTTTCAGTGGGCAGTTATTACTGGTGAAAAATACAAAAAGAAACTACTGTAAAGATGATCATTTTTTAAATTACCTTTGAACTGTAAAATAACTTTTTGACTTTCACAATATTTAATTAAAGTTTCCTCTTGTCTGTGACTCTCATTCTTTGTGTGTTTTTGTTGTTAATAAAAAAAAAACAATAACAATGTTTAATTGATTGACAATCGTGAAGAATAAATCTATAGGAGGGTGCTGTTTAAATTGTACACTGTAAAAAAAAATAATGGTACAAAAACAGCAGATGTGATTGCCAGAATTCGGCCCTAAAAAAATATGTGATAACATTTTAGGTTTTTATGTTTTAAGTTACATTTACAGTTGAATACCATAAGTTCATTCATTGATATAATGTTAATATACCAACTTATTATAGTACTGAAATCTGTTTTGTACCAAATACGGTTAAAATCACGGTAATTTATTACAGTGTAGTTGTTGTGGGACATTAAAATGTACAGTATTTACGACAATGTAACAAAGTAATTAATTACATGTGTTTAGAGAAATGACACAAGGTGCAGGGCTTCACATGATTACACACAAGCCTGTCATCTGCAATAAAAGTTATATTCGAATCACTTTATATTCCCATCAGAAATTAAGTGCACCTTATTAGTAATATGGACCCATTTTAATGACTCTAGTTCATTAATATATTACATGCTTCTGGCGTAGAGAATATGCCCACTGCCGCCTTAACATATTAATGATGGCTCTGGTCTTTCTTTAATTAAAATGCATTTGGCACTTAATTGATTCATCGTTTACATTTACAGTCATACGCTCACATATGTAAAATGAACTGATTTGACTGGAGTGAAAAATGTCTGTCCACTGACCTCAGTACAGAAGGTTGAGTTCTGCAAGAATTCAATGGTTGTGTCGGTTTTGAATTTTCTGCCAATTATCTCACAAAGGCTTTTCTTTTTACTTGAGCTGATTGTCTGGGACATTTTAACTTCTGCTTTGGAATGTATGTGTCCATGGCTTTGTCCTGTAAAAGAAAATAACTTAGCTGTAGTTTTACATTTTCTGAATAGTGTTCATGTAAAATGTAAGTAAGACTCACAGCTATGTTTCCAGGGTAGTTGATACAGACCGTTCCATATTTTATATGTATTCTAGTCTTTACAGTAAATGTTTATCCTGTGTTTCTAATTTGATGTGTGGCGAATCACCAGACTCTTGAGGATCCATTTGCAGCTTATTTATTAAATCAGAAGTCAGACAGGCAAGAGGTCGAAATCACAGGCAAACTGGTACAATAGGGAATAGACAGAATCGTGGTTGGAGAACAGGCAGAATGGTCAGGGCTGGCGGCGAGAAACAGAATCGAATAACAGTCCAACAAAACAGAGAAACACAAAGGGAAAACACTTGGAATTGACAGCCGGGGCAAATCAAAACTTTGTGTCGAATGTCTACAAAGTCAGTCGCTGCGTCCGAAATCGCTTACTTCCCTACTATATAGTACGTGAAAAACAGTATGCGAGGCGAGTAGTATGTCCG
>JAUMHQ010000085.1:9646874-9662878 GCA_032361165.1 Enteromius paludinosus
GTCACCTACATCTTGGATGCCCTGGGGGTAAGTAAATAAACATAAAATTTTCATTTTTGGGTGAACTATCCCTTTAATTTGACTTTGTTAATAGTTTTTTGCTTCAACTGAAGTTGAATCTATATATACAGTAATTGGATGCAAAATGGGCTTGTACGATTCTGTTCAGTATGTTGTAGCACTGTATGGGTCAATGGAAATCTGTAAAAGGACCCATAGTTTATTTCAAGTTTAGTTCTTGACATCCAGGAACACTGGTTCATCGTTAACATTATTTAAACTCCTAAAAAGGAGAAATACTATACTAATAATATGCAGTTTGTCTTGTACAATAAGACTATAGAGCTATAAAAAGTTACACTGATCATTTGATTTGAATGAATTTAATGAGAAATTTCAGCCTTTGGTCATATTTAATAGCTTCAAGGTTCGCTCCATATTTAATTTGGCACAAACAGGGCCTTTAAAAGTCTGTTTAATATGCCTGGTGTCGCGTAGATCATATTTTTTGCAACCTGTAACATCCAAAGTGTTTTGTCCAATGGGAATATAGAAACACATGTTTAATGTCAATCAGTTTACTAAAAGGAAGAAATCAAATCCTGAAAATACAGACACAAATGAGACGATTGTTTGCACACAGTAAGAATGTAGCGCTATATGAAAAGAGATATCAGCACTGGGAATGTGATTATGATATATGATTAAATGATTGAAACATATTAAGATCTCAAATTTTGATTTTGAATCCTGGCTGCTCAAAACAGACTATATGAGACACTTTTGAGACTCTAGAGACATATGAGATTACAATCTTTTTCTCAGGAGAAAGGTCTGAGATGCGTTTAATCACACTGCTGTCATAGAGAAACAAGTGAGATCTGGGTTTTGTTTTTCCTGGTAGGATATTAAATGATGCTGCATTAAAAATACTGCACAATATATTACGAGATGTAAATCTATAGACCCTTGTATATAGGCAATTAAGTTTTTAATTAGCAGACTAATAAATTACAGTAGTCAGTGACTCTGCAACGTGAATCATAAAATATTGAGATTTGAAAATACACTTCTAAAGAAGTAAAAATGCAAACAAAAGAAACAGAATATAAATATTAATCTGATTTTTGACTGCCTATTGGTTAATCAAATGTATCTGCCGTTTCATAAATTACAAACTACTATAGATAACAAGTACTGATTGATATCTATATTTAACCATTAACAAATGCATAACACATTTGAAATCAATTTAAAACTATGGTGGCTATTTACAGTACACTCAGGAATATTTGCAAAAAATGCTGTAAATAAATGTATTATTTGATTAGATTAAACATGACTGAGACTATAAACACAGATATATGTTCTTTTGTAATAACATTAGCATCTATCCCGCTCCCATGGGAAAAATAAATAAATAACATAAAAGAGTCTGTTATCTGTGACCATGTATGTAAGAGAAAAAGTGTAAATGTCAAAAATCCTTTGTTTCCCTGTTTTCCCAGTTTCACTGATTGTAGTGAATGTGTTTAAAATCTCATTCAGATTTATAATGTAATGAAAAAACATTCAAAACATTCTGACATTAAAAGAATTTATTATTTTAGTATATATTATATTGTAAAAAAAAACACACACACACACACACATGTATATATATATATATATATATATATATATGTGTGTGTGTGTGTGTGTGTGTGTGTTCTTCAAAATGTTCTAATGATTGACAAACGGGCTGGATCTTCTGAATATGGGTGACCAATCTTCCATTTGTATCAAACAGAACTATGCTGCCCTCTTTTGGTCCTCAAGGATCATACCTTTGGGTCAAAAGTCACTTTACAAGAAAACAAGGTTGTCTGAGCTACTCCAAGCCATTCCAAGAAAATAAAAGAGGCAGCTTAAAAGTGAACCTATTATGTATTTTAATAGTAACTGAATCGTCACAGTACCATCTGCTCTAAAAAAAAAGAGCGGAGCGATTCATTCGCAGCATCCAAAGCGTGCGTCCAGACACCCTAATCTGACAGACCATCACCTCCCAATCGCTTTTGTTTGTATGATTTGCATTCACCGCAGACGAAAAGGGCCTCCTGTGTTACAAAACTAATCCTAAATCCTTTGTCGCTAGTGGAGATGATCTTTTGACCTCCGTAATGCAGTGATACTGGAAGCCGTCAGCCCTGTGTTCTGGAGCGAGCATCATCCTCACCTGTGTCCAGATGTCCCTAACAGCTGCTCGGCATTATGGTTCGTCCTGAAGCCTCATGAGCGTGCTAGTCATCTAGGAGGATGGACACAGCGGATGCTCGCTAATCCTGCTCTGTATTTGTTTGCTGGTGATAGCATTTAGTGGAATCCAAGTGATGAAAGAAAACAAAAGAGGTATTAGCTGGCTATAGATTTCAAACTGAATTTGCATGCTTCATTTAAATGTCTTAAGAGCACAAGAAGAGCAGTGCTTCGTGTAAAGGATGCCAGAATTGATTATGCAGACATAAATCAAAAGTGCTATTCCTACAAATATTGACTTGAATACACCTCCTTTATAAAGAACATGCTTGCTGTGTAAATTTGATGTCTCTCCCTTCTGAACATTGTAATCAGTCTCTTAAAGTCATTCGGAATGACATGAGGGTGGGTAAATGATAGCATTTTTAGTTTTTGGAAAATCACATATGATTTCTGCCTATATGTTACATACATAACATCTCATGCTCAAGTAGTTAGGCACAATTTTGTATTAATATTGGTCCCACTTTATATTAGGTGGCCTTAATGTACTTACATTTAAATTAATAATTTGGTGCAATGCACTTTTTTTTTTAATTGTACTTATGTCTTTAAAAATGCCTTTTTTTTATTTATTTATGTTTTTTTTTTTTTGAGGTAAGTACATAGTAGTTAAGGTACGGCTAGTATTGTACATATTATGCATTTGTTTTAGTAATTACAATAACTGGGTAATAGGCTCTAATCCTATAGCTACCACTAAACCTAACCCAAACCCATGTAGTTACATTATTATCACTACAGTTTACAGTACACTGTAATTACAGTTATTATATGTAATTATATAGTAATTACACTGTAATTATGCAATATGACCTAATAATAATAGATGCACTGCATTAATAGTAGTATATTACTCACTGACATTGAATTCACATTCACATTTATTCCATTGCAATAGCAAGCATTTAATTCAACATGAACATAATAACTATTAAAGTCACAAAGAAACTATTCTAGTACTTTTTCCCATTTTGTTTTGTTTTAGAAAAAGGTATCGAGTTTGAACAAAATGAACTCATCCCACACGTTTGTGCTTCTCATAATTTCGCACTGAAGGAGGGACCTGAGCCACAACTAGAGACCTGAGCATCATAGAGACTGGAATCTTTTGATTTGGGCCAGTAAACATCAACCTACACTTGCAACCACCTAAAATGCCCTACAAACCAACTAGCTATTCCCTGGCAACTAGCCATACATCCTGAGGATCTTTTCAACATGGCAACAACTTTTAGTACAAAAAAAATAAATCTACTTCTAATATTACTACTACTTGAAGGCTAAGAAGGAAGTGTGGCCAGATGGAATAGAGGAAGTGAAACAGGTAAGAAACAGTAAGGGGTATAACTGTGCCCCGCCTCACTTTCTTTTACTGCTCATAACCTCATTTTGTGCCAACATCATCCTTTAATAGGCATAGAGGTTTGGGGGCTACAAAGTTGCTTAACACCCGTACCATCAAGAGGCCACTTCCTTTAGTCCGAAATGGTCACAGTTTATATGGTTACCATCTGCCTGGTTCTAGAGGAATACGTTTTAAATGCTGTTGCTAAATAGTAAAACACTTTAGAAACCGCAATCCAAAACCACTGAAACAGATGCAACCATGATTTGTAGCTATACTGCATAAATGCAAGTGTATAGCAATACATCAGTAACTTGCTGCTCATCACGGTCATGACTGTCAGGACAGAAACACGTTACATTTTTTTGTGTGTCAAAAGCATCATCACACTGGTCTGGTTACAAACATGACATCTCATGCTCTTTTACTGAAAGACTCAAGCCTTCCATTGATCTCAGAGTAAATGAAGGAGAATTGCTTCAGAAGATTAAAGCTTAATTTTAGTGGTTAGTCATGCAGAGATGCCAATCACCTGTTTTTCACATGCTAAGTGTTAATAAACTCCCTAAAGAGGGGCAACTTGATTAAGTTTCTGAAGGTGAGATGACAAAAGCCGGATGGGGGATGAAAACGGGAGGAATGAGGGGAAGGGGGGAGCTATTTCTCGATATGTAGGCCTGTTGAGACAGGATGAGGTGGGTGTAATTGTTGGTGACACCTGGCTCACAAATTATCACCATAGAAAGATAATCTCCAAAGACTGCGGCAGATGTCAATGGTAATGCGGCACCACATTACGGAAGCTTTTCTCTTTTCTCCATTGCCTAATGAAACCTTGTTCTTGCAGACTAATAGTGCTCTGATCTCTGAACAATGGCAAAGTATTTACTGCATAAGAATTTAGTGCTAGATTAATTTCACCACTGGAGAATTAGTGCTGATTAATTTCCCTGCTAAACTTATAGCCCGGAGGCCCGGGCCTTAACGGAGGTTCGGGTCCACCTGTATTCGAATGAACGCGTGCCCATTTTGAGCCACTGATAAAAGCGTAAAGCATGACAGATCCCAAGGCACTTGCGGTTCAGAGGACGTCCTTCTAAACCCCCGGTGGGCATCAGCTATGCCAGTCATGAGTGGCACTAAACACAATGGCAGGTTAGGAAGCAAGTGCCCTCAATGAAGTAAAGAGACAAAGAGGGGGGGAATGGAGCAATTAAGTTTCCAGATCACCACGTCAAGAGCGATAAATGACTGTTTCCCACAGAGACCTGCCACGGGCCTGTCCTCTTGTTTTACCCATGCAGCATGAGTGTGAAATGCGTGCACTTATCAAAATGTAATTATTGCAACGATCCAGGCTGCTGCACCATTTTTATGATAATGCACATACAGTGGATGAAACATTTTAACTTGGGCGTTCTGCTTTTGAGAATCACTTGTTAGAGGATGAGAAGTAGTGTCTCGTACCATATCTAGAGTAGAATATCAAAGCTAAGGGGTGGGCTTTTTTGACATGACTCAGAAACCAGCACCCAACCATCTAAGCATCCTGTAATTTTATTCAGAAGAACACTGGAGAATAAATTTTATTTATTTATTTATTATTACTATTATTATTAAAAAGAAAAATTATTCTCTGAAAGATAGGAGATATTAGGACTTAACAAGAAACATCTTAATTTTAGCAGATTTCTCTTTGGCATAAGCCATAAGGCATTAAGACAAAATACATTTATTTTCAAGATACACACTAAAAATCTATCCTTACTGTTATGCACTGTTGCTTTACATGTATGTTGTTTTACAGAAATTTATGAAAACAAAAAATGCAAATTTGTTGAAAATCTATTTTCCTTGGGTCATCGAAGATGTAGATGAGTTTATTTTTTCATGGGAATAGATTTTAAAAAATGTAGCATTTCATCACTTGCTCACCAATGGATCCTTTGCAGTGAATGAGTGCCATCAGAATAAGAGTCCAAACAGCTGATAAAAACATCACAACAATCCTCAAGTAATCCTCACCACTCCAGTCCATCGATTAACATCTTGAGATGTGAAACATTTTATGTTTGTAAGAAACAGATCCATTGTTTATGCGTTTTAAATCCATCAGCTCCGATATATTAGTTTGAAACTCTTTATAACAGTTTTAGACTGTTGTTTGTAAAGATTGCTTGATTTGTGCACAATTCAATCATGATTCAGGCATGACAACATTTTTTGCACTGGAGAAAACAATATTATGGATAGAGGACTAAACATGAAGGTCTGAATTTAAAAATGCCTGAAGTTCTGGAGTCATGCAGATTACTTCTTGATTACTGTAACGTTATTATCAGCTGTTTGGGCTTTCATTCTGACGGCACCCATTCACTGCAGAGGATGTGAGCAAGTGACGAAATGCGAAATAAGCTGGTGTGAAAATTTGCACTATTCCTTTAAGGATTCCTAACAAGAAAACAAGCCTGAAACAATGTCTGTAGTACTTAGTCAGCTGAAACTCGCATTTAGAGATATTACCCACTGGTTTTCAGTTTTTTCATGCAAAGTTTCTATCAAATCCAGGATCTGAAAAACTCACATCTGCCGTTCAGCTCTGAGTATTTTCAGGTCATTGGTCACAGTTCATCAAGTAGGGTTTGGACCGATGAAGCTCCAGTGCTTTTACAGGAAACTCCCCTCCCTTCACTTCCCATAAAGCGCAAAGATATTTCACCACAACCAGTGACAATCGAACGCAATCCTAATAGTAATAACCTTTAGTCCACAGCCAGTTTCATTGTTCCAAATAAGCGTGGTACGCGCAGACACCCCCTACTAATGAGGCATTGACCTCAGCCCAGACGCACTACATTGTTTGAGCTGCTTATTTATTTATGACTGTTTGATGTATAGCGTGCTACTCATGATTAATTCCTTAACACCGACCTTGATCAATATGCAAGATTAATGGCAGATTTACTTTAATGTTATTTTTATTGGAAACATGGATGCAGTGCATTTTCCCCCTCTCCCCGACACTCGCAACACTTGATTGATGTCTGTGCCGCATCAACTCCAGCTTTCCTTTAATTCCCTGCATAATAATTCTTTTTTTCTTCCTTTCGTGGGCTCCGTCAGTTGCTGAGAATCTGCCTTTGTGGCACATTCAAAATGTCTTGTTAAAAATTAAAGTGATTGTATTCTGCTTTCTAATGCAAATGGCGTCCCACGTGGCCTGCAAATGCATATGAGGTCCAGAAGACGAAGAGCATGCGACGATAAGAATGCAACTTGCAGCACAGACGCACACCGAAACGTTGAATAGGAATGAAGGCTGTGTTATCAAAATGTCCCCATGGCCTTTAGTTTACCTGTCTGTCTTCCTGTCAATCAAAAAAGGCAGAAAGAGCTTAGATTCTGGATGACGTGCCTGTGCTTTTTTGCTGGTTTTCTGAAGTTGGACCACATGCTGTTGTTAATCACAACTCAACTATATTTTCTTTATTCTTAATTTCTTTTTTTTTTTTTTTTCTTTTTGAAATGAAAAGATAATGTTTTTATTTGCACCTACAGTAAATTAAAAAAAAGTTAAACTGAATATTAAATCCAACTGTAAGGTATAAAAAGTTTAATAGGCAGAGTAATAGACGTACAGTGTAAAAAAAAACATAAGTAAATATTTATATTAAACTTCTAATCTAGCATGTAACTAACCATGAAAATTGTTTCAAAGTAAACGCTACACTTTATTTCAGTGTGTGTGAGAGAGAGAGAGTCTTATGGGTTTCTGTTCTTGTGCTTGACAATTGAAATCTTCAGAGATTCTCTCAGAGGTGAAGCACAAACTAAAGCTTCTTCTGCTCTCTCATTGTCATTAAATAGTCCTTATGGAACTGCCTAAGATTGCCAAGTACTGAAACATCTCAAGAACATATGAGAACCATATCAAGTTAAGAGGCTGGAGGGGACGAGAAAAAGAGGCATGTGTTTCATTTAAACCATTCCATCATGTATTATGCTGACACTTGTGCCACATGCAGGATTAAAGGAATAGTTCACCCAAAAATGAAAAAATCTGTCATCGTTTTACAGTCCATAACTCTTATGACTTTTTTCTTCAGCTAAACACAAATTATACATTTCTAAAGATTAGCATGGCTGTCAAGTCTTCTGAAGTCAATAGATACTAACAGAGCAACATTTTTAAGTCATTTACAGATTTATGGGGAAAAAACTGTTTCAGTTAGTGATTCAGTTGGTATTTTAATTTACAGTTTTATATAATGTGAATCACAGGAAAACATATTTGAAATTGTGCATGAAAGTGCATCTAACCATAGCCTTCATAGTGGCTGTGAGCAGGCTACATAAAAACATATGAAAGAGATTTGCAAAAATCTTTCAAAATTGGTCAACACTTTGTGGCCAACAAAAAATATTTCTAATTTTTTAGCAACAAATCTGACTGATCCACTTCTCAAATTTGACTCACTGACTAAACTATGGTGAAAGGAAAGATCATCCCTGAATAACAACTTAAATTTCTCAATGGGAGCCCATAGGATGTGCAACGTGCTGACTGCCCCTCCCACCCCCAAACACTACTCCAGTCAGGCATATGCTGCACTAGCTCATTGCAAAATGACTAGTAACATTAATGCAAATATCAGACCAGAAATAGAGGATCCTCCTATAGCCAACGGTGAGCATGATTTCACCAAGTACAAGACGTTCCTGGATCAACATCCTTGTTGATCCTGGAACGACATTCCAATCAACCAATCAGAATTGAGGAATAATTTTTCTGGAAATATCTGTTTTAGACTTGGTTAGGTGCTTCTACACCCTTGTTAATCAGCTATCATTTCCCACTGATTCTAGACATACATTTTGGGTAGGGGTAGGTTTAAGGGTAAGGATTGGGATAAGATTATATTTTTGGACGGTGAAGTTGATCCAGGATCAAGAAAAGATGTTGATCCAGGATCATGTCTTACTTGGCAAAAATCACCAACAGGTCTGGCGTTTGGGAGCACTTTGGTTTCCCTGTAAGTTATTAGGGTGATGGCAAGAGAGTGGTGGATAAAAACACAGCAGTATTTCGCATCTGCTACACGACCATAAGCTGCATCAGTGGCAATACATGGCATAACATGTCAACACATTTTTGCCGACATGACCTAGTTCTGTTTAATTAAACATTCTGTTCAGGTGTGTCTCGTTTGTTATCAGTGATTGTCTGCCCTTTATAAGTTGGTTTCTGTCCTTCAGTTTTTGTCCGTTCTCGTCAATGTATGCTGTATGTTGTATGCCGATCTTCGTTGTTCTTTGTGTATAGTAAATTATGTTAAATTGCTCCAGCTCTTCTCTAACTTTGTGTACTTTACACCAGCGTGACAGAAGAATGGACCAATACAGTTTGAGGAGGATGAGCGAACCGGAGGAGATTCTCCACTGCCTCCAAACTGGACTTCCTCCTTTCCCTTCTCCACACGAGCGATGGATGAGGTACACGCTGTCAGAAAGCCGAGCGAGATCTCCACAACATTCGGGTTTACAGCTCGCTACTCGGCGGCGGCATTCGAGTCCCGCGCTGTTATAGCGTGAATCCTTCCCAGAGCCGCGAACACGCCAACCCATCCTTGCACCACGGTCAGAGACCAGCCGATCAACAACGGTCACGGAGATGTCGCACGAGCCCACGCCAGACAGAGAGTCAACGGAGCAACTCATCGCAACACACCCTGAGCCAGGAGTTTCTGACCAAGTGCGTGAGCCGGCAACCTCGTCCGTCCCCGAGGTAGTGTTGGTGGAAACCGGGGGCTTGGAGGAAAGCCCCGCCCACATTCCCACTGCTGAGGGTGAGCCAAAATTAGACTCTGGATGGTATAAGGAACATTTGAAAGTATTTGAAGTGAATCTTATTGACTGGTTTGGAGAGGCACTACCCGGCCCTGAATCTCCTCCATCTCCGCTGGTTCCAGCCAGCTCCTGTGACCCTCCCACCCTCACTCTTCCACCGCCTCTCATACCAGTTAATTCCTTCGCCTCAGTTCCACATGCTCATGTCAGCCCCTCGGCTCAGCCAGCGCCTGTGGGAAGCGCTGAACAACCTCGGGGCATCCAGTCTCAAGCCCTGCTCAGGCATGAGGATCCCCTGTCTCCGCCTCCAGCCATCAAGTCCTGGACTCCACCTCGGCCCTCCAACCCATCTGCTCCGCCTGGGCCCTAGCTCCCTCGTCCACAACGTGGACCGTCATCCCACCAGCTCCACCGGCTTCCCTTGTCCCTCCAGCTCCGCCTTGGTCAGTCATCGACCATCCTCCACCTTGGGATTCCACTCCTCTGGCTTCGTCTCTTCACTCCATCACTCGGGCTCTGTCAGGCACCTCCTTCCTTCCGGCTCCACCTTTGCCCTCAGTCGCTTCAGCATCCCCGCCTTCACCTCAGGCACCTGAGCCTGCAGCTCCGCCGTGGCCCTCTGTCTACTCGGCTCCATCAGGGTCATCTCCGTCGGTCAGGCCCATGGAGTCGTCAACCCTTCCACCATGGCTCCTCCCTCCATCGACTCTGCCCTGGGGCCTCGGCGTTGCTGGTATCTGGATCACCCTCTGTCTCCTCCTGCTCCGGGCTCCTCCCTGGCTCCTCCCACCGTCTACTCCCCCATGGATTTTGGAACTCTTTTGTTGTTTGTGTTATTTTTTCTTTCGCCTGCTCCACTCACTCCTCCAGAGCCCCTGCCCTCCCTCCTCTGTTGTAATGTTTACGGCCTGAGGACACGCCTTTCCGGGAGGGGGCGATATGTTACATGTAAATGTTCATTGTTGTCAATTCCCCATGTGCTCTTTGGTTTTTCATGTGACCTAGTTCTGTTTTATTAGTGATTCGGTTCAGGTGTGTCTCGTTCAGGTGTATCTACCTTTGTGTACTTTACACCAGCGTGACAATTAGTTTATAACTATTACAATATTACATTTTTTTAAGTGTTATGATCCAGCTGGAGGTGCCAGCACAGACTACTGGATGGCACTCCAGTGCTATATGTACTATCTGTGTGTTTGTCTCCGTTGCTCTCCCTAGACTCTGATCATCAATTTATGTCTCCACCCACCTTGTCAGTTGTCATGGTAGTTCATGGTAGTTCTGAAGCCACAGTCTTCAGCCACCACGGATGCCACTCCGTTGTATTCCGGCTTCGTGTGTGCTGTGAATGAGGACAGCAAAGCCCTTCCGAGGCTCAGAGATGCAGTCTGACTGACTCCCCGTTGATGTCAGTGAGGGCAGCCGGTATGTTTAGGGATCCCGCACAGGCCATCGCAGAGACTGTTCCCCTGTCTTAGCTCTCCAGAGGTCCCGCTGGTGGCTGCACAACCTTCAGCGCCTTTGTTCAGCCTGGTTCTGACCACGGAAGGTCCGCCAGTGGCTACATGACCCCCGGAGAAATTCTCCAGGGGTTCCACTGATGGCTGCACCGCCTCAGAGTCAGTGCGTCAGGGTCATTCTGAATCTCATGCCTAACCCTGAATCAGCCATGGAGGCCATTATTGAACTTTTGTCTGGCCATGAACCGGCTAAGGAAGCCTTTGAACTTTCACCCTGCCCAGAATAGGCCATGGAGGCCGTCATTGAACTTTTGTCAAACCGATTTTAGTGAACCGTTACACCCCTAGTACCTGGGTGTACTTTTTAGCCAGACACAAAATACTAAGTACATATCACATCAGTTTTGAAATGAAAGGCTCTATTTCAAATCCCACGTAACTGCAGTTCAACAAAACAGCTCCAATCTGAGTAAAAGGAAGTTGAAATAACATTTGGTGTAGTGCATATTTCCAACATGATAGAGAATTAACTTTTAGCAAAAGTTCCCGGATATTTAACAGAATAGCAATTTGTACCTATATCACCGTAATAAAAATGTACCAGGGTTCATGTTGAACCTACGTTTTATTGCCACAAAGTGGACATTTCTCTTTTACTGTAAATTGCAGCAAAATGTGAAGTAAGGCATGTAAAAAAATTATGTTGCACAAAAGGTGCACAGAGGTACATATTTTAATAAGACCAGGTTGGCATTGTTAGCCTACAGTAAGTACATCGTACACTCATTGCCACCAACTCGATCCAGCTACGATCCACTTACAATGCTTTTGGGAAACACAGCCCTGGTCAGGATGTTCAAATGTACGGTACAGATGGCATAAGTGTAAAATAAGGGTATATTTTAGTGCTGTCAAATTATTAATCACAAATTAATTGCAGCCAAAATAAAAGTTTTTGTTTACATAATATATGTATGTGTTTTGTATATATTTATTATTTATATATGTATATAAATACACACAAATATATGTATGCATTTCAGAAAAACATGTTATGTTTCTAAATGATAATAATGCTTTAGTATTCATGCTAGGCCAATAGTTGGCAATGTCTCATTGTAAAGAAACCCGTGTATGCCTATAGATTGAACATGTGCATGATGTTACTGTTTTCACAAATTCCAGTTTGTAAAGTTAACAAGACAATAAAGCAATTGTTTGTAAAATCCAGTACTTTGACACCCATTTGCAAACGTTCAGGGAATGCCGTTGATGCATAAACAAACACCCAAAATGCAGAAATGGTGAAATGCTTAAAATGGTATCATATAAACACTTAACAGGTTAATAACAAAACAGTTTTCTTTGTCATAATTATCAATATTTTCTGTCTGGTGGCTGGAGGGGAATAAGGTGGTCAATTTCACTCTTTGTCTCTCTCTAGGTGGTCTCTGAGTTCACGACTCATGAATTAGTCATCTCTAGAACTTTCCACAGGGGAGATCGACTCGCTTTGTCTTCTCCGGCTTTTGACGAAGCCACAATCTTTCACACATACACACAAGACATACATCACTGCCACATACACACTTCATGGGAAATATATGCAAACTTTCAGAAAGACAAAGACAGAAACACGTCCACAATCTCGTTTCAAACCACCCCCACCCCTCTCTCTACACACACACTTCCACCTGAATTCAGTGGCACTGCAGGGCTTTTTTATGTAGGGTTTGATAACCATATTCTCTTAGAAATGACACCTTTGATGCTCTTGAATTTGATTTGCATCTCCAGGCATCTCTCACTTCTCTCTGTTTTTTAACTATTCTCATTGATGGCTATAGAATTTTTTGGATGTTTTTTTGGATGTTTTGCATTTTAATGTTAAACAATAAGCATGATCATTCTAAATGTTTATTCAGAAATGTCAATGTTGTGCATTTAATAGGTTTCTCTTGTATACTTTTACCTTCTTCACCTGACAAATACTTTGACATAAAAAACAGACAAACATTATTTAAAGGAATAGTTTAACTTTATAATAGGCTGAGGTCAGTTTGTTTGTTCCTTCCTTCCTTCCTTTATCAATTCATTCATTCATTCAGTCATTCAGTGAAGAATGTTAAAGCTGTTATGGAAATGAACACTTGACGCTGTACAACTCTGACACCTTTTATAAGTTTTCAGACAAATTTAAATTACATTTACAAATTTAGAGAGTTTTGATAAATAAAGCATACGTTTGGCACATTTATTGCAATTAATATGCTGGGAGATTTGAAAACTGATGCTTTTGAACATTAACATCACCAACCTGATCTCACGGCAATTCGTACATATTTTAAATCTTATGTTTTTTACGAGATGCCAATTCGTATGAATTTGTACGAATGTCCTAAACATAACCCTGCCCCTAAACCTACCCATCACGTGGTTTTAGACAAACTTGTACAAAATCGTACGAGTGAGGTCGTACGAATTAGTACGAATTGGCACAAATTTGGCACTTCGTACGAATACGTATGAATTGCTCGTGAGATTGTGTTGGCATCACACATATCCAGCTTCATATCTAAGGGTTGTCAGCAATACTTACCTATATCAACGTAATAAAAATGTGCCAGGGTTCACGTTAAACCTGTGTTTTAGCACCACTCAATGGACATTTCTCTTTGAAACCCCGGCAGAATGTGCAGTGAGGTACATAAAAGCAGTGCTGTACAAAAGGTATACATTTTTATGAGGCCAGCTGACATAAAATATGATTTTTTTTTTTTTAAATGAACAAATCGAGTGAGTTGCTTAAAACTATAGATTTATTTTTTACATATGCCAGTTCCATTTGCTTCTAAATTGCTAAAGTTACAATATGATTTCGAATGACTTGCAGACAATGTTTGCAATGTTTACATTTATGTTATTCACGTGTAACTTGACTACTGTATAGTGGCACACTGGTTGTGTTTCACTTTCATTTATGTGTGGCTTATACTACAGCTTAGTGTTTTAATAATAGAGCAACCCAATGATTGTTCACTCCGTAATATGAAAGTACACTGACATGTGCAGAATGCATGTTTAAATGAATGGAAAGTGTGGCGAGGTGCCAGGGATTTTCTCAAACTCCCAAATGTGCACCGATCACACGTCCACAAAAAGAAGCTCCGAGCCTCGAAATGGAAAAAAAAAACATAGTCCCTGAAGAGTCCCATACAGTGAGCGTGTGTGTTTAAGAGAGAGAGAAAAAGAGAGAGCTGGGGGTGGAAGAGGTCAAGTAAGTAACCTCATGCCATACTTTTTTTTTGGTTGAAGAGCGCCATCTAGTAAGTAGCAGTATTTTCAACTGGAGTCATATTGGATAAGGATGCAAAAGTGCTCAGAGATAACAATATGTACTAATTGGTCTATCCTGTAGGTAAGGCGTATTGTAACTTTAACCAATAAAATAAATTATATAAAATGCCAAAGAAAAATGATTACATTATCATCAATATAATCTGTTAAAATATCGCTTTTGCATTTGAAAAACCAATAATATCACTAGGCTTAATATTACATAGCATTAAAATGAGTCTAAACAATATGGCAAATGTGTTTTAAATACACACAATTTAAATGTTCATTAATTACATTTCCTTTTATTTTAGTAAAATCCTGTAGCTGAAGTTGCAACCTGTTATTTCACAATCTTTATTTATTCATCATCTTGAGGAACAGTATACTATATGCTATCATAAATAATATGTATAATAATTCTAGTAAATTAAAATGGCTTTGCAAACAGCAGTAATTTCACCATCAGTATGTGATCGTGCAACACAATTTTTCTACTGTCATCAGCTCAGCTTCAGTGTTGTATTTCATATGAGTGCAAAGAGAACTCAACACTGCAATAAGCTACAAAGCGCACCCGTTTCCTGTCTGAGCTGGGATACTCTCATAACCATCTACACCAAGGCAACATCTGTACAGGCATTTCCTGCCTGACCTTGAGACTAACTCATACACACACACACACACACATGCATATGTATACGCACACACACATACAGAATGAATGAAAATAACTAACACAAGAAAAGAGATCTCCCTCACCTGAAAAACACATAGCTTTTAGAGATATTTTCATGTTAAAAATGTATGTATATATATAAATATAAATGTGATTAATTTCATCCAAAATAAGTTTTTTGTTTACATAATATGTGTGTGTACTGTGCATATTTATCAAGTATAAAATACACACACACGCATGGATATATTTATATATATATATAATATTACATATAAAAAATATCTAAAATGGTAATTTAAATAGGATGCACAGAGATGTGAGAACAAATTGGTAGCGTACCCCGCTGAACATTATTTGTTCACCTGCCAAAACTTTAGGAAAGTACTCCACACACAGGAATCTCTCATGCAGCCACACACCCTGCTGTTATTCCCACAGGCCTCGCTCATGTTTTCCAGCCTGTAAGAGTTGGTGTAATGACATTATGAGGTCATGGGGCTGAAACAGGAAGTGAAGATCTTTTTCTCTTCACTCCCATGAGAGAATACAGGGACAGGATGTGTTAAATGCTAAACGCTGGTGTTGCTATGTGGAGATTTGTGATTCTGGTCAGTCTTCTGTCAGCTCTGTTGTGGTCACTGGACATGCAGCGCTGTGATTTATGGTAAAATCCAATATATCTTGATCAAAACATTCTGATATACAACAACACAACAGCTGTTCAAGGGTTCAGTCTTATATGTAAAACAGCAGACAACCCAAGTAAAAGTAAAAGTAAAAAGTAAGCCTCAGCCTTGAACTGACAATAGTGTACCTGATGTATATTGCATGTTAGCATGGTCAAACATTCTTTAATATATCTTTAATTGACCTTCAGCTCTAATGTTGCACTAGTTTAGTATGCTAAAAGTATCATTTTTATTGAATGTATTTGTAGTAGGGGTGGGCATAGATTAATTTTTTTTATCTAGATTAATCTAGATTAAAATGGCTCATTTGAGATCTGTCAAAGGCATTCAGAATTTGTGTGCTA
>JAUMHQ010000085.1:9695104-9705115 GCA_032361165.1 Enteromius paludinosus
GCGGTTATTATTCGAAAAGAACGAACCTGCAATTATCTCAACTGACCAATCAGAATCAAGCATTCCAGAGAGCCGTGCAATAATTTTTTTTGTTAAATTCTAATTTAACTTTGGAAACATCTGGGAGAAAAAAAAGTTATTAAAATGTTTCAACTGAAGATGTGTTTTAGAAAAGTCAACAACATAAAAAAAAAAAAAAAAAAAAAAACCTTGGTAAAAAGGTAGTATTTAAAAAAAGGCAGTATTTAATTATGTCTAAATATTTAAAAATACAAAACCTAATAAAAGGATGTAATTATATGCGACAACATTTTTCTCAGCAAAACCTGTTTGTAGCTATGTGAATGGGAGAAACCCATTCTGGTGAAACGGTTTTATTACATTTGGTTTGATTTCTTTTTATTCACATAGCACTAATCCTCGGTTTTAAATTATATGCATTAATTAAAAATAATAAAAATATAACATCCCCAGCAGAATAAAAAATATTCAGGATTATTAGGATTTTTTTGCACTGTCATTTTAAATATATCAAACAAGTTAGCTATTTTACTGTTATAAAAACGTAACAAAAATCAGGTGAGTTTTTTTTTTTTTTTTTTACACTTTAATGCTAAAAGTATTCTACGTCCATGTTTCTGTATTTGCTTGGTCACGTGTTTTTTGTTAGTTGTTGTTTGTTTTTGTTTTGTTTTAAAGGACGCCGGGGCTCGCAGTGTACTTTTTTACATTCCGCGACCAATATGATTAAACACCCAAAAATTAGAGCTAAGAAGAGGTTCAGAAACGATGAAAAAGACTCAACGAGTGATGAACCGCAACCGAGATGTGCCAAAACAGAGGAAAATTGCGTTTTGAAGAAGCCTGGTCCTTCTTTCACGATCCCCGCTATCAAAGCTGATCGAGTCAGTCAACCAGCCGAAGTTTACAGCTTTACAACTCACAGAGATGAAGACTTTTACACGATCAACAGGTCATTAACAGGAGACCTAGGGTTTACACAGGACATCGCCGACTGGGTTACATTTCCACTTTATCCCTCAGGTCTAACTTCAAACGCGCTTTCCTCTTTTAACGCTACTTCTGAGGTTTTCTCAATTGAAGACACGCAGCAGTCATTTAACTGTAATTTTTCCAGTGAGGCGCCTTTCCCAAACTATCAGCCAATCAGCGCGGCGGCTTTAATAAACCCTGAGCCAATTAGCAAGGCTTCCGAGCAGCTCAATACCCGAGGTCTGAACTTCACTCAGCCGCCTTCTGGAACAGGTAGATTAAAGGCGTTGTGTTCTGAAGGAGAACTATAAAAAAGATTCTACGTTACATTTTTAAAATACTTGAAACCTTAATTTTTATATTTTATTAAGATAAATGTTGTATGTTCGTTTTATTAAAAGGTTAAACCAAAATAGTGAACGCAGTGATTCAGTGACACCATAATATTTTAATATTTATGTATGCTACATGAAGATATTTTCTTGTTTCATTGTCTCTTTGAGCAGAACGTGAGGTGACAGGATCTCAGAACAAAATACGTCCCATCAAAAGGCCCATGAATGCTTTCTTCCTGTGGTCAAAGATCCACCGACCCACCTTGCTTACAGCCAACCCTAAAGCCAGTAACAGTGACATCAGTGTTCAGCTGGGGTTAGAATGGCACAAACTGTCTGAAGAGCAGAAGAAGCCATTCTACGAAGAAGCCCGCAGAATCATGGTACAACACATGGAGAAGTACCCAGGTAAGCTGTGGAGAAAGATTCAAAGGTCTCATGAAGGATTTCAGAGGCATTTTTCATTAAATGTCTAATTCTCGTCAACACAGATTGGGTCTATCAGCCCCGCAGAGTGAAAAAGAATCGTTTCGCATTCAGAAGGCCAGAGTTCATCCCTGCAACCCAAACCTCCACACCCTTTATTCTGACATGGGCACAGATACCTAACCCTTACCCAGAGCCCCTAACATCAGCAGGAGGGCAGAACAGTTTAAATTATCCAGGTTGTGCTTATTTCTATAGCTTATGCCTTGAATATTTCAGGTTCATTACAAATTCATCTCAGTTGACCACATTTGTTGCATATGGTGGCACAAAAAAGTACTCATCCTGCATTTTTTTTTAAGAAAGCAAATTATGAGGTACTTAAGCCCTGAGTATGTTTTATGCGTACAGTAGAGTAAATGTCATCATCAGCAGTGTGTCTACACTGTATGCACAAACAAATATATACCTATTCTTTATGTTGATAATCAAATGCAGTAATTTTGCAAGATTTAATATAAAGACATCACAAGTAATGATGACTTGATTTTATTTGCTTGTAGAGCATTGTTATTATGATAAAAAAAAAAAAAAAAAGTAATTAAGCTAGCTCACACCCTATTGATCTATAAAACTGTCCAAGAGTTGAATTCACTGGTTAATATCAGTTAATATTCTTGATTGGGTGGTTATGATATGAAGCCGAATAACTTCTCATGCTAAAAAAATCACAATGCTTTTGTCAGCCAACATCAACCAGGCCCTGGAGATGCAACAAGCTTTCATCAACACAGATCAATGCTCTCTCTGTGCTCCTCACTGTATCTTCTCTGCAGACCTCCACAAGACTGGACAGCAGTTCTACCCAGCAGAGTGAGCTTTGCTATGGGTTTGTTATGTGAATACATATACACAACTGAACATATTATACTAGAAAGGATTTAGAATGCTGCACTCTTCGTAAGCTGTAGGTGAAATTCTCTTTTTCGCCCACAGATCCATTTCATGGTCAAGCTCGTCTAGCCATCTCATTGGCTTCATAGGCCACTAGGAAGATCTGAGCCATGAGGCACCCGTCCTGAGTTGCCTCCATGGTGACATCTAAACGAAAAGCCTGTTTTGGACTTCTGGCTTCCTGTTTGTTCCTTTGACCGGACTACAGTGTGTTACCAGTGTGATAGATTTTTGTCAGTTTTTATAACAAGCACAATTTTGGGGTTGTATTACAAAATAAAATGTTTCAAATGTCTTGCCTTATAGTGTGTCTGCCTGTTCATAAACAATGGGAAAAAATTAAACAGGTTCTATGTTATTAAACAAATTAGGCTGAATTCGGATTGGAGGCGTGTTGGCAGTCGGTCCCCATTTATTTACTTATTTGAAATGGCCATAGCCAGTTATTTCAGAACAAAGCATATTGATTCATATTGACTTTGGAAATGGTTGTAACTTTTTAGAGCCATTTTGTGACTTCTTATCATATTAAAATGTACAATAATGAAATAGAACAATAATGATAATCAAAATAAACCGTTTTTATATTTATTGTGTACAAATTATTTAAATTGGTAAAAATGCAGCCAGCTAATTGCATTATTTCCTCCATGAGCAACAATTTCGGTCCTAATGAAGTTTAATAAACCTTTTTGTTTGTATTATTTGTCAAAGGGACAGTGGTGTCAGTGAGTGAACCGCTTGAGATGAAATGACAGAGTTAGTACTACTTTATAACAAAATTTGTATTTGTTTGTCATTTCCAGTGACTGAAATATGCAATATCCACTGAAATATTTGTGTGCATTTAAGATACCCAATTCCTTTAGATTACATACAATTTTTATATATATATATATATAGCATGACTTTTTTTAGTTGATTAAAGATTTGAACGACCAGTAAATCCATTGAATGACGTAGAAGGAAAGTGTAAGGAAGTGCTTCACTAACAGGAAGTTCAGTGGCAGTGTGTTTAGTTTCTGGAGCGATGGCGGAGAACATAGAAGGAGAGAGTGCTGGACTCGGCGAGAACAGGTCAGATAACGCTAAAAGGACTCAGTATAACAACGCTAGTCTGTGCTTGTCTTTATCTGTGCTATATTAGCTTGTGTTGTTGTGTGAGTGGTGGGAAAGCCATCTGGCGCAGTTTAGCACGGTTAGCATGTTTGCTAGCTTCGTAAACGTCCACTATATGTTTATTAATCTGATTCAGTACTTCACGCGTGACCAGAAACTCACGTGAAGCAAGGTTGTACGCTTAACAATAGCATATTAATAAATAAAACCGTTATTATTTTCCATTAGCAGCTAAATGGCTTGTTCGCTGACGCGTTAGCTGCGCCGGGGGTTGCTTGCTAAAACAAGCCTGTAACGTTAGGTTTGTTTACGACAATCATCTTTTCATGATTAGGAGATATTTTGCATGCCACGTTCATTGTGTATTTATGAATATTTCCAAACCGTTTTAATAAGAACTGAAAAAAAGAAAAAATGAGAGACTAACGTTATTTTGTTAATAATGGGATGTGTAATAAAGGTTAAAAGTTGTGCAATTATTGAATACAAATGTGAACTTGGCATGCATTGATTTTTTTCGTAAATAAATCTAGTCAAGCGAAATTTAATTACTATTATATTCTGACAAACCTTTCAGGTGTGTATGGAGCCCTGTCTTTGCCCCACAACAATAAAATTTAAGTGTTAATCTCAATTTTGCTAAATAAAAGGATCTGGCTCGGATCAGTCACATGACTGCCATTAACCAATGCTTGCTTGAGTGCAGAGCGCACTCGTCATGAGCCTGTACGGAAGTATGCACCCGGTGCATCATGGGTATTTCTTTAGTTTACTTATTTTTTGTGTAATTTAAGCAAGACAGTTGGGTTTTTGTTTTAGTTATGTTATGTGTGTTTCTGTTCAATTTAGTTTGGGTGGGTTTGGTTCATTTGCAGCCATTTTATAAAAAAGTTTAACCGTTACCATCACTGAGAGAGATGTGTAGGGGAGTCACTTGATGAGATTGCCGTACAGGTAAGCCAATGAAGAAATCAACTTATTTGGTTTGATTCTTGAACTTAACAGTGTGTTTGCTTTTAACTTTG
Source organism: Enteromius paludinosus (assembly GCA_032361165.1). Taxonomy (NCBI): domain Eukaryota; kingdom Metazoa; phylum Chordata; class Actinopteri; order Cypriniformes; family Cyprinidae; genus Enteromius; species Enteromius paludinosus. The sequence continues at coordinate 9,699,957 of JAUMHQ010000085.1, forward strand.
AATTGTACAATTCGTTGGGATGATAGTGCACTTTTGCATAGTTAAAGAGTTAAACTTTGGAATTCATTATAATTCTGTTTGCCTGCTAATGGAATTGCGTGTCAAGTGATGTCATACGGTGACGTCATGAATTTAGAACGTTCGGTGTTTTAAAGGAGCAAATTTGAAACTGAGACATCAGTTGTGACTTTTACAGAGCATTTGTAAGCTTCTATAGTACTAGCAAAATGCCTGGATTATTTAATTGGTTCTCAAGTGAGGATAACCTTCAACCAAAAGACATCAGCTGGTCATTGCTAGTGAACAATTTGCACCCACTTGTGGACGGAGTAGTGTTGCATAAAATATTCAGACCGTTCGGACCTATTTGTTCTCTGCGAGTGTTCAGAGATGAATATTACAGCCAGTGGGGATATGCTTTTGTTACTTTTGAACACCGCAAAGATGCAAAAGATGCTGTAGAGGCTCTGGATGGCTTGGAGCTTTTGGACAAACAACAAATGCGTGTCAGTTGGGCCGATCACTTATCATTTACGGTTCTGGCTAGGCACACTGACATTGCAAATTTAGGTGAAGCCATCTCATACTTTGGGCAAATCCTGCCATGCGGAATGCAAGAAAACAGCGGCTCAGATGACCCCAAGGAGAGCAGGTCATTGTTTGTGAGTAATTTGCTGTACTGTGTGAACGAACGAGATCTGCTGGAAGCATTCAGCTCGTTTGGCCCTATCTCCACTGTGCATGTGTGCAGAAATGAGTCAACCAGGGTCTCTTGCGGATATGGTTTTATTACCTTCACACATCGACGTGATGCAAAAAGGGCTCTAGAGGCTCTGAATTTTTCAGAGCTCTTTGGCAAAATGATGTGCATCTCGTGGGCCCAAGACACAACCATTGCGGCCCTCATGAAGAACAGCAGCCCTCAAGACGATATTATAGAAGAAAGCTGTCCTGCGCCTGTCAAGCAATCACTGGGAAGGAAGATTGCAAATTCTGCAAAAACTGCATTAAAAAGACTTGTGAGACAGCCAGAAGCCTGGCTTGGCATTGCTGTTTTGGCCACAGTATGCCTGATGGGGGAAAAATAATTCCCCTTTAGTCTACAGCAGGGGTCACCAAGGGGCCCTCCAGGACTGAACTTGGTGACCCCTGGTCTACAGCCTTGTTGATGATGCACCCAAACAAGTGCAAAAGAAGATTAGTTTGAAGAAAAGCATACCTATACAGTGATTCCTCTAGGACAGCCTTCACTTACAGGCGGACCTTGGGTCCGGGTCCGGACCGAGAAGCCATCCCACACGGATCTGGAACGTTAAGGTTATGATTTTAAAAAAACTGTCGGGACGCTTCTATTTCAACCAGCGCAGCTGTACGATTGTATGGTAGTGGAAACGCACAAGCCAATTGCATGCGAGCTAAACATACCACGTGATACCACTCAGCCTATTAAGTCTGATAAACATTGCAGCGCAGACAGATGAGAGTGTTAAGCGGCAAGTTTCACATTAAAAGAGATGTTAAAAAAGAAATGAAAGCTAGCCATACATGAAACAGAGACACAGGCGACTGCGAAACAGGCGAGAAGGATGGAGAAAGAGACAGAAACCGACGAATGAGACGAAGAGAAACAGACAGAGAAAGCGTGAGAAACAGGCAAGTGAGAAGGAGAAATAGAGAGAAATGGACAAGTGAGACGGAGAAAGAGAGAGAACCGGACAAGTGAAGACGGAAGAAGAGAGAGAAACGGACAAGTGAAGACGGAAGAAGAAATGCATTTCATTATTTTGAAATGCAGCCCTACTTTTTTTTTATTAATGAGAGACCATTATACATATCTACAGTCATACATATATGTTTGGTTATGTTACATGACAATAAATCAGTCAAAAAGTTTTTGAAGTGTACTGAATTCATTTGATTTGGCAGTCAGGGTTTTATTACTTGCAGATGCCTAAGATTAAATTATATAATCAAAAAGTGAAATATATAAGCTATTACACTCATTTGTTAGACATTATGATCTTCCGGACTTTTGCTTCAAAAAAAATTCTGACTGGACTCCCCCTGCTCTAGGATATTTTTCAGCTGTGGTGGCAGGACTATAACTACGTCCCGCTCAGATTTGAATTTAAAAAGGCAAGTAAGCAATAAAATAAGAACAAATAAGTAAATGACAAGCAACACGAACAAAAACAATGCTTTTTACCATTGCAATGACATTTTTACTATTTTCATTAAAACAACGTAATTAAGTCACATTTAAACTTTTTTCAAATTTCTAATTAAAACAATGTCATAAGTAGAATAAGACAAAGAAGTTATCTTCACATGCAATTAGTATTAACTAGATAAAAGTTTGTAGAGGTGGAAAAGTTTTAAAAGTTTGCTTTCATGCTTACAGACCGAACTAGTTTTAAGGAGTTTTTAAAAGATTAAAGTTATAGATGGATAGGTAGTAGAGATGCAACGGTACAGTGAGCTCACGGTTCGGTTTGTATCATGGTTTTCTGGTAACGGTTTGATTTCGATACATCAGTATTACTGTACAGTACTGTATGTGAGCTCTAACATAGCGGGGGGTCATTTGCCTTTTCTATTTCAAGTTATCAAGGTGCAGAGACTATATTAAATGTAAAAAAGGTACAGATTAAGTCAAAACACCACACTTATTTTTGCCCTCTTTCAAAAACGGACAATATAAAAAGTGCAGTATAAAGTGAAATATAAACATGAACATTATTCAAATAAATATTGACAGCAGCAAGAAAATACTTAAGTTTTCCAAATACACCATCAGAACAAACAACAATAACAAAAGTGGTGGCGCTTACTCGCGTCGTCAAGTTCTGGAGTAATTTTGCTGCTGAAATGTGTACCTGTGCAGCCTGAGCCGGAAACAGAATTGATTCGTTCGTCTCTCGAGTCTTCAGGTTTTTCGATTCAACTCAAGCCACTAGATTTTCTGGATGCACTAGCCCTTTGAGCCCAGAGGACATTTTTTGCCTTACCAAAACACAACAATAATGACCCATAGGGATAGGGTTACTCAAAGACTGTAGCAAGGAGAGTCAATAAATTAAATCAAGATTAGTATCATTTGATAGAAAAGTAATGTTTCACTCATGTTTAGTCAAAGCCCCAATTGTTATTGACAAAACAATAACATTTCTGAAGTGCATTTTCTTCTTTGCGCTTCTGACTAAACGAATGAAGAAGAGCACACAGCTTCACTCACACCTCTATCATGGTCCTGATAGGTGATAGGGATTCAGTTTATTCAGTCACCATGAAAGCCTATTCTTACACCTACTAAAGTACTTCCCTTTCATGTGTTTTATTTATTTATTTTTACTTTTAATATTAATGTACCAGTCTGGATATTTTTTAACAAGCACATATGTACTTATACCAGTTGCCTTTTTCTTGAAGCAAGAGACAAGAACAAGTCCTTATGATGAGTCCTTGTTGTATAAGTTTACCAAGAGTATTAGGAGTTACAGATGGTTCTTTTGGGTTTTTTTTGTCTGCAGGATGGTGTTACAGCAGGCTTTACGTTTTCGTAGCCCTGCTCCACCACCTACCACAGTGTTACGAGGACCTCCTCCATTACTGCGACCCCCACCTCCACCCTTCGGCATGATGAGAGGACCTCCACCACCCCCTAGACCCCCTTTTGGTAGACCGCCGTTTGACACCAATATGCCTCCAATACCCCCACCTGGAGCTTTGCCCCCGCCTATTGGACCCCCACACCTGCAGGTAGGTGCAATTTCAAAGATATAAGAATGTAGGTGCACATGCATCAGAACTATAAGAGACTGATCTAAAGTAACTTTAAGATGTTTAAATATCAAAACTCCTGTTGTGTTTTTCACAGAGACCGCCATTCATGCCTCCACCGATGGGTAACATGCCGCCTCCTCCTGGTATGATCTTTCCACCTGGAATGCCTCCATCGCCAGGAGCTGGAGCAGTTTCGGGCTTGACTAGTGATGAAATCTGGGTAGAGAACGCCACACCAGAGGGAAAGGTACTATCTAAAAGAGAAAATGTCTTTTAAAGTAAAATAAATATAACCGAATAATAGACTTGTAGACTTAATAGTTATCAGTCACTTATTCCTATTTGTCAGGTATTTGCATATGTTCTGTCACTGACTCCAAGTTGACTTCAGCTGTCATGAAAATGATCAAAGATATCCTGTGATAAAACGTTTTACTTCTGAATTTGATAGAGTAAGACACCTTTTAAAAGTAACTTCAGCTTCAAATAAAGATTTTTTTTATTATTGTTTCTGTGTCAGTAGGTGGTGACAAAAATTCAGTTTTTCATTGAATAATTATTTTTTTTCGGATGTAGTGATTGAATCATGTAATGGTAATTGAATGGGTTTTTTTTTTGTAATTTAAAAAATCTACATTAGTTCAAAATTAAAAAATATTAAGAGATTTCAGAATTGTTAGAAACATTTTATTTTTAAAAATACTCATGTCGTACACATGGCAACATGGCATTTTGGGCCTTCTTTGGACATCATATCCTCAAAGGTCTACTTCTATTTTTTTATGAAAAAAAAAAAAAACTTTCACTCCACAAATGTAAAAAAATATTAATGTCCATTCAGTTATTACCACTGTGTGAGAAATGTGCTATACTTGTCTCACCTACCCCTCTTGCCACTTTGTATAGTACTGTTAGCACTTAAAGCACAGTTGATCCTGATAGTGGCAACTTAGGTCATAATAGTTTTGTATTTTTTATTAGTTTTAGTTTTTATTTCGTTTTGACTTTTTCAAATTCAGTTAGTTTTAATTAGTTTTTAGAGGGAGATTTGCTAGTTTTTATTAGTTTTTGTATTTTGAAATTGCTTAGTTTTTGTTGTATTTATTTATTTATTTTTGCTTTCGTAAATTAGGGTATTTGTCAGGTGCATGAATCAAGATCACCAGCATAAGTATTGTATAAGTAACTACAGGTTACAGTACGAATCAACTACAGGTTGTCCATTTTCCCGCTTATTACATGGCTACTTGCCACATAAGGGAAAAAAACTGGACATGAATTTGAAACATTTTATTGGCGTATTTGTTTTAAATTAACATTTTATCCTTCCGCGAAACGATATAGTACCACGTGACTAACATTCAAACGTTAGTAAG
>JAUMHQ010000085.1:9710185-9722228 GCA_032361165.1 Enteromius paludinosus
TGACTACCAGACTGTCACGGTTAAAGTTAAAAATCTTCGTTTGTGTTCTGCTGAGGAAACAAAGTCACCTACATCTTCGATGCCCTGGGGGTAAGCAAATAAACATCACATTTTTCATTTTAGGGTGAACTATCCCTTTAAAATAAAAAAGAAATGAATGATTATTTATAATGAAAAGTCTGGAACAGGTGCATAACATTGCAAAATTTAAGAACAGATTCTAAATATTATTATCGGAGGCTGAATAGAAGCTGTCAAATAGCTCATATATAAATGACGTGTAAGTGAATGTCAGTTGAATATTACATTAATGTGCTAAACTGCTTTCCTAAACAACCAAAAGTTCCAGATAGTATTAAAACGAATGTAGGTTTTGTTATTAGTTATAGAGCACTGTTTAATAAATTTTTGATCAACTCAAATGTTCCCCCAAAAAATAAGATGAAAACTGAAGTGATAATGTAGACTTATACCTCCTACTATACAACGACTTTGTTGGCGTGACATATGAGATGAATTTAAATGTCTGATTTCCTGGAAACAAGGCGAGCACCTCAGCAGTGTGTGTTTATATATGTGTATATATACTGAAGTCCTCTCATTTCATTCGCCCTTAAGAGAATAGCAGTTGTAAATAATGTGCAACGAATAGTCATACCGCCCAGTCCTACTTGACAGTAGTGTTGGTGCTGTCTTTTGTCACTGTTCATACTAGAATCTCTGTCATCTTTGGTCCTAAATTGTTGCATGAAATGACAAATAATTACCACAGAGGAATGTACTGTTGCAATGTATGATGGTCAAGTATTTTGCATTGCATTGTGGAAGCTAAACATATTTTTAATGTCCATGTCTATCAGTATTTTGCAGTAGTAGTAATTATAGGTGGTGAATCAAGATTTCAGTTGTGTATGTCGTAATTTGATACTGTTTTAAAAGAATGTTGTTGGGTTTAATACAAGTTAAGCTCTATGATGTTTAATTAATTCACTTGAAGTGTTGTACCATGTTTCTGCTACATTGGTAAGCCATCATCTTGTCCACTCCATACCTGCAGGTTTCTGCCTTTTCCACTTGGGACAAAGAGCTGCACAAGATTGTGTTTGACCCTCGATATTTGCTGCTTAACCCTAAAGAGAGGAAGCAGGTGAGAAGAGCGCTCTGCGTTTGGTGGATTGCTGAATGAGCAGAAGTGTGCAGCTTTGTGATTTGAATCTCTTTTCACTGTGCAGGTGTTCGATCAGTACGTGAAGACTCGTGCTGAAGAGGAGAGGAAGGAGAAAAAGAACAAACTCATGCAGGCTAAAGACGACTTCAAGAAGATGATGGAAGATGCCAAACTTCACAATAGGTGCGCTGTTTGTTTCAGCATTGCTACATAACAATATTGTGTGGCCTCCTGAAATCTTGCAGCTTATGCTAGTCTTCCTTTCACCTGTCAGAACCACGTTCAGTGAGTTTGCAGCAAAACACTCTAAAGATCCTCGCTTCAAGGCCATTGAGAAGATGAAGGACAGAGAGGCCATGTTCACAGAGTTCATGACCGCTTTCAGGAAGAAGGACAAGGAAGACTCCAAAAACAAAGTAGAAAAGGTCCGTCACCGGCTTCCCACAACCATCCTGAAATGTCCACTTGAATCGACAGGATGTTGATAGAATTCAGGTTGAATTTAAGTCGAGTTGTGTTTGTGGCTGCAGGTGAAGCAGGACTTCTTCGATTTACTGTCAGACCACCATGTGGACGTCTCTCAGCGCTGGAGCAAAGTGAAGGACAAGCTGGAGACGGACCAGCGCTACAAAGCCGTGGAGAGCTCCGCTGCTAGAGAAGAACTGTACAAACAGTATGTGGAGAAGCAGGCCAAGGTTAGAATGGCGTCCCTGGTCTTGTTGATGCATCAGGACAAAACACCAAGACGACTTGGACCCATACTGGACAAATGTATTTAATGTGAGTGTCTTTGCTTTGTGTAGAATATAGACGCAGAGAAGGAGAAAGAGCTGGAACGGCAGGCTCGTATCGAGGCCAGTCTGAGGGAGAGAGAGCGGGAAGTGCAGAGGGCTCGGTCTGAACAAACCAAAGAGATTGACCGAGAGAGAGAGCAGCATAAGCGAGAAGAAGCGGTCCAGCACTTCAAAGCACTCATGTCAGATATGGTCAGTGACGATTGCTGTAGTTGTCATTGTACATTACATTAGTCATATATACGCTTTTAAATTATTATTTATATATAGGTAAGGTCGACGGATGCTTCCTGGTCGGAAACGAGGCGCAATCTGCGTAAAGATCACCGCTGGGAGTCTGCTGCTCTGCTGGAGCGACATGAGAAAGAGAAGTTGTTTGAAGATCATGTGGAGGCCCTAACCAAGAGGAAGAAGGAACATTTTAGGCAGCTGTTGGATGAGACCTCCATGGTGAGACGGGTTCAAGATCACACAACAACAATATATAATATTCATTATGATTTCTGTTGTTAAATTATTTCATGAAGTCTTGTTTTCTGTCTAAAGATGTTATAGGAATAATTATTATTAAATGTGTTATAAAATAAAATATTCATTTTATATTCTAATAACTTTGTATTTATTTTATTATTTATATTGTAAGATTATATTTTATAATATTAATAATAGTAATTAATATATTTATATAGAAATAAGTATTATGTTGTTATAGTTATATTAAATTAAATATATTAAATTATTATAGGCTAGTTAATTATTATTCTTTTGTTGTTTGTTGTCCATTGTCCTAATTTTTAAGTTGCTTTGGATAAAAGCATTTGCTAAATGTAAATGCAAATTATATTAAATATTATTATGCCATTTTTTGTAACAATTTAACCACTACAATAATAAACATTAATTCTAATTATTATTGTTTTATGCATAAATAATGTTGCTGTTAGAGTATATTAAATAAATAATAATTGCTTATTTATTTTTTATTTCGTTATTTGAACCTTAGGGTATGTACCTCTGAGTTGTCGCTGAGTTCATGCTGTTTGTGTTGCTATTTAATCATAGATCACCCTAACCACCACATGGAAGGAAGTGAAGAAGATCATCAAAGAGGACCCACGCTGCATCAAGTTCTCCAGCAGTGACAGAGTGAGTTGAATTGTTTAGTTGACACATTGCGTTTTTTTGTCTTTGCATCAACATCAATGACTTCTTTCTTTCCCTTATCTCTTCTAGAAGAAACAACGTGAATTTGAGGATTACATAAAGGACAAATATATCACAGCCAAAGCTGACTTCAGAACTCTTCTGAAAGAAACCAAATTCATCACATATAGGTGCGTCTTGGTGATCAAATGACTATATACTTAAATTATATAGAACGTAATTAGCCCTATTTAGAAACATGATTATCATCTGTTTAAACTTCTATTTATTAAAGCTGTTGAACCCCATCTCGTATTTTTTGTAGATCACGGAAGTTGATCCAGGAGTCAGAACAGAACCTAAAGGATATTGAGAAAATTCTTCAAAATGATAAACGCTACCTGGTCCTAGACTGCGTCCCAGAAGAACGCCGCAAACTGATCATGTTCTACATTGAGGACCTGGACCGCCGGGGACCCCCACCTCCCCCAACCGCCTCTGAACCCAGCCGCCGCTCCACCAAGTGAAGCCCTAGTGGACCTTAGAGGACAGAGCACGAGCCACCCCTGCACTCATAGCACAGTGTTACAGACCTGTATTTTTGAAACATTGTGTTATCTTCTCAAACTGTGCAAGATGATGCCCACTAGTTGTAGGCTAGCACAAGGGAAATTGTTAATGTCAATCTATGAACTTCATTCATCAGGAAGGGAATGCGTTTGTACTTGGTACTGCAGCCTCTTGTGAGAGAGTCTTGTGGATTATCGATTGTAGCAGGCCGTTAATACAACAGGCCAGTGCAGACGGTGTGTGAAGCTTGCAGTACATGTGAAATGTTTCTTAAAAGTGGTTTGATTTGGACTTGTTGCTATATTTCTGTATGTGTTGACTGGAAATAAATGCAACCTTTTGTTTTGTATTTTGTTTGCAATTGTGTATTTGCACGGGCCATGAAATCCAAGAATACAGCATGTGTTCCTCTTGATTTTTATTAGTTTTTCCCCCTTTTCTTAATAAAATTAGAACAAAAAAAGCAGAACATTAGTACATTTGCTACATTGTTTACTTCAATTTTACACCATTCCTGTTTGTTGCATCACTCAACCCCCTAAGCTGGGTTTAGAAATGATGCATGCACCTTCATAAAATAAAATGGGGGAAAAATGAAAATTCAGAAGCTGAAAAGATTGGATACCTTGTGGCCACAGCAGCCACAACAACAAATGCAGTAATCAAAGCCATCCGCATCCTCTGTCCTGCCAAGACGCAAGAATTGGATTTAAACTGAATACTGACATTTCCTCTCGTTATCTTAAGGCCCTATCACATGACTCTTCAAAGCATTGCACACAACAGCGTGGAGTTCAAATATTATATCGTATTTTGTAGCGATCAATGTCAAATTTGACTTGGCTTCGTTAACGCTTTCAAAACGCATCCAATGATTACCAAGTTTGCCTGACGTTAGGTGAGAGACACCAGCACAAAAATCAAAGCAACATGGAAGAGGCTGTGCCTCTGAGCAACTTCAAAGGCATATCATGACATTCCAAGAAACGCATTCTATTTTTTTTCTCTCTCAAAGCAACCAGCAGGATCTTTTTGTGGCTCTAAGCTCAAATTTCCTAAATTTCTTGGCTTTATTTTCACTTTTCCCACACATTTCTCATTTTCTCCCAACCTAACAACATCCTTCCCCGACAGCATCTACAACGCTTCTCATGGAAGTCAAATGTTGCTGAAGATGTGCTCAAACCCTGACGTGAGTTGTGTGAAAGGGCCTTTAATGATATTTAATGACAGGTCAAAAGATCCTCTTTGTATTGCTGTGCATTACCACTAAACCTATAGCGAGGGAGATTTAAAGTAATTAAAAACAAAATCAGTCCAACAGCCAGTGTCATTGTCCGTAGGTTGCAGTGCAAGTTTTGTTTTGTTAGATCCAGCGCAGTATCAAATCTGCTGTAGAAGGCAAAGCTCATCTAGATGTTCCTCACAAGCTCACTGCTAGTGAGTCCACCCACAGTTCATCTAGACAAATAATGCCTCTTGTTGCTGTGATAACTGGAGACATCAGAGCTACATGCTAGTTGACCTTGTCCTGAAATATATAGAGGTTGTTGGTGGCGGCCACAGCGATGATGTTCTCATTGGGGTGCCATGCAGTGTGTAGGATCTTCTTACTGAAGTCCAGACTGTCCACACTGATTTCATCTTTACGACGCTTGCCACCAACACAGACTTTGCGTGGCTTGAGGATGGCTCTGGGTTTGCTGTTTTCCCGCGAGGCCTCCAGAGTCACGTCGCGCTTAGTGTTTCGATCGAACATACGGAAGAAATTGTTGTAGGAGCCTGTCATTAGGACACTAATGGGAAAGAAATAAGACAATTAGTTCTTATTACTTGATATCAGCACCAAACAGTCCAAGTTCAATTTGAAAAACCCTGGTGTGATCGATCGCTTTTGACCAGGGGAGTCCGATCCTTATCTTGGAGGATCTTCCTATAAAGCAGGGATAAACAACTTAGGTCCAGGAGGACCACTGTACGTTAGTTTCAGCCCAAATAAAACATATCTTGCCTTTTTAAAGCTATTTTCAAGCAGTCCTGAAGACTAAGGTTAGGTCTTTCAGGTGTGTTTGTTTAGAGATGGACAGTGGCTCTCTAAATTAGAGTTGCCCAATCTTGGTGTAAAGTTTGGTTTGTAGCAAGTCAATTCCAGAATATAGCTAAATGCTGGAGGGTGGACAACCAAGAGAAGGACCAGACACCCTTTTTAGACAGACCTGTCAGTTCCATTCCAGACACATTCAAACTTGTCGAAGATGCAGTCATTCTCATACAGTGAGCACAGCTTACTCCTAAGGTAGTCATGGACCTGTCAAAGGTAGACCCGAACACACAGATGATTAACACCAAGTATTTGACCAATAAAGATGATAAAACTACTTTTTCATGTCATTGTAAACCAATGATGATGAATCATGGATAGCTGTCCAATCTGCATTGCCAATACCTGGTAAGTTTCCAAAGGTTTGCTCTCCATGTTGATGTCCCACACCTTCACTGTGAGGTAGTCACGGGTCATCAAATAGCGTCCACTGTGGCTGAATTTGACATCTGAGATGGAGGAGATGATCTCTGAGAAGAAGGAGCGATTACTGGGGTCTTCTGGTTCCTCAAATACTGTTGGAGAGAAACACAAAGACATTAATGTACGTAGTATTTCAGGAGCAGAGTTGCTTGGTCTTGATCTTAAAACTTCTATCGGAATTTGTCCAGATCTCATTACCTGTGACTTTGTCTGGATCTTGGTGTCAGTTAAAGATCTCAGATAAGACTCCAGTCATTTCCAGCATCTTAAGGCTGATAGTTACTTCAACCATAGGTGCCATAGCAATTATATATATATATTTTTCCCAGATAATTTGCATGGAACTCAGGGCTCCAAACAGCAACAATTTAAAGTGCTTCAGAGTTTGAAATTAATTCTGTTATAGCAGACATGTCCAGTTTGGTTTCTAGTGCAAACTCTCTGGTCATTAAAATTCAGCAGGTCTTGCTTGAACTCTTGGACTATCTGGTTTCGGGCCTTGAGGGGTCTAGTCTTGGACTGGTTCTCATATTGGTTCTAGAAGATTTGGTAGTGCACCCAATTGAAATTTCAAAACCTTTTTTGAAGATCTCGAGGAAAGATATCTAATGGCTACAATGAGTTCTCTGGACAAATGAATAGCACATCGCAATCAAAGTTCCAACGAAAGAACCAAAGAGTAAAATGAACTCACATTTAGAATGGTTGTCACAAAGTGCGGAGGTCCTCATGTCGCACAGTCTTATGGAGCCCTTGCTGCTGCTGTAGACAAACGTGTTGCACTGATTAGGGTGAAACTCGGCCGCTGTGATCACCTCTGTCAATTCTTCCATGTTGGCCGGCTTTATGTCCACAATATCTAAGTAGGCAGAGTGAAGGGTCCACAATCCATTCTCAAAGCACATGAAATTCCCAGTGAATCATTAAAATAATACATTAAATAAGTCCTGCTTGATTCATGTGTCTGGCCCTACAGTATATATGTAATGGATTATGTCAGATCTTTATTTCCCAGATGATTGGATGAATCCCGCTTACAAAGAGGTCAATCTGCAACTGAGAAAATCTCCCGTGATAAATTTCCCCCAAGAGGATCTGGTATCTACACTTTGAGAATTCGCTTATATCACAAAGTCTGATAAAAGAAAAGCTCTAGGAGCCATAAATATAGCATCACATTGGTGTTGGGTAGTGGCAGGTTATCCATCAAGGCATGTTGCAAGGATCATGCATTTACAGTGTGACCTTTGGGTAATATCTTCTCCCTGACTCCCTAGAGCAGCTCCACAGAACCCGTAACCACCCATACAGACTGTCCACAGACTCTCCATCTCAGCCCTGCAGGGTCCTTGAGAACAGTAATCAATAGTGATCGATGCAGATGCGTGCCTGAGTAAGCTGGACACTATTTACCTTTGGGACAGCAAAGCAGGGGTCAGGATTAGTGGCGGACACTTGATAAAGGGTAATGGGCGTAATGTACATCACAGAGGTGTTATCTGTCAGAATTAAGTGAGGGCAGAGACAGTCTGCAGGTGGTTTATTGGGTTTTGTTTGATTGCTGGTTTAGCTGAATCCTTTTGTCCTTAGTTCAGTAACAAAAGCCTGTCAGTATTTATGGTGTCTTGGTGCAAAGTGACAAAAGGGTTTACAACAAACACTTCTTCCATCACGTAACAGGACTATGGTCAAACAGTTGGAGATATCAGATATGCTGACTTTGCACATTACTTGAAGTATAAAATGTAAAAATCGGACTCTTATAAAAGGGTGTGTTGTTTGTATGTATGAACCCAGTTCTTTTTGTACATTCCCAAAAAACAGAGAGCCAGTATTTTTTTAGACATGCAACTATCTCAGGTCATCATTAACCATCTGTCTGTTAAAGGATACTAAAGCTTCGGTTTGTGATCTCCAGGTTCCATAGGTTGATCCTCAGGTCATCCGTGGACATGTATGTCTCATAGTCGCTGTTGACCGAGATGGAGTTAATGTGATAGGTGTGAGCATTAGAGAAAATGCGACGTGGTGTTGCCTCCACCATCAAGTCCATAGGCCTCAACACAGGAACCTGAGAGGAGAAGGAAAACACATGGTTAGAAAAATAAAACAGATGACGGGGACAATATTTGAAGTACTGTAGAAACTGAGAAAATTACCCTGGAATAAGGTTTAGCATCCCTGTGACCATACATTGATGAAACAGTTTGGAAAATAGATGGACACCTACCATATTTACTGAATAACTATATATGGGCTAGACCTCTTTATTAGACGACATTTTTTGGTTTAAATTATTTCATAGTGAACCTTGAGCAAATATTTTAGGGCTGAAATGATTCCTTGAGTAACTTAAGTAACTCGATTACAAAAAATCCTCTGCCTCGAAGCCTCTATTAAATAAATTTAAAGTTCATGTCACGTTTTTTCGCAATGATTTTTGCATTACTGTGACAATGCATTTACGCTTACATCACCCACGAAGCGGAAGCGGTTTTGATTTGAGGGCGCGAGCGTGGACTAGCGGGGCTGCATAATGGAAGGGAGCAATAACAATGGCGATGAGCAAAGAGACCAAATGAAGACGAGAAAACTACAAAAATGTCCAACTCACAGACCGAGATGAGGGCTGTTAAATAATGTACGTTAATTATGGAAGGGATAAACCACAATGGTCAGTGCAATACTGCACGGCCGATGTGGAGGGGCAGTTACCTTGCGTCCACACCGCCGCCGGAGAGAGTGTCAAAGAAGGCGGCGAGAGGCGGCGCATCATGGACGGCGAGAGCGTCGTGGAGAGTTGAAATCAGGTTAACTTTATGGTAATGAGCTATGACGCGGTTTGGCGGCAACCAGTCAGAATGCAGAAGTCCACCGCTTAGCAGGTCAGCAAGAGCAAATTTTTACGCTCTTGCCGGCAGCGGTGTGAACGCACTACACTATACCGGAATATTCATCAGCTTATACCACGGCTACTTATCAAAGGAATGAGTTTACTGTCAAAAAAGTTGTGCTTGGCTTTTACAATGAAACATACGTAATACTTTTTCAATACCATGGCTTGGATGAATACCCTGCTCTCTGCTGGAACACACCCCGTTGAATAAATTGTTGTAATCATGTCCCTAAGTCTAATTTGCTCAGTACAACATGTGTGGTCATTTTAGTTTGATTGCAATAAATAGGGTTTATAAATGCACAGCCATTACTATATGATAATAATATTTTACTAATATTAATATGATTTTTTTTTTTTTATATCATCAAAAAATAAAATGTTGATTTAAAAAAAAAAAAAAGAAACCAATTAGTTGTTAATTTTAAGAGACATGTCTTATTTTTTTCTTGCATATTTAATATTGCTCTTTAATTAAGCAAAAGATTTTCAGTAGAATACTCGATTACAAAAACATTCGATAGCTACAGCCCTAAAATATTTTCTAAAATAGGTTGTCATAATTTGATTTCAGCAATTCTGTGTATTTCCCACTTGTTATATGTAAATGATAAGATGCAAGAGGCCTTGGTGTATTGTGATATATAATAATATTTATAAAATAGTCAAGGGTATTAGTCTGTATTTATGGGTTCTCTAGGTTCAGGTGTTTTATGGCAAATTTTGTACTCTTAGGTGAATTGAAAAAGTTGTGAACTCTTTTTAACTTGACACAGTGTCATAAAAAAGCGGTGGTAGTGTGTAAGAAGCTGCAAAAGAAAAAAATTTAGCAAAATTGTTCAGAAAAACAATGAAAAAGTAGACCCCTAAATAAACGACCCCTAACTCACACACCCTGCTTTTCAGCATTCAAGACCAAAAACGGAAATATATGGACCTATGCTGGAATTGTTTGAATTATCAGCCACACAATCCCCCAAATATCAGACACTTTCTATACAGCATTATTGTTATTTCCTATGAAAACATATACAGTTCCTGGAGCCAAAATAAATGAGGTGGTCTTTTGATCTCAGATTACTTGCCCACTAGATCTAACTGAACTTCCAGCTTCACTGTCAAGATCTGAAAGCATGTGGAGTCTAGCTCCCGCAATGCAGTGTTACAATAGTGAGCAAAGGACAACTATCTCTTTAATGATGACTAATCTAAGGGCCAGCGTTCCTACATGGGCCTCACAGGAGGGGTATTGCGTAGCAGACAGTGTCTCACTCCCCATTAGTTTTTTATGGGCGCAGTTCTCCACTAATGACAGAAGACGCATGGCAGACATGTTCTACTCACTACAGAGAAGAGGAACGCTCATCACCGAGCAGTAGAAGGTGGAGGAGGGGCACACGCTACCAAGGCAGGTCATTATAACCTAACACATGGGAACTCCATCTCCATCTTTTTATTTCCTTTAGAGGATGGGGGTGGGGTGAGGAAAGCCCTATTGTTGATGCATGTGTTGGAAGTACATTTCCTACTGCCTTCACCTCGCTAAGAATTTATTTTACAAGCATATGCAATAGCAGGTCTCAATTAGTTCACAAAGAAAAGCATTCTGCTCAAAAATATTGGTGTTCAGGTGGGGCTAATCTCAATGTTCAGGGTCATTTTTTACACTTAACCGAAAAATAATAATTACAGCTTTAATTAAGGAAATAAAGTATAATTTTGCAGAATTCAGATTTGTTGCAGCGTGACACAAATTGAGACAGAGTATTTCAGATTGCTGATCTGTTCTCTGCTACCCTACATGTGCTTTCAATAATAAAATTAGCTTATGGAGCATAGAATCATGAATTCAGTTGACAGGGGCAATCGAGACTGATTGCAGCTATTATCTCTCAATCAAGCGTTAATTAAGTTTGACTGCTGGGATATTTAGTCACAAATGATAAGAGGGGGGTTTGGATACGTGGGTACTTTATTACAATATTATTCCTAACTATTTAGCATTGCAGATTTGATGTTTGTATGGAAATCATAAATCAGCATGGATTCTGAGAGAGTATGTGGAGGTTTTATTCATATTTTAGACAATCGAATCTCAGCAGGTAGTGAAAACTGAAGTGAGTGAATTTGTGTAAGAGAAGGAGAGCGTGTTTGTATATTCAAATGTTAATGAAAACAGGTCTCAACTGTAAGCGTTTTTTTTTTGGTTGTTTTGTTTTTTGGTGACTCAAGTAGTCCAGTTCTGGCATTTAGGACAGTACACTGGTGGTCTTCTTTCTAAAAAAAAAAAATTAAAAAATCACATATATTAGAATGAAACAGTCAAACTGATTGATCGTTGCCTGCAGCTCTGTCATGAAATAACCTCGTAGCATATCTATACATGCGAAGCTGGGAAAGGTAAAGGGTTTACAGCCAGGCACTAGCCCAGTATCTGAATGTCGAGCTGGTTGTAGATGCAAAAAGAAACCAATCAGCTGTACAATGTGATTATATCAGATGGAATTAGAACCTATTGACCTATGCCAGGGTTTCAGAACTTTGTATTAAGTGCATTTAATGTCTTTTAGCATGTTTAATTAATGAAATTCAATGTGAATGCAAATTTTACAACTTCCAAGTAAATCAATGCTTTTCAATCTACCAAAAATGTACAGATTCAGTCATTTTGGTAGACTCAGCTCACTCATTAACACAATCCACAGTCACATGCCATCTTTGTAGGCACTTCTGTTGAATACGTTCCTGCTTTGTTAGTGTTAAAAAAAATGTTATGTGGTATAACCATAATGTTATCATTGTCATGTGACCTACAACTTAAAGGGATAGTTCACCCAGAAATGAAAATGTGATGTTTATTTGCTTACCCCCTGGGCATCCAAGATGTAGGTGACTTTGTTTCCTCAGCAGAACACAAACGAAGATTTTTAACTTTAACCGTGGCAGTC
>JAUMHQ010000085.1:9725934-9739861 GCA_032361165.1 Enteromius paludinosus
CCTTGTCTCCACACTCTACCCCACCCCTTACCCCCAGTGAACAACGCCCCTTTTCAGAAAGTTTTTCAAACCAGAGGGGTGAAAAAGCACCTCTGAAACAGGGGGGTGTTGTGACCCTTTAAAATGACATTTAAGTATACTTGAGGTAACGCCAAGCCAGCAGAGAGAGCTCTCACCTCTGGTGGCTTCCTGTTTGGCAGCCATTTAAGCAGGGCCCTAAACGACAAAAAGTTGTTTATAATTAATTCTGCATACTCCAATATAGTAGGTGGCGGTATGCACCTGATATGTCATGATTGCAATCCGCCATAAAGCAAAAAGAAGAAAAAGAATAACAGAAAGTTGTGAAGTATTGATTTGCTGTAAACGGACTTGACCAAGCGTTTACTGTATTTATCCTGTTTTGTTGCCTTTGCCTTGTTTTAGGGCTGGACGATTTAATTGTCGATTAATGCATGCGCATCATAGTAATGACGGTTCTTTGATTAGCGGTAAATCTCAAACAGCTGTTTTTAAGATGCGCTGCAGTTGATACACAGAGCCGTAAATCACTGACGAGCTACGCAATTTTGCGTTCAAAATCGGAATCGATTCATAATCGACGATTAAATCGCCCAGCCCTACCTTGTTTTCATCGTCTTGTTTCATTTGTTACTTTGGGTTGCCCTCTTGGATTTTGACCCAGGATACCTGTGATTTTTGAACGCTACCTTCCCTGACCATTGCTTGCATACTGGATTATGATTCTGTCTCACCTTGGATATTACTGTTTGCTGGTATTTGGACCTCGTCTGTTTTGACCACGCTGTGCATTGTAAATAAAGCTGCATTTGAATCTTCAGCGCTTGTCTGAGCTCCCCAGGCTCCAGCAGCTTTTTCACATATCACATCAAGATGAACCCGGAGGATCGTCTTGTGCGACTCCATCAAGGCAATGGAACCAATGAGGATTATATATGACGATATTTTTCGGACTTTGTGTCCAGGTAGACCTTAAACTATTCATTACTCAAAGCCATTTTTCGTTTTGGCCTGCATAAGAGCATTGCGCAGAAAATGCCATGTAACACGCCACACTGGTCACTGGACAGTTATATTGACTGTGAACTGCTACTCAGTGGCTTGAATTTTACTGTGGGTGTTGCGGATGAGGGACCCTGCAAACCTACAGTGACTGCCACGTCATCTTTTCACACACAAACCTTTATGTCGGGAATAGTTCATGCCACACCGGTTCACAAAATGGCTGCCTCCATGCCAGAGCCTGTAACAACATGGCTGCCATTCCTGCACCCACACATGCCACGCCTGCTCAAGCCATGCCTCTTAAGTCATAGCCTGTTCATGTCATGCCTGCTACTTCCGAATCTGATTATACCATGCAGGGTCTGCTAATGTTATGTCTGCTACACTAAAGCCTCCTCACATCATGTCTGTTATGCCAAAGTCTGTTCCCATCACAACAGTTAAGCCAAAGCTCGCTCAAGTCACGCCGACTACTCTAGGACCTACCCACATCAACTCAGATAAGTGCCCATTTACTCTTGTTTAATCTACAATCATGTCAGAGTTAGATTCCATGTCTACCAAGCCCAAGGTCACAAATATCATGCCTACCATAATGCCAGTGTCTGTCCACATCACGCCTGACTCCTCGAAGCCTGCTAACATCATGTTGGCCATTGAGGAGCTCCTTAACAACAGGGCTGCTATACAAGAACTTCAGGATTAGATTGCCACAACTGAAGCAACTCTGCATAAAACGGCTGCCTGCCTAGAGGCTCATCACCAAATACCGGCAACCACAAATGCGCATCAGGAGTTGGGTCAAGCTACAGTTGATCTTCCAGAGCCTCTCCACTTCTCAGCTGACCTTCCACAGACTCATCACGACATGGCAACCATTACAGATTTCATTCATGACAAGCCTGCCAACCCAGAGCCAATGCACAAGATGGCTGCCAAGCCTGACCCTCTGGCCAAGATGGCCGCTACGCCTGATTCTCATGTCATGGGTTCTAAGCAAGTTTTCCTAAGTATTTTTTGGGGGGAGGCTATAGTACCTGGATCAAAAAGTAAAGTATAGTATAGTGCCTGGATCAAAAAGACTGATTGCCAGTGTGTTGGACCCACCACTGAAGTCAGTATGAGTGGTTGACATTCCAGTGGTCCTGACAGACATGAGCCCAGCTGACATCCCCAGGGACTCTGCACTGGTAACCACAGAGACTTTTCCCCTGAACTCAGTGCTTCTGGTCATTGGTGTAGCCATCATGTGTGTATGGGCTGCACATTGTGCTCTAGAGGCCTTACTTGTCCATAAGTCTCCTCCTCCAGAGGTGGCATTGTAGATCCTCCAGAGGTGGCAGTGTTCACTGCAGAACCTCCAGAGGTAATGAAGCCCACCCATGGAGACCCAGCCTGCCCTGTCACGGCTATGGAGGCCGCCCATGAACTCACAGTCTGTATGGTCATGGCCCTGGAGGCCATCCATGAATTTAAGGCCATGGAGGCAGTCCATGAACTTGCGGCCATGGACGTCGACCATGGGCGACTGCTCTGCCTGCCCCGCCATAGCGCCTTCCTCTGCGTGCCCTGCCATGGCTACCTGCTCCGCCATGGCTTTGTGCTCCCTTGCCACTGCTCCATGGCCCAGGTCCCCCATGCTGCCATTGTCTGCCACTGCTACAAGGTCCCGGACCTCCAAGGCTCCAAGCTTCAGGCCCAGTTCCCCTGCATGGTTCTGGACCCCCATCCCGCCCCCTGGACCATCACAGAACTAACACCCTCCTGGCACCCTACTAGAATTAGTTGCCTCACTGCCATTTACAACTCCTCTCCTGTGGCTTCATGGGATAGTAAAGTGTTCACCAGATGCACACGTCCAAATCTTTGTGGAAGTAGTAGTTGATCAGGGTACTTTCCACCTACTTTTTGGTCATACTGCTCTTTTGGCACAGTTCTTTTCGCATATTATGTAGCATAGAAGGCACATTTGGATGCAAAACCTCCAAGCAGACGTGTTAGAGCTAAACTGAGCAGGAAATTGGTCTTCCTAGCCAAACAAAAGGCATCAGAAAAAGGACTTTCTTTAAACGGACTCTGCTTACCCTGAGAGATGTGATGGTGGTTGGGTCCCGGATCCTGCCTTCTTCATCCTTCAGATTGTAGCCCTCTGGTCGTTTGTCTCGCTCACTGATTTTCCATAGCTTCACAGTTTTATCTGGTAAAAGAGATATGTGAGACAATGTGTGTGTGTAACTTGAAAGCAGTGTTTGTGATGTTAGGAGCAGAGAAAATATCACCAGATCCGCTAGAAAGGGGCCAGTAGAGAGAGTAAACATAGCTGGCACAAAAAAACAGACAGGAGTTAAATCAGATAAGATTAATATCTTCCAATTAACCTGATTGGACGGCACCGTTGTCTGTGTGCTAAACCAATCTTAAGTGTCTTAAAACAGGACTGTAGCTTCATGGGAGCTATCTATCTCTGAAAAACTGATGAATGCGAGTTTGGGTCTGAAGAATTTGCTACTTTTAATTGACTGCTCAAATAGACAATGTAAACAACATAAATGTAACTTATAATTTCAGTTCTTAGTTTGTTCAAATAAATATTAAAATAAATATACAAACACACGCTACTTGAGAAATATTATAAACCTCCTGGATATGTGTTATTGGACTTTTAAAATATTAAGTATGCTGATTATTTCTGGTTTACCAGCAATGACAAGCCGTTAACTAGAAAAACATAGCTTTTTTAGCTTAGAATAATGACTGTTCAACATGTTTTCAGAGCTGCTTTACAGAAGAACTGTATTCTGTATCAAGGCAAAATCACTATTTTATTGTTTATCACTTTGAAGCTGTTTAAAAAAATCTGTATTAAATGAAGTGCTATATAAATAAAGATGAGTTGGCTGATTTTTTTTTTTGGTTGACTGGTTGGCCACACCATTCAAAAGTTTGGGATCAGTAAGATTAAATTTTTTAAACAAAAGTGTATTTTATTTATTTGAGCAAAATACATTAAAAGTATATATAGTTTTTTTATAGTAAATATTTTATAGTAAATATATAATAAACAATAATATTGTGGTAACACTTCAGAATAGGGGGTCAGAATAATGCATTAGTTAAGCATTAATTAATGGTTAATTTGTTCACAATTAAGCATTAGTTGAGCAAAAACTAAAGGATAAAAAGTACTCCATGTGTACACTGAAGTATACTGCTGTGTTTTTGATAGTGTGGGTCTATATTTCAGCTGGAGGTCCTGGATACAGAGTAACAGCAAAAACACATTTTTTAAAAGTAAGAAGCATTAGATCAGCTTTAACGAGAACACAATTGGTTTGCTCACCATTGGTGGACAGGAGGAAATAGGCGGCATTCTGTTGTGGCAGCCAGCGGATTTTGTTGATCTTCTCCTCAATCTCCAGGCTCTTCAAGTAGTCAAACTCGGGCTCGTGGCTCTGAAAGGTGCTGTAAACATTGTACTCCCCCCGACGGTGAGGCTGGTTCTTACTCTGAAATGATGTAAGCGTTAATGGGTTAAACCAAGATGAAAAAAATAATACTATATGTATATCTGCTTTGTCTCTTTGCCCATTTCATATGTATCATGCATAACAAATGTATCCCAGCAGAGGATTGCATTTACAATTCATCTAGTGGTCTACATTAAAATGCTTAAACTAATTATACATACGGCACATAATTTAGGCAACAAATAAATGATAATTAGAAATTTCTGCATAAACATTTGCTTATATAAAGTCCCTCTTCTGTGTTACAGTCACATAAGGAACGTATGTTGATTTTTTCATTGTTGCTGAAAGCCGTGAAATATAAGCGAGGCAGGACAGGATCTCAATGCACAAAGGTGGTCCGGGTTAGAGGAATATCTCAATACCGATCGGAGCGTGGAAACCTTCAGGGTCACTTCTCGCCTTGGGAAGCGTCTAAATCAATAAGCAGAACTCAGACAGACCGAGAGAAGACGAGGGTATTAATGGAAACAGATTTCCCCTCGGTGGGAGGGAGGGGGTTAAAGGGGGTCTGAAACAGAGTGGGGCATGAATCGTGGCGCGAGGATTAACAGACACCATGAAATCTCTTTAAAGATGATGCGAGCGTGAGACAAGGAGGGGCGGATGGCGGGGTTTTACACTTTTGTGCTGCTAGACAAAACATTGAGGGGTTATTAGATCTCAAAGAGCTCATGACCAACAAAAACACAAATTTAGTCAAGAGAGGATAAACTGTCAATTTAGGATAAGTATGTGTACTGTCGTATTTACAAATGTACTCAAACTAAATCCTGCTATGGCGATACCGTATATATTGGGTGTGAATTTAACCTATATGCCATTTAACAGTGTTTTTAAAGTAAAATTTTTAGTTATTTGATATTTCCTGTGGTGCAATTATGATCATAGTATGTTTTATTAATCAAAAACTGTCTTAATTTAAGTATAAATGGTCATTTTCTACCTTGAATTTTGCCTCAGATTTAAATGCTCCATCAAAGGGGGTCTTGCTGAGACTGTCCACTGCTATGATTCGTTAACATCTTTGCATATAAAATGAGCATTACATGTGAAAAACTATATCTGTGTTTTTACTATAGCACCCACAAAGAATAACTAATCAAATTAGGTTGACAGTAGCATTATATTTAGATTATATTTAGATCTATCAGCGATGCACTGCTGCTGAATAGTCACTTCTGCTAAACACATTGCAATTATTAAATGCTTAACACACTGAAAATATGATGTAATATGCAGAAAAAATGCACACATGAACTCCAATCAGTGACAGAAAGAGAATGATCTTTGCTTTCTGTAGGTAAATAAATCACAACATAGTCAAATATGGGTGTTCCAGAATAATTAATTTTTAAACTGAGGACTTCGTTTTTGAGTTTTTGTTGTAATAGTTACAACTTATATGGGTAAATATCAAGAACATTTTGATTAACAGACACCTACACCCATTCTACATTATATGGGTAGCCTCTTAGTAGTAAAAAAGTCGTTTAATTATTGAGAATACAATGTCTATTACCTCCTGTTCCCTCTGGAAGACCACTACACGTCCACCTTTGTCCCCAGTGGCCAGGAGTTCCCCTGTCGAGTTGAACTCAACCGTGGATATGATGTCAGCTGAAAAAGAGGCATAGGAGACGATATATTAGAGCTTCTGGAATTCACATTTAAAAACCTACATAGACAATGAAACCATTCAACAGAATCCATAAAAATTCAAAAAAATAAACCAGATTTCAACTGGACCGTTCACAGCTGTTCTGAGACCAGCCTGACCAGATCATGTCAAATGTGATGATCCGCTCACCGTGCACTTTTGAAATGTTCTCCCTGTCTATCACCAGTCCATTGATATGTAAATGTCACCAGATATCACCCACTGCCATTATCCCACCAAACATCATCTTCAAAAGCCACAACGATCTGGAGACCTTTGAAAGGACATGTGAAGCAAACACTGAGACATTCTAGGTTGACAAAGACATCACACTGGACAAACAGCTGATATCATGGCCAGACGCAATGCTCTCCCTGCAGTGAATGCATGACATTAGATAACAGGAAAAATTTCAGGCCATGATCATCAACATCAATGCAAGATGCACTTGTCCAAAAAAAAAAAAAAAACCTTTGTATGTTTATAAAGGACATCATCAAAGATCAGGCCCACAAAGCAATAAACTCTTAATCTAGCCTGCATACAAAAAACGGATAATATGACGTGTAGTGGGCTGACCACTTTAAGACAGACTATATTACGTTTGGATCTGAATGCATAAGCACCACCCAACACATTAAAGACATGTGCTTTTAAGATTGTTATTATAGCTACTAATGACAGTTATTACATCTGTCTCTCTGTAGACTGTCAATACAATCAAACAGCCATGATGAATGTCATGAAATTTAAAAGCAAAATGACAACACATTAAAGGGATAGTTCACCCAAAAATAGAAATCCTACAGTTTAATTGTCCTCAAGTTGGTCTAAACCTGTATGGGATTCTTTTGTAAACACAAAAGAAGATATTTTGAAGAATGTTGGTGATCAGTTGAGGGAAGCCATTGACTTTCACAGTATGAAAAAAAACACTTTGGAAGTCAATGGCTACCCTCAACTGTCTGGAATTTTAATTTTTGGGAAAAATATCCCTTTAACTTTGAAGATTAAAAAAATAATGGGTGGTTGCTAGGTCCTAAGTCTTCTATATAAGTCTACAACTGTTCTTTCTTCTTCCATGAAGAAGTTTGGCATCACAGCATCTTTGTTTCCAGGTGGAACATTGAAGAACGCGACACACTTCTCTCAGAAATCCGGCATAATTCAACCAATCTGATGACAACATTGAAACTTCAGAGTTTCCAATTGTGTGTGCCGTATTCATCAGGATGGGTTTAGGATAAAGTGTAGTAAAGGGGGAAACGTTATTTTCAGATGGGAGAGAGCATTAACTTTTAGCAGACATTTCATTTCCCAACTGCTGCGACACATACAACAACCATCGTAATAATATGTAATCAGGTTGGAATAAAACTGATTATACTTGACGTTCACTTCCAAAGTGTCACTAAACATGCAAAAAGCAACATCATTTTTATAATGAGCCTTGGATGGTGATGCAGTTCTCTCAAGTTTTGCAGGATAAGTTGACCACCCCAATTTCTAAACAGTATTGTAGCAAGCGTTATAAGCACATGAAATAACCATTTATCAAATGAAACCATCTACTAAATTATCTGTACCTAGTCCATAGCTGGTGAACATCTCTTTCTCAATGCCCAACATGTTCTGAACTGTAAGTGACCCAGATATAAAACGTACAAAGATTCTTGACACTTCAAAGAGCTGCATCGCTGGATGGCTCCTATTGTGGGATGACACCGTGGCTAATCACCAACCCACCGCCAAAAGAAAGTGGGCCGGGGTGGGACGTTTAATTAAGGCAGTGCTTCGAACGACAGACAAGCCAAAGTAGCAGCAAATCTGCTTCCTTTCAGATCGTCGGCTTTATCTCAAACATAATTTGACATGTCCATGCTGTCTCATAAATGCTTTTCAGTGCTACTCGAAGACTTCTATGTTAAACGATGCACTATTCAATTCAGCGCTTCACAGACAACAAAAACTGTCTGGCATCGTGTACACGCTGTTCTTGTAGGAGTCGGGTGTTTACCTCCAGCTATCTAGGTTTTCTGGATATTTCTAGGTATTCTCATCTTACACAGAGCCAGGATCCCAAAATAACTCATGCATTTGAGCTCTTTCTGACCTAGCTAGTGCACAAAAACAGTTTTCAGACCATTAGCACACTACATTTCTTCTACGCAATTGTAGCCTAGACGTTGTTGAATGGTAAAAGATGTTGCAGTTCAGAGTTCATTAGCAAACGCTGCTCTGACTCCCTCTGCTGTGCGCGTTCCGATCGAATTCCTACCTTTGACACATCTTCCTTGGTCTTCCTCAAGGAGATGCATCTGTTTCTCTGTCTTTAAGATGCACTGTTGCTATGCAATCCTTACTGCGAAAAAGAAACGGTTGTTTCTCCTGTGATAACCGCAGTTTTCCTTCTCTCTCGCGCTCGGTCTCTCTTTATCACGCAGGTAACTCTATTTCATTGTGCGCATCATCTCACAATTCGCCAGCTCTCCTCACACAATCTCAAAATGAGTCCAGCGCTCCCCAAATAGTCTGCTTGGATTCATTTGCATAAATCCCAAACAAATACAGAAGAAATGACTTCTAAATATTTGCTTTTATCCATTTCAAGGAGTAAATGACAGAGAGAAGCTAGACACGGAGAGGTGGAGGAAGAGAGAGAGACTAAAAAAAGAAACAGGCACTGAAAAGGCTTGTTGTTTTTTCACCCCGATACACCTCTCTGGGCTTTTATATTGTCTGCATAGTGAGTTTAAGAGCAGCGTTTCCATGACAACCGTTCTTTGGACTAAAACAAGCGCTGTGTGCGATTCTTGCAAGGACTTTGTTCATGTGGTGTGAACTGCCATCGCACTGACAGAATTTAGAGCAGTCGGGGAAATCTTACGGAGCTTAAGAGTCATATTTCATCTCAAATTTAAAATGAGATTTTCCTTAAAGAAAACAAAGCCTTTTAAGGATTGGTTCAATTTTGTGCATTGTTGCAATACTTGCACGACAATGCATCCCCACCCAGTTTTCATGACTACTACAATAACAATAATACATTGTTTACAACGTTTAAGTTATGCCTGTTGTAATAGGAATCTGTATCATGTTGAATAGGAATAGTCATATTTACTGTAATATAGTAAAATATTATAATAAGATTCTAAATATAAAAAAAAAACAACGACACAAAAAAACATTACATAACATTAAGCACAAAACATTTAGTAAAATTTGACTTTAACTTAACTACATTCAAAAAGGTCATATATTTGAACTCCACTTCAACAACCTTTTTTTGAATGAGCTGATTACATTCTATGAACCTGCTAAATCCTGCACTAATTTGGGAATCAAACTAATCTGATTGCATCTGTTCTTCAGTCAGGAAAGATCCAGTCTGAGTTATAACGCGTAGCTCAAAATGAGCCAAGAACTGATCTGCCGAAGCTTGAGTGTTACTAAGAAAAATTCAATAAAATTAAGTTATATCGTAATATATATTTAGTCTTGATTATTGTAAATAAAAAAATAACATGGTTGTGCATTACAGGTAAACTAAATCTGCTGTAAAAGGCCAAGCTGTCGTATACGGAAGAGGATTAGGGCCAAGCAATAATGAAAATAAATTTAATCATTCGGATTAAAGTTGTTAAATAACAAGAATAAAGCCAATAAATAACGAGAATAAACTTTTTAAATTACTAGATTAAAGTCATTAAATTTAGAGAAAAAAAGTCGTTAAATAACGAGAATAAACTCGTTAAATAACGAGAAAAAAGTCGTTGAATTTCGAGAAAAAAACCCTCATGTTTCGAGAAGTGTAGAACCAAAGACTTGTTTTAGAGCATGCCCGTCAGCAGAGTAAAACATGTCCGATTGATTGAAACCATTTCTTGCCGAACTCTCTTTCCTTTCTTTTTCATCACATGACACATCAGAAAAGTGGATTTTAACTGCCTTAGTTATAATGCATTCCTTAAGTGGTACTAGAGTAAATCCATTATTGGTTTGTGTATCGGAAAGTATTCTAAATGCAGTTATGGCACAGTGTTTCATCCGCATTTCTGCATTTAACTCTATTTTAAGTCTGTGGTTTGATTAGAGGTAAAGGGCTATTATGGAGAGCTTGTCCCCCAATAAGGCAGCATACAGGCTATTTCTTCATGTAAATATAAAATAGGCTAATTCACATTCTATGTTATTATCACATCCTGTTAATATACAACAATACTGGTATCTGTCACCATTTATAAGCAGCTATAAATCTAATTAGCTAGCTACTATTTAAACTTTGAAAAGATCTGGTACTTTTACACAACGTAAATAAAATGGCTATTTTTATTTAGTAGTACATCTATAAAAATTGGCAGATTTCATTTACACTGTAAATAGCATCTATGGCAGAGGATTGTTCTCACAGCACTGTTCAGCGCTTGCCTGATCGAGACGAGTAGCGCGTTTGATCTGAACTCGCGCAGACGCTGTCTTTAGACCGAAGTAAGGTCCGTGCAGCGCGCTTCACGCGGGTTTAGAGCTCTTTCGCTTTTGCTGGTTCAGGAATTCTCGTGCTCTAAAGAAATGACAGCGCATATGAAAACATTTGAATGGACAAACTGCAGGCCGGGTGTTTGAAATTCATTCACTGCTGTATTTGGCCCACAGCTGACCTTTGGACAACCCTGCCATAGATGCTATTTACAGTGTAAATGAAATCAGCCCATTTTTATAGATGTGCCACTGAATAAAAATAGCCATTTTATTTACGCTGTGTAAAAGTAGCAGATCTTTTCCAAACCAAGTCTTTTGCTCTGCACTTTTACTTCTCGAAATATGAGGGGTATTTTTTCTCGTTATTTAACAACTTTTTTCTCAGAATTTAACGACTTTAATCTTGTAATTTACGAGTTTTTTCTTGCAATTTAACAAGTTTTTCTCGTAATTTAACGACTTTATTCTCAACATTTTATTTCGACTTTTTTCTTGTAATTTAATAACTTTAATCACAAAATTATATAATTTTTTGTATTATTGCTTGGCCCTAATCCTCTCCCGTAGTCGTAAGTCCACTCTATGAAATGTAGACAAATACAACTAGTATGTCTGCATGACGTCTCTCTTAAAATGTTAGCACATTTGAACTTACATGTTACATACATACATGTTACATACTATTTGACAGTGCATATTTAGACAAACTTCCCCTTCAATAAATTCAATAATATATTTTTGTCACTTACTGTTTTAATAGTCTATAATACATAGAGTTAAAAATAAACGACTGAATGAATGTTATGCTTATTTGCAGAACAATACATATTCAATCTTTCTTATTGGCTAGTGCTGGCTAGAATAAATAATATTCTACATAAATACTATGCTTAATAAACAAATTATTTTCAATGCTTCAATGAAAATGAGTACTTCTAGCATTTCCACTTGTCAAAAGAGCAATACAGCTGCTGGATAAAGATGTATGGCAGTACCGTCAAACTCAAACGCTGTTAGTCAATCACAGCAGTGGGCGTTTACTTCCAGTTCTGAAAGAGGTAAGATAACCCTTTGAAATGGAGTAGTTTGGACAGAATGTGATGAAGAGATTATAATTTTCACAAATACCAATTCTTTTTGGTTGCAAACTAATCTTGAGAAAGGGATTCCTGTTATGGATTGTGGTATCACAAGTCAGCAACATCTGTATGACAGACTAAAGAGCACTCACTGTTTTGTGAGTTGCATTGAAAAAAGCACAACTTGCCTAAAAAAGGACAGTTTCTGCTGCTGCACTTACAGTGGTAAAGCTTGGCAAACACTGCTGTTCTGTGACAAAAGCGGAGCGATTGTGCTGTGAGTTAATAGGTGTTCTTTCAGACTGTCAGAGGACATTTATGCCAGCTCTCTTGAGTCTTGGCTGATCACCGTCTAGACTCTTATGGACAATACATTTTCGGAAGGCACATCTAAAGAAAGTGCAACCCAACGGTTTTCTGTAGAAGCACACCAAACAATACATGATTAGTGACCCACTTGGACAGATGTGTCACAGAGCCCTCATTAGAACACTTCATATCAAACACACACACACACACGCTTAGAGGATAAACATACACACCCACACTGGTAAAACAACAGTCTATGTGAAACATATCAGAGCACAAAAATGGAGTAAAACGCTAAGGGGGTGGTGGAGTTGGGGGATAGAATAATTACATCGAAATTCTAAATGAGTTCTCAAAGATGCAAAACATGCTGACCTAATTAGGCCCCTGGAGTACCCAGTTTTTTGACTACTTATCGCTGCATTCTATTCGCTTTTTTATCAGCAGGGAAAGTGGCATGAATGCAGAAAACAACTGAACATGTACGCTAAAATGAAGATCCTCGGAAGAGACAGTCTTGCTATCATATTTGTAAAACTTAAGAATTTGTCAATTTAAAAATGTCAATATAAGATTACAGAGACTTAATGCAGCCATAAACTAGTGATGTCATGCAATATTGTTTCACTATCAACATGGGAACCATTGCACCATTTGTATCACTCTGCTTGAAGCATTTTTTGTTTTTTAGATATTGTAATGAATAATGAATACAGCATTAACACGTTAAGTAAAAATATAATGAATATGTATGATAGGACAGGTATATTTAAAATGCTCCTCTCTAACAAGTTCATGAACATTAAAAGGTAAATGTAACATTACCTGACATTCTATTGCCTGCTAATAATTTCAACATTTGAACATATTTTACTTTTTTGGAACACCTTCTGATGTGCATTCATGTTTATTTCCTACTACAACTAGAAAAGACAAAGCCACAATCAGTGTTAATTTTGACACCAAATTTTGATTTAGTCTTTTGACTAAAATGGCATTTCGTTTTAGTCATATTTTAGGCATCTGAAATGTTTTTAGTTTTAGTCTAGTTTTAGTTGACTAAATCTACAGTAAATTTAGTCAGCTAAAATCTAATGGGTTTAGTTACAGTGTAATGCAAGCATTTCTCAAAAATTTCCAAACTCAATATGCTTGACATTAAGGTTTTATCATAATAGACACTGATTTAACTATGGTGACACACAACATTCCATTATGTTAAAATTAAATGTAACCACTTCTCATAAAGAACAAGAACCAGTCTTCTTTTCAATGGCACGCCAATAGTTGTATAGGCTATGCATTCTTTATAGTTTACCATAATATTCATTCTTTCAAACAGACACATTTATTTCTATAAACTATTTACATTAATCTATACATTTACAAGTACTACTAAGTACTACATGATTCAGTCAGGAGCAGTGAGTGATTTTTTACTTTTGTTACTTGATTATCATCACTTGGACAATAGCAACTAAATAAGGCTAACTTTACTATCCCTTTAAAACCGAATACACACGGATGCAATGGATGCAATGCACTGATACGTGTTCCCTACTGTTTACATTCACGTAATACGTAATCGACTCACTTTACGTGAATACTAGTCAAAACCGACAATTTGAAATCATTTTGTGTGTCCATTCAAGAGTAACTTACTCGAGCTGTGCGTGTCTGCGCTCAGAATTTGACTGAATTGAGGTCTCTCTTGTATCGTCAGATTTATCCATATACCTGGGGCCTCATGTATCAACGCTGCGTACGCACCGCCAGATTTCACGCTCACGTTGGGATTTACTAACAATGAAATGATCGTGAGAATGTGCGTTGGTTCACGTCAAGTT
>JAUMHQ010000085.1:9751493-9763792 GCA_032361165.1 Enteromius paludinosus
TATGTCCATGTACTGAACTGTTATTATTCAACCATGCCAAGGTAAATTCAGTTTTCCGTTCTATGGCACCTTTAAGAGGTTTGAGAATATCTCCATACGTCATCAGAGTGAGAAAAAAATTGGCCATTTTACAGTAAATGCAAATGCTCTTAAAATATAAGGACAACTCCGTGTGCATGTTTTATAAATGCGACCCATCTGTATTTTCCCTTTCCATCTTCTACGGCTCAAACAACTACAAACTGAATCCCGAGGGGTAAAATTCAATCTTATCGACCTCTAATAATAGCCATTACCATCACATCACCTTTCTAGAGAAGATGGCTGTGGACATTAAATGAAGAAGCAACTGTAGTAATTTGACATGTTTTCATACAGGCTTCCAAGCTATTTTCTTTGAGAACGCTGTGGTCGGTAATAGGGAGGCTGTTCCACACAGACGCTTACCAATCTACTTCAGCTCTGGAAAAATCATTTATCTGACTGCTTCTGTTAAATGGTTGTCAATAAACACGGGGGCACCTCCATTTGTCCGTCACCCAGCATGAAAGGAGAGAACCATGACGCTGACGGTGCAGTAATGAGGAGAGGAAAAGGAGGTTCAGGTTTTTTGGTACAAATTGGGGAAACATAATGGGAAGGCGCAGGAGGTGACAGAGAAAGGCAACTGAGGTGCAAACAACGTCAAAAAATTCGCTTGTGCTACAGTGCCACAGGGCATTTGATAAAGAGTGAGAGAAAGGCGCCAAAAGGGGAAGCATCAGCAATCTGATTTTTTAACGAGC
This sequence comes from Enteromius paludinosus, assembly GCA_032361165.1. Classification (NCBI taxonomy): domain Eukaryota; kingdom Metazoa; phylum Chordata; class Actinopteri; order Cypriniformes; family Cyprinidae; genus Enteromius; species Enteromius paludinosus. Next base: position 9,752,279 of record JAUMHQ010000085.1, read on the forward strand.
CTACACAAGAGGGTCACAATGGAGCCAAAAGGATCCCTGGCTAGACCCCATCCCCCTTCCCACAGCGTTACACTAACACAGGGTCGGAAGGTCCGAAAGGTACATCGCTAACCTGTGCCTGTAAAGTAATGAACACTCTATGTCCAGAGAAACTACCCCCAACAAACTGTTAATGTGTTCCCGGTCCACTCCATCAAATAACTAGTAATAACAAGAGGGACTGCTGGGAGCAGAGCAGGGACTTGGTTACAATTACCATTTAATGGACTACTGTATCATTCCTGTTTGAACAAATGGCACTGCGAGCAACATGCAAAATGAAGGCGACCATGATTTTGGTAAGTAGGATGTGTTCCTGGATTAATGTTCTTATCGTAATATATTCTTATACACAACAGTATATCATATATCAGACTCAAATAACAAAATATTAACTATAAAGCTTTTAACATGTATTAAAATGCATTTGAGAGAGGTCTGAGAGATTTCAGAAGACATTTGAAGCAAGCGTTTGCTACCATTCAAAAGTTTGGTAAGAATTATTTCAGCAAAGGCTGCATTTGTTTAAACAAAAGTATAGTAAAAACTGTCAAATGTAAAACGTTATTGCAATTGAAAATAACTGTGATGCAATTTTCAGCATCATTACTCCAGTCTTCAGTTTCACATGATCGTTCAGAAATCATTCTAATATGCTGATCTAATGTTCAAGAAGCATTTCTTATAATAAGCGTTTTTTTCTAGGATTCTTAGATAAATAGAAATTTCACAAGAACAGCATTTAATTAAAATAGATGCATTTTACTAAATAAATAATCTTGTAATCTAAATAATCTTCCTTGCTAAATCAAAAGTAATAATTTCTTTCTTTCAAAAAAAAACCAAATAAATAACATATACTGTGTATATCTTTTTTTTTTTTTTTTACTTTGGCCTGTATACACTGGGCAAGTGAAAATATCAAAAAAGCGAAAGCAGATGTGCGTCTTTATATAAAGGATATGAAGTAATATTTTAATACATCAAAGAACTGAAATGTCAACAGCTGCATCTGAGCCGGACTGAAGCTTCGCATGAGGAATTAAGTGATTTCCTGGGGTGCGTATAATGCCTTCAGACTAATGGCAAGAACCTTACCAAGATGCCAGAATGAACAGATGTATGAGCCAATGGGATTATGGGATGAAATCAGCTAAAGTCAGTGGTACCACTTGATAAACAGATGGAACTTGTGCATGAACGACGATGGTGTCTTTTGTGAGATTAGTACACACACCTTGATACACAATCGCAAAAGGTCAAATTAAATGTACATACATGCCTACAGCTTCTTGTAAACAAAGACAATACGATGTATGAATACACGCAAGAGAGAGAAAAAAAAGCCTAGTGGACAATATAAAGGTGTAAAACCTGAGATATACCTATAGGCTAGTACCTATCAACTACCCAGAACACCCTAGGAGCCACAAAGCAACATGCTAAAAGCCACCAAGAATAACCTCATCAAGCACATAAGCAACATTCTGGCAACCATGTTGGTAACTTAATGCCATTTGTTAATAACACATCTCAGGCTACTTTATTTATCCTCTGTAGGAAACACCCCCTCTGTTTTTCAGTGTTTTTTTTCCCTTTGAACTCACAAGCTATCCCAAAGGAAGCAGCCTTATTTTAGGCCTCCGCTAAAACAGGACTTGGGGAGGGGGGGGTGCTGGAGTCTTTATTTAATGTTTGATTGTGTGTTTCAGACTCTACAGCTGCATACAATAAGTAATGTGCCCAGTAATGTTATTTTAGATAAAAGAAAAAGAATTATATACAGGTGATTATAGACAATTATAGACAGGTGGTGCTGGGGAGGAGGAAGGCTTAAAGAAAATTCCCTGACAGCCGTCAGTAAAATCAGTAAAATCCTCCTCCTCATCAGCACTGGCACAACCAAGGCTTAAGGCTAGTCCCAGACTAAAATGCTTGAGCTGTCTCAACTAAAAATATCTTGCTCTGACATATCTTAAACTATGTCAGTGCCATTGATCTGTCTCAAGATGCACACCTGTAAAAGATTTTTCTATGGTATTTTTTTAAAAGCTGCTTAAATATCCTTATTTAACCAAGGCCTAGTCCTGGCATAAGATAAGACCTGTCTGTGAAACCAAGGCTTAACATTTAAACTTTACAATAACCGTATGACTGTTTTATTAGCTGAGATAATATTTTTCGCAGTTTTTCTAAATATACTGCCCTATACAATATCTTCCCTGCTTTACAGAAAATTTACAGGAAGCATCTGGAGGGAAAGAGATGAGCCAGATAAGACTATGAGATCAGATTAGAGAAGGATAGCTCAGCAAGTGACCCTACCTTTCCAAGCAACCCTTGAGTCTAGCTGACCATTCTTAAATCTGCAGATCACCACTGATCTCCCTTGGAGTTTCACTCCGTGCATTCACTGCTGATCCCCTTATGGTCCAACACAGACAACTCCTTTAGGCTTTAGTCAACTCCTGTAAATAAATGTCTGACCTAAGGCAAGTCTTTGATGGGCGCACGTGTATTTTACAGCAATCTAAACACTTACTAAGTTGTTTTGTCTGCCCAGCTATGATTTAGATAACATTACCTTTGATCTTTCTATGCGCCTGAGGTCAAAAGGTCTTGGATGCCACATGTTTGTAAACCTTTCAGCCCATGTATAAGTTTCACTTTTGCTTTTATTATAAAGCCTTTCATTCGGTGGTGTGTATTTGCTCTGTTGTTGTCTACCCTGCACAAAGATGCTGACAGAACCTTGTGGACCAAAGCGTAGCAGGGATAAACATGGGTGCATTAAAGCTGCTTTAAAAATGCATAGGTCATCATTTATTTATTTGATTGTCAAAAGCACGGAGGGATCAGTATGATGGTGCTCAAGCTCCAAGCACAGCTGTGTCTGGTAACAACCGTTCGTCGGTTTTCTGCAGATCTTGCTCTACAAGCAGTTTTAGCAAGGTTTAGTTGGTGAGCCAAGACAAAAGCCAACCCTAAATGTTTGTGATTATTGTATTGACTTTCTATAAAGGTAATCTAGCTACAGTGGATAACAGCTCCCCACAGGGAAAGATTATCGGAAGATTGACGTAAATTTCAGACACAAAGCATTTGCATGGCTTCCGAAAGAACTGAAATATAATGCACAGGTTGTATGAGGTACTACGAGGTACCTCGTATGAGGTACAAGGTAGCTATTTTAATGATACTTGATGTTATAATGATGCTTTTGCTTCACTTTTAAATTTTAAAATGGAAAAATTAGAATGGAAACTTAATGGAGAAGACCAATGTCATACAGGTTTGGAATAAAAAGAGAGAATGCAGAACTTTACTTTTTTAAGTGCAGAAGTCTTGCACAGGTTTTGAATGCTTTCAGAAGTTTGTATTGATGATAATATCATGTACATGATTCTATAAATAGTTGATGATTTACCAATTTGTCTCTTTATTAATGTAAGGGTAACTTTGGCCATCAGACACAATGGCAGCATAGTCTACGTAAGTGATGGATGACAGGGGAGCGCTTGCATAATTCACAGCGAATTAACGAGGGAAGAAGAGAATGGGATGTAGTAGTAGATTCTGTTCTCCAGACACCAGGAGCTCATCTCAGGTCAGTGGGTGAAGTACACAGATACAATCAATGCTTTCAATCCATCAAAACCTGAGAATAATTGGCAAACCTTGTAGCTCTGATGTTTATGCCCAAAAGTGGCTTTTGGTTACCAATTCTGTGACAGCAGTCAGGATATTAAATAAGAGTCCTAAAACAAGCTTGTGCAAGCATTACTCATTTTGCCCCATTCAAAACACAAAACTTATCTGCATTAATCTTCCTCAACATGCCAAGTCTCAGATATAAAATAAATAAAAAAGGTCACTGAACTACACAAAGTAAAACCAGAAATGTGAACTAAGCAAGCAACCGTGGTCCATTTTGATTCCATGTTGGCTTTAAAGAATAAATACTCTTAAATACTGGATTTGAGCATAGCCTGGAAATGGGAAGAGGCCTGAAAAGTGGATTTTCACAGCTGGAATGACATCACATCTGTCTATGTGTTCTCTGGCTTTAATCTCTGATTTATTCCCTTCTCTCGCGATCCCTCCCTCCCTTTCTCTCTCCGTCTCTGTCTCCAACCAACCCCCCATTCACTGATGCATCGCACCAGTCCTGTTGAAGGCTTCTTGTCTGTGCGTGAGAGAAGGGTCTGGCTCAGTGAAACTCCTCAGCTGTCTATTGTCAGAGAAGAAGAATGCCTTTATACTATCCATTTAATCTAGCGTTTGCACTGGCTGCATTGCCTTAGAAGACAAGTGAAAGAACTGTAACAGTTCACAATGGAAAACGTTTAAAACTCTTTCCACTGTAAGCATTTCAGTCATGATGATTCTAGAGAAACAACAAATTATTTGTTAATGTTTAGTATTTAGAAATGCACAGTTCACTAAAGAAATGTGTACGGGATAATTTAAGATTGGAACTGACCCTAAAAGGATACTGCAGTTCATAAATGTCATATTACAATAAAATGTGGCTCCAATTTATGATTGGTGTAGTCGTACTACATTATATTAGACCACCACATTCAAATATTACACAAATCTAAACTGTCTGCTCTTAAACTGATGGAGCTTGGCGGACTAAACCACCAGCAGAAAATCTTCTTAAAGTGTTAGTCTGACTGCTCATCTATTTTTAGCTCAAATAAAACACTACAATCAGTATTTTGCATTGCTATATTTGTGTGACACGTCGGAAATGCCAGCGTCCGTACTTGCAAAGGATTGCTAAAGGGATTTCCATCATAATTTGGCACTGATCCTAATGGGATAAAATAAAATCCTACTTCATAAACGGTACACTCTACAAAGTGCTGGGTTACTTCTGTAAACACATTGTTGGGGTAATTGTGCTGGGTCAAAATTCGGAGTTATTTTAATGTAAACACAAAGTTGGTTTGTTCTTGATGGGTCAAATTAATCTTCACCACTGAACCACTGGGTCGGGTTAACCCAACCGGTTAATTACATTTTTCCTCTTCATCGAACTTTCTGGATTCTTCACTCGTCTAGTTGGCAGATGGTCACGCACATCGCAGCAAGAAGGATAAAGGTCATTTTTAATATGTTGGTGTGATTTACCTCTATTTTTAATAAGTTGTTGTAAGAGCACACATATTTCACAGTTTAATGTAATATTTGATCTGTTGCTGTGCAGGTCAGCACGTACTCCGTGACGTATATAGCCACCTAGCAAGGTACCAGTTCAATATATACCATTGAGGACACCGAGCTGAAATCCAGCAGTGATGATTAATGCCAAACACAGAACCCGGTCCGAATCCATATGTCGTCTGTATTTTCTCCCAATTAAATTCACACTCCCAATCTAATCTCAAGTGAAATCTCCGTTTCTATCTGTCATTGCAGGCAGCGGCACTTGATGTCACGTTACGCTACAGATTCAGAGAGTCGGGAAAGCCGGCAGACAGATTGTATGTTTTGTAAGCTAATACATCGTCGTTTGGTCCTGAGCGAAATGCAGACATGAAGAAGAACTTGCATCAAACTAAATTAAGTTTTAAAAAACCTAAGTATTTGAAAAATCCTGGCTACGCACCTGCAAGGTAAAAAAAAAATTTTCACAAAAAAAGCCAGCAACAATGGTTTTATTGTTAAACAACCTAAAATATGTAATCACGCAAAGTGTGTGCGTGTGCATGCTTTACTTTTACGTCCCTTAACGCCTCGTGAACTAACGAAATACGAGGGTAAGTTCAGTTACTGTCTGTATACTGTATGGCTTTGTAATGTTTTGCATTTGTTTGTAATGTTTTGATATGTCCTTTATTTTTATGTTGAGCTTTTTTTTTTTATAACTGTGTTGATTCTGTCTTCCAGATTGGTGACTAAAGAGTTGAGAATGAGATGGCTAACTCTGTTGTTACCTGCATGATCCTGTTTTTCCAGAAGGCTTATGTATTTGAACCCTTTCCTACAACTATCACTATACGAAAAACACAGCTGTGGATCATCCAGGGTCCAGGGTATTAAGAATCAAGGGGATGTACATTTTTGAACATTTTGAGTTTAAGTCAGTACTAAAAAAGAAACAACAACATGCATTCTGTATGATGCCTGCCTGCACATTTTCAGCTTGAGACGACAAGACAGCGACATCCCAAAACAAGCCATTGTTTCGGGCCATTCAAATTAACTCTTTACATGAGGCTTGTGATCGTTGTTCTTTTGTGCTTTATAATAACTACACTAAGCAGTGTCTTTCAACCTGAGAGTTTCTCCAGCATGCAGTATATCATATTGATGGACATGATTCTTCACCGGTAACGTTTTTAAAGAATAAGAATCTACAGTGCCTAGTTTACACCGAACGATGTACAAAAACTGTTGTTTTAATTGTGCCTGAACAAGGATGAAATGTCTGACAGCGCTCCTTCAAAAATAGTTTTAAAGATAAATGTGAAAACACATTAAATAGATATGTACAGTTGCATTTTTTGTTGTCTAATTGTATTACAGAAAAATAATATATTATTAATATAATAATAAAATAATATTTACATTCCTTTGTGATTATTATGTATTTATTATTGCTAATATTGGTAAATATAAATGTAGCAAGGCAATAAGGCAATAAAAAGAACCATTTTTAGGTAATATTTAACCCAGCAACACAGTTATCCTGACCCACAGGTTGGGTCAAAGAGTTCAACCCAGCACTTGAGTCAAAACAACCCATGTGTTTTGTCTCATAGTTACCCAGCAGCTAGGTTAAGGTTGGGTTATTTTCTAACCCACCCTTTTTAGAGTGAAGGGTTTTATAATGTATCGTAATAATTCTAATAGAACTTCTGTACTGAGTTTTATATATATAAATCCTAAAGAATTCATACAGGATTGCACATTTGGAAAAGATCTAAAAGAAGCATCTTCTGGATAAAACTGCGATTCCTACTTATTCAGTTTCAGATTTGTTTCCCAGGCTGCCTTCCTAAAGCCAAACCAGGAACCTTTAGGACTGTTTCCAAATAATTCTGACTCTATGTGCACCTGAGAGAAGGCGATCATGTGATGAGAGAGATACCTTCAGTTGCATAGTTGTGGTCTCGGAGGAAGCTGTTGTTGATCTTGCGGGTGTCTATTTCCTCATCCATTGAGAAAGGCGCTGATTACAGTGAGAAACGCAGAGAGAGAAACGCGCTATCTATCCATGTTCCGCGCTCGTGCGTGCGTTCAGCCCAGAGCCCGGCGCGCGAGACGCGGACGCACCATCATATTAAACAGCGGTCGCCCTGAAATCCGTCAAGAAATGAACAACGGTGCGATGAGCGAGAATGCCGGTGTCGGTTCGCAAGGTGTCACAAGGCGGGGCTGTCTGCAGCAAACCGTGATTTAATGTAAAGTCGCACGAGCTTCATCCAAAATGACAACAATCCGCGTCAAAATCCATGCTTTGAAATCGACTGGCATGCAAAGTCTGACAAGTTTGAGCTGTGGCCGGCGGTGCTGCCTGTCGCTGAAGTGCTGACGCGAGGCTGCCGTGGACGCGGCGCATCGGTTGAAGTGTGATGAGACCGGCGCTGCGACACAGACTCCTCCCCCTCTGTCCACCTGCGTCAGCAGCATCACTCCAGCCTGTGCGCAGACGATGATGTTATGTGTGGTGGTGTTTCAGCACTTGTTGATTTATGCTCATCTGCATCAATTGTATCATAATTATGATGATGATGACGATGATGATGATGGCGCTCCTGCTTATTAAAAAAGCAGTTTGCCGGTGCAGCGATTAGATAAAATAGTACACGAATAGTATCGTACAGTAATTCATGCGACATCAGTGGTGAAAACAAAAACTGCGACTATATTCAACAATTAATTATTTGGCGCCCTTTTGTTGTGTGTCAGCCGCATCACGCGCTTATGGGGCCATAAAAGGTTAAGACTAGTCTTAAAGGTTAGTCAGCTAATTTTTTCTTTAAAGGGGTCATCCGGTGCCACATGCACGTTTACAAGCTGTTTGGACTGAAATGTGTGTTGGGAGAAAGGCCGTCACCAGAAAATCTTCAATGCGGGGGCATTTCGTTTTCATAGGGGGGCACACTTTATGATCTCAGAAATAGACATTCACCAAAACAAAAACAACCTGTTATTGTTATTTAAATCAATCAAATTCTATATTAAACCGATAGTCTGTTGACTTTTGAGTGGCATATAATCCATTAAAAATTTGAATAGAAATGTGTGAAAAATTTGAAAGATTTTATCTCTAAATTGCAACAAGTAGCCTAATAACCAATGGATTGGACAAAAAAAAAAATTCTATGCCGCTAGATCAACGGTTCTCAATCCCGCTCTGCACATTTCGTATGTTTCTCTTGTCATTTGTTCTGTTCAAACGTATGCGCACTTCGAAGTGGACCTCACCGAATACTCCGCCATGATTCCAGTGCGAAGTGAATTTATACGTTCCATTCCAAGTGCATTTAAGTGTGCGCGACGTAATTTAAATCGTATTCACTTACTTACGGTGCAAATCCGTGAATGAATGTTCCAAAGTGAAGTGAACTTTAGCGGACACTGTGTAGGGACCATGTCGATTGGGAACACAGCTAATGCACGGATCTCTCTTAATGAGCTGATTATCAGAATCAGGTGCTTTAACAAAGAGAGACACGCAAAATATGCAGAGCAGGGGGCCGCGAGGACCAGGATTGAGAAAAAACTATGCATTAAGGATATGACTCGCAAATAAAGCTTTTTTAATTTCACATTCCAACAACTACAAATAATAAAACAAAACACACATTATAGACTAATGGCATTCATTATAAAGATTCTAAAATGCACCAAAAGCCTATTCAGCACGAATAACAAGTGTGAAAAATTGTGCTTAAATGTGCCTAAAAGAAAGAAACATTTCCATTCGATGATAAATTGGTTGGTCTGTTTTAAATGGAATGTAATGTGTTATGACAAGCACAATGCATGTCTTCACACAGAGGACCGAGCGTTCCGTTCTGGTAAAAGCACCAAAAAAACATTCACACGAACTTGCGCTTGCTCTTGATATACAATCACTTAAATGAACACTGCTTTGGTTTTAATTTGCAAAAATACCTTTACGAGGGTGTTTTAGAACCCGCAGCCTCAAAAAGACTTGTCATATGTTCTACCACTACAACCCACAAATATATACAGTAAATTTTGACAGAGGCCACTCCCACAATAGTTGATTGACAGCAGCGTGTCAGACAGACTGAACTGGTGTCTTACTTCAGACAAGACTCCTAAGCAATTAAGTTGTTTTGTTGTTGAATGTATTAATGAACATAGCAGTAGTCATTTACCCCCGACATCTGAGTGACTGAAGACGCAGAGGATTAACGTTACGTTTGGTTCTGAAGATAAACGCACCATTGATCAACCGAAATGTGTTTCTGTTCCTCACCTACAGAATCAGTGAGTATAATGTCTTTTAATGAATCTTTTCAAATCACCTTTCGTAATAATGTGCTAATTAGCAAGTTTCACTATGAATACTGCTAAAAAAAGATCCTCTGAGAGCGCCTCGGTCAGCAGAGCTCGTGGAGATTTAAAGGGGAAGTACACAGAACTGAGTGATTTCTAAAGAGCTGTTTTCGACAGGGGAAAATTAGCGTTTTTTTAAACTATCTTTGAGAAATTTTAAAACAAACTAAATTACAAACTTTCCATTAAGACCCTAAAGAATCATATTAACTTGTGAAAAATTGGCTTTGTATGACTCCTTTAAGACTGGTGATACATACATTCAGTTACATAAAAATGTATATTAGTCTAAGTCGAAATCCAAAAAATAAAACAGATTACTCTTGGCTAACTGCTAGTTGCTCGGATTAGCTCTTAAGACACTGTCTTAACACGAAGGCTAAACTTATGCAACTGGCCCATGATGTTTACATTCAGAACAAAGTGTGGAAAGTCAGAACTGGTCCTCAGGATTTAGCACATTTTTACAATACTCAAAGCACGTATGTCTCCTTGCATAGACCTGCTGTAGTTGCATATCATTTATTCTGCAGTTTTACTTTCATGTTACATTTTGCGGTGATATAAATCACACAGGCAGTATTTGCTATAGCCTACATTAGCCTGCACTGTATTTTGCATGTATAGTAGGTATGCATATAAAGGTGTGTTCTGTTTGAGTGATGTTTGGTATGGTTCAATTCTGTCTCTCAGTTGGTTGTCTTATGTTTTTTCATCTGTTGCCATTGTATTTCATTGTTTTATTAGTGTTTGCACCTGTAATTAATTTCATTCGCTGGTTTGGTCTGTGTATTTAAGTTCTGTGTTTTCTGTCTTCATTAGATACTGTTGGGTTGTTCTGTTTGTGCTCTGTCAGAACTAGTCAACTAGTAACTAGTCACAGTATCTTGTTATTTATTTTTAAGATCTCCTGACGTTTTATCTTTGAATGTAGCCAGTGCTGACAAAGGTGAATCATTCAAAGGCAAGCGAGTAGCATTCATACATTTCTACATGAATGTGTCCATTTTCATGTGTATGTCATTTTCCTGTCAATGCACTTGTAAAAAGAGCCAGTAATTTCTTTATATTGCATTTGCTTCATTTCTGACAGTGCTAAAACATTTACAGCCTGCACAGGTTATTTGACACATCACTGCCCTTGAACTGCAAGCAAAATGAGTCAAAAGCATTATCTCTATCCCTCCATATTACAGAGCAGTGAAGCATACACCTCAGATCTTCTCTTACTGGGGACCACTTTAAAATCCTCATATCCCCCAAACCTATTGTGTGTCACTATGTGGCGAATGAAATCCTCTCTTCCTCAAATCCCTTTAATTAGAAGATAACGGGGCACGCCAAACCCCTGGAGTAATCTTGATACTAGTTCTGGTGGAATTACAGAAGATTATTTCTGCTCAGTCAATAGATGTTTAAAATCAGTCACAGTCTTAGCATAAAAAGCTGACAATAAGAAATGGATTTTAAGGAATATTCCAGGTTAAATTGAACTTAGACAACAATCACGACTTATGTTGTTGATTTCAACCAAAAATCAAAATCACTGCAGAACATTGATTGGTTGACTAGAATTGTGACTTTTGCGTGATTCAAGAAGATTAAGCTTCTCCTTCACTTGTTCCGCTCTGCTGTCCATGAGTGTTGGGCTTATTTACAACATGTGTGCAAGCATAAAAAAAATTTAACAGTGTATTTTTTAATTTTAAACTTTTATATTTTCACACAGGAGATAGCCGTTTCTCAATACGCATATTTTTGGACTTGTGAACCGTCATTGCCCAAAAGCCCGGCCGCAGAAATTACAAAATATTACTGTTATTGTGTAAATGTAGTTTTAGCAGTTTTTTCAGACTGACGGCTGAAGGTCTGGAATTCATAGCCGCTTTCTTTGGTCAAGGCCCGCCCATAAGGCCGTTTGACCGACAT
>JAUMHQ010000085.1:9794392-9809321 GCA_032361165.1 Enteromius paludinosus
GCAAAAATGATTTCCCGCGCTCGCCAGCATCAGTGGTGCGCTCGCTTATTAAAGGCATAGATTTGCCGCCATAGATTTAGTGTGTTTTTCGCGAGCTGGTTGCTGAGGATCGCGATGCCGGCTCAGCGTAGTAATGTCTATTGGCGCATCCTCCAACTCCGGGCAGCCTTCCTTTTCTGTCCCACTCCCCATTTCTACACGTACAGTATTATTACCTGCAGCACTCACTCCACACCGTAGACACCTCAATTCTTTTGCGCAAAAGGGAAACACACTGACGTCACATATGGGGCACGAGGCTACATTGCGCATGTCATGAACCGTCGAACCGTGCGCCGCATGCATGCACCGAACCGAGACAAGCGAACCGTGCCATCCCTAGTCTGCACCCATTCACTGCAGAGGATCCGTTGCTGAGCAAGTGATGGAATGCTAAACCTTTTCAAATCTGATGAACAAACAAACTCATCTACATCTCATGTGGCCAAATTTTCTGTTTTAAGTGAATTATTCCTTTAAGAATCCAGTTATATGCATATGTTAGGTTCTTAGAAATGCATTCTTTCTATTCATGTTGGTTTCACACGGTTTTGAAAATCTTTTAAGACATTTTAATGAAAATGTAATAATGACCTATATGAAACTGGCACCTTTTTTTGGCTAACTGAAAAACAGTACTACAGTCAGTTATTGTGGTCTGTGTAACCCACTGCCAGTTTACCCAACTGTTTTTTGGCATCCCCGGTTGCCAATTGGCAGACAATACAGCACTTTTCATTTCATTCATTGTCATGTGTGCTCATTCCTTTTGGTGTCATCAATCTGGCAACCTGAGTCTGCGTCAAGTCTGAGGAGGAGGAGCTGGGTGAAAAAAAACCCCAAAACCCTCTCCAATATTTAGAATTTATACTGCAATTATGCATACAGCACCTTTAAAGGGGTCATATGATGTTGCTAAAAAGAACATTATTTGGTGTATTTGGTGTAATGCAATATGCAGTTTAAGGTTAAAAAACTATATTTTCTACATACTGAACATTATTGTTTCTCCTCTAAGCCCCGCCTCTTAAAACGGGTAGATTTTTACAAAGGTCATCGTTCTAAAAAAGCGAGGTGTGCTATCCAGTGCACTGTGATTGGTTGAATACCGCAAGCGTCTGATCCTTATCATAACATGATGCCGTGTCCTGGCACTATGGTTCATCATTAGTGATTAGATTATTATCCAATCAGAACAAGAGTAGTCTCCTATAAAATATCCCAAATGTCCTACATTTGTATCTCTCGATTCAGCATAACATAATGATTCATGTAACTTAACCACAGGTTTCTAGTTGTGTCCTCTTTTTGAAGCATAAACAAAGTAGTTTCACATTCACAACGAAACGCAGCCTCTCTATAACATGGCGCCGGCAACAACACTTCAGCGAGAGTCATTGATAAACCTCCTTTCTTTGCATAAACATTTGTGCGGTGTTATGAACATACACCCACTCTGTGACGTAGAAACGTGTGTTTAAAGGGATGATGACAAGTCATTACTTTCATAAAGAATATCTCTTTGGTTTTGAAACTTTAATCTTTGGAACTTCTGGGATCTTATCTATGCATGTAACACTCCAAAGAGAAAGGAAAACTCCCATCATACGACCCCTTTTATGACTTTGCCGCAAACAATCCTGAGAGTACGAACACACCAATCTTATGGTTCGATCAAGTAATATACTTTACATTTATGAAGTGAAGTGACTTGTGACCAGGTACGGTGATGCAAACACACACAAACCCGGAGCAGTGGGCAGCCATTGCTGCGGCGCCCGGGGAGCAGTTGGGGGATTGGTGTCGTGGTATTGGTTAGTGGAGAGAGTGCTGGATATTCACTCCCACCTAGGGCTGCACGATATTGGGAAAAAATTACATATTTTTGCCATATATATTGCGATGTGTACAAATTTATGTTCACCAGGTGTTTTGAACAGCTTATTAAGAATATGAATACTTGGGGTAATTTTGTTGGCATTTTCAAAGTTTTTAAAATAGATTTAAAATCTAACCAAAACCCTGAAATAAAATACTTATTTTGGGTTGTTTCATAAACAATTTGACTCGCCTTATTCACTGTCAATTCAGGCAAATAAAGGCTCTAATATGTTATGAAATTAATAATGAATCACATTAAGGAATTAACATGAGTGAAAAATAAGTAATTTAACATTTTATTCAACAACTATTGAACCGTTCGGTTCGCTTGTCTCGGTTCGGAGCATGCATGCGTCGCACGGTTCGACGGTTCATGACATACGCAATGTAGCCTCGTGCCCCTTTTTTGGCGACTACACCAAAAGCCTGTCAAATAGCACCTAATTACTGAACTAAGACATGTGGTAAAAGTATCAAAAACACACAGCGTTAAACACAGGTGCTTGTGTCTAAAGAAAAAACATGGCACAGTATATTAGACGCGTGCAGCTCTTAAAGGGACAGAACTAAACATGCCGCTGCTTATCATTAAAGGGATAGTTCGCTCAAAAATTAGAATGGTGTCATTAATTACTCACTCCCATATTGTCCCAAACCTGTATTAATTTAGTTCTTGTGCTAAACACAAAAAATATATTTTGAGTAACCAAACGGTAGCTGGTCCTCACTGAATTTAATACAATGTTCAACAGAAAGAAGAAACTCATTCAGATTAAAACGAGCTGAGTGTTTCACCTTTCAATACTGCTGAATACACCTACTCTTTCTGAAAAATAATTCTTTTTATTAGTAATGTGTAACTATTGGAATAACAAAGATAAAATGACAACTTTTTTTTATCTTTGCTCATTTTGGCCTAAATATCTGCGCTTGAAAGGCTTTGTTTTTAATTAGTTTGTCTGTACTGCTCAGACAACTTGCAAAATGGTAAAATCAATGACAAAGAATCATCATAATAAGATATTTTTGCCATATCGCCCACCCCTACCTCTGTAATTTGCAAAATAGTCTTAAAAACCAACTTGAAAAAGAATCGGGATAAAAATCGTGATTTCCCCAGAAAAAAATCTGAATATGACTGATGAATATGTGACCCTAAAACCGTGATACACACCGAACCATGGGTTTTGTGAACCGTGCCACCACTATCGAGTTGTGGCAACAACTGCCAGGCACTCCTGACAAAGCACATGTTTTTGGTCGGCATCATCCTTTTTGTATCCCAAATACTTTCATATGACCGGCGTTGCGTTTTTTTTGCGACCAAATCTTCCTTTTTGACGCTTTGACTGTGTGCATGAAGTAGGTGAAGCAACGTGTGCCTTGTAGTTTTTAAAGAACCCTTAAATATGAGTTAATAAATATAGATCCGTGAATAGAAAGTTTAGAGATATAGAAAGTAGCCCTACTCCCACCACCTACAATACCTGCTGGACCTGGGACTCGAACCCTCAACCTTTGGGTTACATGCCCAACTATTAGGCCACGACTGCCCCATTTATGTTGGTTAAAAAAAAACAAAAAACAGAATGAATAATATATTTGTTTGTTTTTTCTTCAGGAGATTACCACCAATATGAGCTCACCTACAACTCTCAAAATGAAAAGTCATCAGAGCTCTATGACATTGTAGTAGTAGCGACACCACTCCAGCAAAACATCAACTCGGGCATCTCATTTCAGGGCTTTGAGCCGCAACTTCCAGAAATAGCGGGCTTCTATCACCAAACTGTGGCCTCCATCATCCACGGCTACCTAAACTGCTCTTACTTCGGCTTCCCCGACCCAAAGCTCTTCCCGTTTTCCAGCATCCTGACCACAGACACTCCCGGACTTTTCTTCAACAGCGCCGCCAGTGTCTGCCCCGTGAACATAACCTCCGGTTTCCGCCGAAAGCAGCCTCAAGAGGCCGGCGTCTACAAGGTCTTTTCCCCAAAACCCCTGGAGAAGAGCGAACTGAAGACGCTCTTTAAGTCCTACTACTCGGTGCAAGTCACAGACTGGTTGGCGTACCCTCACTACGGAAGCACCCAGGGCTTGCCACCGGTGGAGCTGCACGAAAACTTGTACTTTCTGAATGGAATCGAATGGGCTGGGAGTGCGATGGAGATGAGCTCTGTGGCAGCTAAGAATATAGCACTGCTGGCCTACCACCGCTGGAACAGACAACTGGAAATGATTGACCAGAAGGAACTCATGCACAAAGTGAAGACAGAATTGTGACACAGCCTGCACCGTATGTCATTATAAAGACACTGTGAAGTATAAGAAGAGGGATTATACTTGTCAAACCTCTTAGAGACTAAGCAAATGCATGTTTTCCGTTGTATGTTTTCCTTTTTTGATGCAGTATGCAAAAAAGGTAGCATGTCTGCCAGATGTTCGGTGAGGGTGAACAGCAGTGTGGTCTGGGGCTAAACGTGTGATCTGTATCAGGCAGCGGTAATGCGTGGGATGTTTTCTCCATTTCTGACCAGCTTGATGCTTCTGTGAACTCGCTTGTCATGAGCTAATATGTGATGAAGTGAAAACGCTGTGTTGAAAGACGTGAGAGCAATTCTCCATTGGTTTAGGAATTGTTTCATGTTTGCTAAAGAGGTCTTGCAGTTTTACGATTCCAATTGATCTTGTGTTTTACATGCTATGTATGTGTAATGTCACTAGGCAAGGAAAAGTGTTAGCAGGTTTTAGCTAGTTATCATTAGGAAACAAATTAATTATTAGGATGGCTTGACCTTCACATTTCAATAAATAATGACATTTTAAACACTTTTTTTTTTAAATTCTGAATTCTGCCCCAAAGCTGGTATTTCTACACAATTATAAGTAGTCCTAAAAACGTAAATGACTTATTCTTTACTACTTTTTGTTTTTCAAAGAAGCTTCTTATGCTCACCAGGGTTACATATACAGTGGAGCAAAAAGTATTCAGTCAGCCACCATTTGTGAAAGTTCTCCCACTTAAATTTAATTTACTTTACTTGTAATTTAGCATAATCTTGTCGGTTAATACAATAACCTAAATTAACATTCCTATTTCCAATAGAGTATCTCAATAGTCTATAACAAAAAATGAGAACTCATTAAACTTGCTATGTTTATGTAGGCCTCCATAATTTAATAATAGGCTATTTTTTATTTTTTTTCGAATGCAAAATCAGAAAAAAAAATCCAGAAAATCACATTGTAGGATTTTTAATGAATTAATTGGTAAATTCCTTGATAAGTATTTGGTCACCTACTGTACAAACAAGCAAGATTTCTGGCTCTCGCAGACCTGTAACTTCTTCTTTAAGAGGCTTCTCTGTCCTCCACTCGTTACCTGTATTGAAGGCATTTGTTTGGATACCAGAAACAAACCTGTATACCTGCACGCTTGGTGTGAAGAAATCAACTGTGGGAGCAGTTATTAGAAAATGAATTAGAAACATACAAGACCACTGATAATCTCCCTCGATCTGTGGCTTCACGCAAGATCTCACCCCGTGGGGTCAAAATGATCACAAAAACTGTGAGAAAAAAATCCCAGAATCACACGGGGTAACCAAGGTGAATGACCTGCAGAGAGCTGGGACCAAAGGCTACCATCAGAAACACACCAGAGACTCAAACCCTGCAGTTCCAGACGTGTCCCCCTGCTTAAACCAGTACATGTCCAGGCGCTTCAGACGATTGCTAGAGAGCATTTGGATGGTCCAGAAGAGGATTGGGAGAATGGTCAGATGAAACCAAAATAGAACTTTATTTGTTAGGGTTTGGAGGAGAAAGAATGCGGAGTTGCATCCAGAACACCGTACCTACTGTGAAGCATGGGGGTGGAAACATCATGCTTTGGGGCTGTTTTTCTGCAAAGGGACCAGGACGACTGATCCATGTAAACCAAAGAATGAATGGAGCTATGTATCGGGAGATTTTGAGTGAAAACCTCCTTCCAACAGCAAGGGCATTGAAGATGAAACGGGGCTGTGATCCTAAACACACCCCCAGGGCATCGAAGGAGTGGCTTCGTAAGAAGCATTTCAAAGTCCTGGAGTGACCTAGCCATTCTCCAGATCTCAACCCCATAGAAAATCTTTGGAGGGAGTTTTCTGTCCGTGTTGTCCAGCGACAGCCCCAAAACATTACGGCTCTAGAGGAGATCTTGCTGGAGGAATGGACCAAAATACCAGCAACAGTGTGTGAACACCTTGTGAAGGCTTACAGAAAACCTCTCTCATTGCCAACAAAGGGTATATAACCAAGTATTGAGATTAACTTTTGTTATTAACCAAATATTTATTTTCCACCATATTTCTTTCTCATTTTGCCTCTCATAGCCGAGGTATACCCATGATGACAATTAAAGACTTTTTAAGCAGAAGAACTTGCATTGGTGACTGACTAAATACTTTTTTGCCCCACTGTATATATACAGTTCAGTTCAAAGGTTTAGGATCAGAAAGATTTTTAATGTTTTTTCAATGGAGTGTCTTATACTTATCAAGGCTTACATTGTGAAATATTATTGAAATTTCTAATATGTTATAATATAATTGAAAATATTTATTTCTTTCTTTGATGCAGCACTGAATTGTCAACAGCCATAACTCAAGTATTCTGTAATAATAATGTTTTATTATTATTATAATTATTTTGTTTCTCATAGTTTGAAAAATATCTTTTTAAGTGGGAGAACTTGAATAATTGGTGGCTGACTGTATATAAAATATAGTATAACAAGTAATATTTGTAAAATATAGTTTTTTCTACACTCTCTCAGTTTGTGCGTCTCAAAGCTTTGATAAAATATTCTGTAGTGTATTTATCTGCTAGAGATTAGTAGTAATTCTGAACGGAAAACTATTATGAAAAAAAATGAAACATACTGCTAATGTCAGAAATAACAGAGGAGGGCGCTGTTACAAGAAGTGAAGATTGCCCCCCTTTCTGGTCTCTGCTTTGAGCTCGTGGGAAAACAAAGGCCTTGTGTGTTAAAACACTGTGAGAAACTACAGAGATTCTCTGGAACATTAACAATTTAAGTGTTGTCTGCAGATAAGGGTTTTGAGCATTGCTTCACTGAAATGAGATGCCACAGTCCTCTTATTAGTCAAAGAAATGGGTTTTGCTAAATGCATGTAAATTGCGTCTGAATGAGTTATAATATACATAATATACAGACCCACTTAGGATGGCAGTTTTCTATTTTTAGTATTAATCTTAAATACTCCAATATTCTAACGCACTGTCCTGTTGTATTCTGTATTGTTCACTGATGTCGAGAGCCATGCATCAAACTTATAGTGCAAGCAGAAATCTTGCCAACTCTGACAGCTGAACTGATTAGAGAACAGTCCATCAAGCACACGCGGATCCAGGAAACGGCATAGACAAACAGAAAAGCCTTTTTCCCTCTTCAATTGTTTGCTGAATCTATTTACATAGTAACCCGCTCATAAATATTGAGTCCATTTCAGAAGCATACTGTGTCTGTGCTATTGTGTCCACAGAGCACTGGAGAACAGCTGAAACCACAGTCTGAAAGCAGTGCAGTTTCAGGTCTTTAGTAAACCTAAGCTATGAAAAACGTACGGTTATGTCTATCTATCCTTTCTCCAAACCACAGATCCCCTTTAGGGTCGCAGGAGATCGGAAAATGTATTCTATAAATAGACACAGTTTAAAAGTGCACTCCAAATGGTGTGTCACATTTGACCAGTGTCACGTATCTCACAATTTAGAAAAAAATGCAAACAATTATATTTTGCAATTAAGCAACTCCTTTTTTGTATTTTTTCCCCCCAAGTGAACAGATTTCCCTCCCAAAATGTCATTTCCATAGTACATTGGGATGTTGTATTACTTAGTTAGTGATTAACTGGAATGCACAATGAAACAACATGTATATATTTATAAAAAATAACCCCATTCAAAAGTTTACATACCCTTGAATTCAAATACTATGTGTTATTTCCTCCACAACTGTTTTTCTGTCCCTTGTTGGTCCTGAGCAGTTCTTCAGAAAAAACCTCCAGCTCCTGCACATTCTTTGGTTTTTCAACATCTGCATATCTGAAGCCTTTCCATAGCTCACTGTATGGTTTTGAGATCCATAATACAAAAGCTGAAAACACGATGCATTTAGAGCAGTTTTAAACTTTTGAACAGTATGATGATGACGTGTGAATTCTTTTTATTTTGTTTAATGATCATATTCTTTACTGGATGTCAGAAGCTACTTAAATACTAATGTAATAAATACATTTCCCAGACACCAAATTGACCCTGAACATTTGAAAAGTTTCATTCATTCATTGATTTTGGACACTGCTGAAGGCTGAATTATCAAATAAGCTTTTTTTTTTTGGTGGTCAGTTATTGCAATTTATTAATAAATGTTATTATCAGTGAGGGAAACATCTTAATAACTTAACGGAAACTATGAAGCGGTACTGACTTTGGAACTTTCCATAGCACATAAAGTCATTTCCGTTCGTTTGCAGTTTACACCTGCATGTTTATTGATTCATCATTTGGAAATAAGTGCTCTTAATGCGAATGACTAAAATACCCTGAAGGATCGTTTTTTTGTTTATGCACTGAAACGCAACACTAATCACATTGTACATCTTGTCCTTTCATTTTTGTTTATGTACAAAGTGTTACCATGACGAAGTGGGCTATTCATTCTCTCAGAATCCCAAAGAATGCAGAGTTTGAGAAAGAAAAAAAAAGTTTGAGAGCGCATTTGGATTTATTCTGACATCACTGTTCTTGTTCTTTCACAGCTGGCCCAGTTGATCTCCTTATTTGGACCGGCACTAAGCAACAGCACCATTTCATACCTGCGGATCGAGTACAAAACCACCTTGCAGAGAAGTGGAACGCTATCTGTATGCAGCAACAGCTAAGATTTGCATCACTTAACTTGCGCTTTTCACATTTAAAGGATTTGGGAGGTTAAATTCATCTTGTAAGTATTATGTAACATGTTTCTTTTGATAGCACTATAGCAGCAAGCACTCAAACAACACGAAACCTTCTTGTAAGTTTAAGATTTGTTTCCTTCTTTGGAGTAATAGATGCCGTTAGTTAGTAAAAGGCTTGGCGCACAGCCCAGGGCCTTGGGAAGATTCCTGCTGACGGACCCAAGGCCATGCACACGGCCCTCACAAGCAAACACACGAGCCCTTCCCTCTGATGGAATCTTGTACTCCTTTCACTTGGAATGACTGGGACATCTCAAACACTGTCACATAGTCTGGCAGTTTTGGTTTCGTTTCCTTATTTGGTAGTTCCTATGTGATTATTAGTTAATTTGCTCCCAGCCGTGTTCCCCAGGTGTATTTATTGTCTGTGTCTCCGAGTCTCCCTTGTCAGTCCTTAAATGTTACTTTATGTTTATCCTGCATTTTCCAATGTCAGAGTTTCTCCAGTTCTGTTGATAAAAGATTATTGTTTTGACTCTCCGCCACTGGTATTATAATGTTCTATATATGGATAGGTAGTGCGAGTAGTAAATATGAACAAATATTTGTCATTATTTGCAAACTTAATACAATAAATTCTATTTAAGGCATATAATGAACTATTAGCCTATTTTGTTATTTTTGCTGAATTTATTTTTATGGTGAAATATTATTATTATTATTATTCGGGGCCAAGCCCAAAGAGCTGGATGATTCGGTTTTATTATTCTCGTCCAATGGGAGTCTATGGCAGGCCTATGAAGGGTACATAGGAAAATTATGAAATTTGGTGCAATTGTAGACATGGCCATGAATAGTGATCTGACCAAATTTGGGAGCTCTAAGACCAACTTTATGGCGCCACCAAAATTCAACATTAAAATGCTTATAACTCATGAACCCCTAAATCTTAGTACACCTGATTGCTTTAATCACGCTGATCACAATCAATAGCTTACATTAAGACTCCTCCCGTTTCAGTTGCGGCCATTTTGAAAAGTACAGTTTTCCGTTTTTCTGCTACTTCTTCAAATTTTTCTTAAACTTGGCAGACACAATCTTTTGACCGAGCCGCATAGAACTGACTAAAAAGGTTGGTTTTGATGGAAAAAAAAATGATTCTTTGAAGTTAACAAGGTCCAAGCAAGCCGAAATTTTTAAAACATTGTTAAAATGATTTTGTTTTAATGTCATTGTATTCCCTGGGTTATGATGATTCGATGGATGTCTCATTTGTCATTTTCCATGAATGTGCATGTCCGCCATATTGAAGTAAATCAAAAACAGTTTTTTCGCTACTCCTCCTCCAAAACTGATCCCATTCTTTTCCCAAAATTGACTCAGATGATCTTTGGACTGAAATGATGGAAAAATATATATTTTTTTATTCATCTTTGTTCAAAAGTTATGAGGTTGTGAATTTAACGAGCAGACCAAAGTTGGATCGAAGGCTATATCTCGGCCAAACTTTGATCAATTGAAATGAAACTTTCATCAAGACTATGAACTGAGAGCCCATGCCAAAGTTGGGAACCGCGCCTCCTAGTGTTAGCGAACTTTTGAAAGCATTGTTCAAATGAAATTTCATTCTCATTTCATTTTGATTCCCTGGCGATTCTGACTATGTATCTTTTGCCATTTTCCATGAAAGTCACTGTCAGCCATGTTGAAGTAAACCGAAAACAAGTTTTTTTCACTACTCCTCCACCAAATTTCGTTTTTTTTTTGTTGCTTAAAATGTGATCATATGATCTTCGGACAGAAATGAATGAACAGATTTTTGATATTCTTACCGTTCTCGAGAAATACCTCTGCAAAGTGGATCTTGTCCATGTTTTTAAATTATACCAATTAGCTTAGCATTTGAATGAGTTTCATGCAAAACAAGTACCATACTGTTTAATGTAACTCTCCAGCTTCAGTCTTAACTCAGAAACATCTGTCCGATTTTGAACTTCTGCGCTTCTGAACGTAGCTGTTGTTTTCAAATGCATACCATTTCCAATCTTCAAGTTTGTCCCGCTCTGCCCGTGCTTCTACAGCCCATTTGCAGGCTTGGCCACGGAAACGCTGCTTGCAACTATATTTAATTTTCTTTTCAATCATTGTTTCTGTAATGTTTATTTGGTGCTCAGTTATTATCAATTAAGTCAATATTTCTTAATTTTATGATGAAAATGTTTTGCTGCTTAAAAACTTTGTAGAAACTGTGATGCATTTGTTTCTTTAATATTCTTTGAATATTGAAAACTGTACATTTTACAGTACAAAACTGTAATTTACAAACAAGAACATCTGAATGTAAACCAGTAAATTCAACGACACACACTGCTATTAAAATCTGTTTTGTACTTTTAACACACTGACAACCACCATAATAATGCTGTTGACTCTAAGCCACATGACTCAAAGCTCATCACAAGCAGATATTCTATAAATATATATGTATATATATAATACTAATATACAGTATAGAAGGTGCACAGAGTCATGTACACAAACACAAAACATCATCATGGTGACACACATGCCACTTAAACAAGGTAATGAACATTCATTAAACAACAGAAGATGTAACATAAAGCTAACATAAATGATAACAAAAACTATTAAAAAACATGATTACCCTACTTAAGCTAAACACTTTCAAATGTGGAGTGTCATGCTGGGAATACAGTTTTTATCTGTATATTTTACATTAATTTGTTCTTATTACTTCTGTACAATTAACAACATTTGAATGTAAAATTAACATTGATTTTAAATTTAAACAGTTTTTCCCTATACATATTACGGGAATTTACTGTTAACCTATTAAGTTTTTTTTTTTTTTTTTTTTCAAGATTTTACTGTTAAATCTACACAGTGTGGAGCAATGATGCTGAAAACTCAGCTTTGCTTTAGAAATACTACATTTAAATACATATTCAAATGAAAAACTCTTTTTAGATTGGAATACTATATTATGCAGCCTCCGTGAGCATATAAATTTATTGAAATATTAATTATTACAAACTTGGGATCAGTGGTGCTAAAAAAAGACTAAATTAACGGATCTATAATTTGTGAAATTTTTGTATTGTGCCATACCATGTAAAACCAGGTTGCTGTAACCATTTGTTTTTGCATTTGAACTTTAAATTAAAGTATAACTTTATACGTCGTTTAGTCAGCTTGTGTGTTATATTTGTTGTATCTGCATTTCTAAGAGTTTGGAAAATGGATATTCATTTATTATATTTCATTTCGTTTGTCTATATTACATGCACATTACTTTTACATATTTTGCATTAAACCTTTTTACCTAGATTCCAGCTCTGGGCATTCAGTCACATTTAGCTACACCCTGTATACTTCTCCAACATTCCTGAAGATAATACTTTTTGGCTGCTTTTCCGTCATAACCAGGTCAAAAATGTCAGTTTTGTAACATTCAATGGTACAACAAAGAGCAAATTTATTAAAACCTCCTTTATAAAGGGGATCTTATAAGATAAGCTTTATGTGAATTACATCATACACAGTTGCATATTGCAGGAAAAGTTTACGCAAAGGTCAGCCTGAGGTATTTAAATAGCTTGTTTTGGGTCAAGAACGATCGCTCGTTCTGGTTGGCCAGTGGGCAAGCACGTGACAAGGCAGTCACGCGCTTTCCAGGAACCCGTCAGGAAGAAGATAAACAAAACAAACCAGAGAGGAAGACGGCGTGGATTGAGAAGAAATGACATTAAGTTTTCCTAAAGACGGATAAAATTGGAATTACAACCTTTTTTGTACTAGTATATGGGTTGCTTAAAGGTGAGTCATCTTTCTGACTATGACAGCGATGTGAAGTGTGTGAGGATAGTTGTTTAAGGATGATAAAAACATTGTCTGTTGGAGTTAGCTCTCTGGCTAAGTTTCGCTAGCAGAGGGGAGGGACACGGAGGCCATAGTGTGAAAGCAGCGCTCTAGTTCCTCTTTAAACCCTAACCTGTTCTCGGCTGAGACAGCGATATGCTGTGTGTTCTTGCAGCTTGAGGTACCCGTTTGTCCTTTCAGATCAATATTTTTCCCGTGGTTGCTTAGCTGGCCAGTCATTGGTGCTGAGTAAGGACAGGAGATGTTGCTTGCTAGCTTTCAGTTACTGGAGAACTTCTAGAACATTGCCTGGAACCCATCACTGCACCTTTTGGAGGTCTCCTCTAATTGAGCCTCCTCCAATATTAAAAAGCTGCTGATATCAATCAAGTGTATTACGTTTAGGTTGTCAGAATTGTAAACTAACGTTACTGTTCTAAGAGTAACTATCTTTTTATTTATTTGCTGGACATCGATGATTAGGTTGGGTATCGTTGTTTTGGTGAATGAACTTGGAAAACCTAACGTTAGTTATCAATTTTAAGCATTCAGCGATATTTCAGACCATTGTTTGAAAGTCTGTTTATCACAATATATGTTGCACTAAGATGATAAGATGCATATATGTATCAATCGAGGTGGTCGGTGGCTTGTAAACTTTTTTTTTTCTGTGCATTTAAGTTACTGATGATTTTACGATGTCTTTCTAGAATTAACCCTCACAAGGTCTGTAAGGGTACACGCCCCCATCAGCACGATGCGAAGTGAAATGGAAACGCGATAGTCTCTGCGTTAACAAGACTGCATTTGGTACAAAGATAACTATGCGATAAGATTTGAAACTGTTTTGATTGTGCACAAAAAGAAACTCGAAAGCTTCAAAACGCAATGTGTTATCCGTTTTGAACGAGTCGTTTAATCGCGAAAAGATGTTCACTTGTCAGCTGCGTTGTCAAAACTTCAAAATTGAGTGTTTGTGTATGAATTAAAAGTTTATGGGGAGATAATGTTTTGCATTCCATCTGTTTACGTAACATGAGGGAGGCCTGCAATATTGTTTGTTGCTCGTCGACTCAACCGAGCGCTGCGAGGCGGGGCGTAATTGTGCTTGATTGACATCGAGTAGGTGCAATCGCTTGGGCGCGGAGGCGGGTTATACATTTGCATGCAGCCAATCAGAAAACGCCACTACGTGGGCGTTGGCGCATTATCGGGACGGGTTAGGTTGACGCGATTTGTTTTTGAAGGGGGCCATGTTGAGTTCAGTGTGTTGTAAAGTGTTAGTAGGTCAGAATATAGCATGATATTGGCCATAATGAGCAAATTATGCTAAGCGTTTGAATGCCATTCGTTTTATTTGTTTATTGCAGTTGTGTCTAATCGGCTAGGTCTCAGAATTGTAGAAATGTGAGCAGTCGAGAGCTGTTTAGAAGTAGGTCATTCAGTCTTCATGTAAACATTGCAGGGGTGGTCATTTATAGGATATATGGCGTTATATTTGCAACTTATTATTACAAACGCATGTGAATTCTGATGAATGGACAAAAAAGTGAGCAATTTTTGAGTGACAAACTCATTCAGGTTTCATTCATTCAGAGGCCTGTGCTTATAGTAGATGCACATGTATTATGGCTATATTTTTTCCCCTCGTCATGAAGTATTAAAGTACTAGTCTGAGCTTGTGTTTTTTTTTATTTTGTAAAGTTTCATGCTAATTTGAATAAGAGAGTAATTATGTGTTTTACCCAGCCTTGAACCTCTAAGATGCCTAATGTGAAATTAGTAAAAAATGTATTAATTACCAACCTCTTTTTATTTTTATTATTTAAACGTGTAAGCTGTTTTCGCTTTAGAAATTAAAAAGAACATGAACTTTTCATACAACCAGAATTCATATTAGAGATCAACCAGAAGTGTATGTTGTTGATAACAATTGAACAGATTTCTGTAAATCAATAATAAGAATGAAAAAAAATTGATAAACATTTCAGTTGATAAAATAGTGCTGAATTTTTTATTTGATAATTAGCGATATATAATTAAATATTTAACAATTATTACAATAATTAAAATAAATGAAAATTGTTAAAGGTGCCATAGAATGGAAAACTGAATTTAGCTTGGCATGGTTGAATAATAACAGTTCAGTACATGAACATAAC
>JAUMHQ010000085.1:9825032-9836257 GCA_032361165.1 Enteromius paludinosus
GATATGCGACCATTTTCGGTTGTCGATAACGAGGGGTTCAAGTATTTACTCAGTGTGCTCGAGCCCCGTTATCTATAACCAAGCCGGGCGCAAATTGTTTTAAAAATCGTTTTTTTTCTCCCACCCCCCACGAACAAAAATTGTGGGTTTGGTGTATCGTTACAGCCCTAGTTTTAGTGTCACATGATCCTTCAGAAATCGTTCTAATATGCTGATTTGTGCTCAGGAAACATTTCTGCTTATTAAGACATACATTTTATATATCCTCCCCTCCCCTAATTCTATAAAATGTATTACATTATGTGCGACACTGGACCACAAAACCATTCATAAGGGAATTTTATTATTATTTAAGCTGAATAAATAAGTTTTCCATTGATGTATAGTTTGCACGAGATTTGGCCGAGATACAACTATTTTAAAATCTGGAATCTGAGGGTGCAAAAAAATGTAATTACATAACATTGTGCAAATTAAGTCTTTAGTTATGCTTATTACTAATCAAAAATAAGGGTTTAATATATTTGTGGGTGGAAATATACAACATTTATTCATGGATGATCTTTACGCGATATTCTAATGATTTTTGGCATAGAAAAAAAAAATCTATAATTGTTTGCTCTTGCTACAAATAAACTAATACTCATGGCACAGGCTCACATATAACTTTATTAAAACATCTTGTGAAAGTATTTAAATATCTGTTTTAATCTTGCAGATTATGTTAAAAGAATCTCCTGATGAATATTGCAAGTTTATTTTGTCCATGCGCTCTGTTTCCAGCTTCATCCTCAAGGACTGTGCTGGAGACGAACGAAGAGTTTAGAGCCATGACAGGAACCATTCACTTGGGGCGAAAACTCATCCTGAAATATAATCGGCGTGAGCTGACCGACAAACTGCTGATCGTTTTAGCTCTTGCTCTGTTTCTGGCTACAGTGCTCTACATCCTGAAAAAGAGACTCTTCCCCTTCATTTAGTGGAAAAGGGAACTGTGTCATCTTAACACTGCTTTGCACAAATCATTCTGTGAATGTTACGACTCAAATGAGACCCACAGTTCTCAGAGCCGCTGGTTCTTTCAAAACGAGGGGTTTGCCATCGTTTAACCACCAGATGATGACAAGCTTCAGAATTCTCCGGGGACACTTTAATATTGAAGCACTATTCTTAAAATCTCAGTTATCAGGATCACTACACAGAAATTCAGGAAGGAATAAATGCACTTTGTACAATTTACGATAGTAGTCTTAATGACTGCATTTGCTTATTCACTACTATATTTTACAATCAATGTAGTTGTTTGTACAATAATAAAATGTTTTGATCTCAAGTTAGTTCGGTCATATTCCAATAACCTGATGGACTACACAAAGGTGTCTGTGCCTTATGAACTACTGTAATAATTAATAGCATTTCTGCATATAACTGAAGCTTATGCTTCATTGGCACCATGATGTTTTTTTTTTAAATAAAGAAGTCTTTTATGCTCACCAAGGCTGTATTTATTTGCTCCAAAATACAGTAAAACATAAATGTTGTGTAATATTATTACAATTTGTTCTGTTTTTTATGATTTTGTAAATTGTGTGTTTATTTATATATATATATATATATATATATATATATATATATGGCCTATATATATATTTTTTATTCTTAAATAATTATTTAACAAAGATGTATTAATCAAAATTGGCCATATATACATCCTTTGTATTAAATACAATACAATCAATTAAATAAATAAAATAATAGTAATAATAATAATTGTAGATATTTAATAGATAATTAAAATATTAAGTACAAAAAACTTCAGCATTGTTAATAAGAAATAAAAAGAAATAATAAAAATAAATAAAATATAGTTTTTTTTTTTGAGAGACAAATATTATTCGACTGATTTGTGACGGATCATGTGACACTGAAGGCTGGAGTAATGATGCTGAAAATACAGCTTTGCATCACAGGATTAAGTTACATTTAAAATATATTATAGGAAAACAGTTTTAAATAATAATGACGTTTTACATTTATGTGATCAAGGTTCAGCCTTAATTGGTGAGCATATAAGAGACATACAAAAGAAAACATAATTTTCCTGGCTTATTTTGTATTGTTTACAGCCTCCGCAGTCTCTCTAATGGATTGCTATTCTAGTCATTCCAGTGAAGCACAAAACACCTGATTGTACTCTACTACATGAATTGGATTTCTGTAATAAAGAGCTCAGAGCATGGTTTTACTCTTTTTATAATAGTTTTTCAGTGGAATGAACCACTAGGGGGTAGTATCTCTGTTTCATTGCTGTATTTGAAGAACCAGTTCATTTATAAAAACTCTTTAGAATGATTTTGAATGTTTTTTAAAGAAGCCTCGCCAAGGCTACATTTATTTAATCAGAAATGCAGTAAAAGCAGTACAATTGTGGACAACCAATATATTGGGAATGATTTCTCAAGGGTCATGTGACACTAAATTCAACTTAAATATATATTAAAATAAAACACAATCATTTTAAATTGCAATAATATTTCACAAATGTTGTAATGTTTAAAGAAGTCTTATTCATCTAATTATACAGTAAACATTTAAAAAATGATGCAAATACAAATTAGATTTAGAAATGCATGTCTGAAATGTCTGTTTAGGCCCTGTATCTTCTTGTGGTAAATTAATTACATCAAGTTCTTGTTGCAGTCTGCTATGATACAGCAGTATGTTGAAATGATCCTGTGTGTGTGTGTTGCACAAAACAAACATTGTGGTCTTGCCGCACTTGGTTTCTGAGGGTAAAATGTTACCCAAGTGCCAGGTGTGCCATTTAGTTATATTGCAGTATAGTTTCTTTATGACCTTTCAGAAGCTGTCATGATTTGTGCGTGTTTTGAATCCACAAAAGCCCAAAAATTGGATACAAGGTTAATTTATTGTGGAAAAGCATTTTTTTTTAATGAATACATTTGAGTATTTTGATACAGATCCTCAATTTAAAAATGTAAATAGTTAATAAAAGAACTAAAATACAATAAAAAATAAATAGTACAAGCATGTATATAAAATGACTTACCAGCACTCTATAGTGGCTGAAATAAACCTGACCCGAAAATCCGCAAGATACACTTCATGCATAAATTTGAAGAAATTAGTTTAAATAAAAAAAAAAATAATAATAATGTAAAATATCTACAAGAAACACACTGAAACAGATGGGAGTGAGGCATTGCCTTGTGAAAATATGGGACACATTCTAACATGTTTTATACAGTATTTCAGTACAGGTGCGTGTTACAGAGATGAGGTAGGTCCAAAATCAAAGATCTGCATATTCTGTCATATTTTAAAATGTTTGTGTATGTAACTGCAATCTATCAAGGAAGGCATAGGTTTTTATCACGTATGAAAAATGTCTATTCTAAATTCTAAGCAAGAAAAATACGAAATCTGATAGTACATATTAGATATGTCACATTGCAACGCTGCAGTGAATACACCTGAGTGTACTGCATGAAGCACGTGGCATACAAGAGCTTATATCTGCTGCTGAGGCTTTACCTGTGCTCAAAAACAGTCTCGCCAAACCTGGCAGTAACACGTCCAGATCCATATTTCACCCCAAATCAAGCAAAACAGACGAGGAGAGGAGAGGAGATATAAAGCATGGTATTTTATACACGGACTTCATGTGAAAGATATGCAGTATGTTTTTACTGAAAGGCAGCAAAAAGATTTTCCATTAAAAATTATTTTTTAAAAGTCAAGTACGTTAATGCCATGATAATAATGATCCCACAATTCAAACAGATGAAAAATAACACCAATATTGTGAAATATTTACTTATTATTTACTATTTTAATATATTTTATATCAGTCTTCAGAAATGATTCTAATCTGCTGCTTAATTTTCTGCTCGAGAAATGTTTCTTATTTTCAATGCTAACACCCTACCATTCGAAAGTTTACAATGTAAAGTACATTATTCAGCAAGAACAAAATAAAGAGAATAAAATGGTGACAGTAAAGATATTTAAAATGTTGCAAAAATTCAAATTCGTGTTCGTATTCAAATTATGGAATTTGAATATATATATATATATATATGTCAACACTAACATTAATGATGATTAATGATTCTTATTGTGCTTATTATTTTTGTGGAAACCGTGATTTTTAAGTACCATTTGATGACTAGAAATTATTTTAAATATACTTTCTGTAACAAAATTTTTTTTTTTCACTATCAGTACCTTACGGAATAAAATTTTTCATTTCTTCGCAAAAACTTTTGAACAGTAGTGTAATACAATTTTTTGCTTTTAATTGGTGAATTGAATGTCTTTTTTTTACTAATAGATATGTTCTTTCTGTTGGGGTGACATGTGACCCGGACATGCTACCGTGAAGTTCAACCAAATGGCCTTGCTTAAAAGCAGACGGATACTGAGAAGATGGAATGATGTCATCACAAAACACAAGGCCCAGTTTTGTAATAATGCTATTCAGAATTGCAGCCTGACAGACTCCCTCTGAGCATTCTGGAGAGTCTTCAGTCTGAGGAATGCACTTAGTCCACAATCTACGAATACATCTACAGAGGGTGAAACGCCACTGAAACATTGCGAAATTGTTGAGACTCCTATCAAATATCGTACCAGTCCGTGTTCTCACAGAATGACCTAGAAAACCAACACAATGACCGACGGCAGCTCTAAATGTAACGTCACATTGAAATACCCTGTTGTCGCTGGTGCTCCTATAGAAGCACTGGAGATATGTCCTTGAGCGAGGCAGGGAAGGAGAGCGGTGAACGAGCCTTTCTGGACGTGTGGGCTAAAGGCACTGAGAACCCGCTTCCCTTCACCTCCTCTTGGTGGCATTCAGAGACCTCTTTAGCTCTTTGTCAGCATCAGAGGCGTTGTCTAGAGGACCTGAGGACTGATTTTCATCTTCTGTGAGTGTCCAGATCGTTTCCCCATCGGCCTCAGGGAGACGCGGGCTGGCGGGAGGGAGGGAGTTGCTGCTGGCTCCCGGAGGGGTGGTGATGTCTGGGACGGGGGCAAGGGTGGAGACGGCCTGGTTCTCCACCTTGCCGAGGGCACAGAGACTCAGACTCCCACACAGAGCTCCCCAGTTCTGCTCACACTGAGTTCGTATTCGGCGGGCGATGGCAACACGCACCTCTTCGCCGCATCCCAGCAGGATGTTTACTAACTCCACGTGGGGCCTTTCGGTGAAGGAGAGGAGACCGTTAGAAAAGCAAAACCATAGTTAAGACCCGTTCACATCAAGAATGAACTACAATCATAATGGCACAGAGGAGCGATAATCATTTGAACTGCTTATAAAATGACAAGTAACTATAAACTCTGACATCCAATTAGAATCCTTCCTGCTTTAAAGGGTTAGTTCCATAGACATGTATTGATGCCCCACTCAGGTGCGTAGATATGTCGGCCATCTTGGAACGGTCCACTTGATGTTCACCACAGAGCCGTTGAGTCTGCAGACCATAGGCTGTGCTGGATTGTGGCATTTTTAAAATATTCAGTGATTACTATGGTGAATGACGTCAAGTTATCACCACTACAATATGGCGGACGGCTTACGTACAGCGGCCCATAGAAACATTCATTAACGAGGCTGTATCTATGGTTGCTTCACCCAAAAATTAGCTCATGTTTTACTCACCCTCAAGGCATAATACGTTTATGTTAGTTTTAATAAATAAAAATGTGAAAAATTTTTTTTTTATTGTATTTTTGCTGTATCGAAAACATACCGAACCGTGACACCACTATGTTGCATCGAACCGAACCGTGATTTTTGTGAACCGGTACACCCCTAGTGTGTTGGTGTGGTCACTGATAGTTATTCTAATTGAAGGTATTAATTAAAAGTAGAAATTTTCCATAAAAGATGATGCATGCATCTCAAAAATTTCTCAAATAAAGGTAAAAATCTCTCTGGATATCAATTTCTTGGTGGAATATATAAATATAATCATATAATATAAAGTTGATTTCGATTAAAGGTTAATAGTGCAAAGTTAAATCTAGCTAAATCTGCTGTAGCTAAACTACTGCACAAAATATGAAAGGCTTAAAGCAATTAAAGAAAATTCTGTCATTAATCACTTACCCTCATGTCCTTCCAAACCCGTAAAACCAACACAAATTAAGACGTTTTTGATGAAAGCTTGAATGAAACGTAGTAATGACATTGTTAAAATTGTCTATGTTAATTATACAAAGCTGCACTCTCAGAAATAAAGGTACTAAAGCTGTCACGGGTACCTTTTGGACCTGTTAGGTTCTAATATGTACACTTTAGGTACTAATATGGAGCCTTCAGGTACTTGTACCTTTTGAAAAGGAACCCCCCCCCTCATTGAGAGTGTGGGAAAATACTTTATACAACAATTCTTCTCCTCCGAATCAGGCCTTCTACTGAGAGTACGTAAACAACAAATTTACATGATGTTGGTGACCTAAATTAGTCCCAATGTCATGATGCTCTCGATAATGGTGGAATACATGATTTGGAGTAAAAGAATTTTCATTGTGGTTTTCTAAAATTACGGTTCAACCAATGTCACATGGACTATGCAGGGTCAGACAGCTGTCAAACTTCAACACAAATATCTCAATTTGTGTTCTGAAGATGAATGAAGGTCTTACAGGTTTCAGTAATTAATGAAACAATTTTATCCCTTTAAACAAGGTCTCAGCACAAAAAAATCCAGGAAAATATAAAGATATCATTTTCTGTCAATATCGCACACCCCTAAATTGATGCACTCACCCTTTAGGAAACAGGTCCTTGAAGTGGATCATCTCCACCATGACATTGACGTTCTCTCTCACGGCAGAGCAGAGGTTGTGTTTGACGTAGCACTCACGCTGCAGCTGGAACACCATCTCTTTCACGAACAGACACTTGCGGCTGACACAGCTGAACTTGTGGCGAAGTCCATGGGCCATGCATTTCAGCGCATCTTTGATGAACGATTTTCCCTGCAGTGATGCGTAAGTCATTAATCAAATCAGAGTCGCTAGCACACATTTCAGCTGAAGTATGATAAGGACATTGCGAGCAAACTGTCAGCTCTCGATGATGAAGTGCCGTAGATCTCAGTGGAAAGCATGCGAGATTAAAAAGCATTATAGTGTACATCATGCACATCGTGATTTAAGTTTATAAATCAAGGATCGTACCTGGGAGTCAAATTTTCCAGCGTTGTGGAGGAACGTCATGCAGATGTCGTGAAGTCCACGAATCTCGCAGGAATTGTTGTTGAAGCACTCAAACATCCCACAGCCCACATCACCTGCGTTCACCAGACACTGCTGAATCTCCGCTGGAGAATGATCAAGGAAGAGAGTACTTTAAGCCATCACATTACAGCTTTATAGTAAATACACATTGCTCTTGCTAAATTAACACTTTTATATATATCCTGTCAATTTACGGTAAAAAAATTGTGGGTTTAGTGATGCCTGTACAACGTAAAATGTCAATATACATAATTTAACCTTCATTTTTTCTTACTGGTAAACACTGTATTAATATATGTGGCACAATAGAAGGCCACATGATGATGAAACTATAAGTGGCCTATCAATAAAACTATGTACACAAAGAAAAATATGTACACAAAGATAAAACACCATCACGCTAACACACACAACACTAAAAAAGAATGTCATAAACAATCTGTAAGTAACAGAAAATGGAAAACAAAAACACCCTAATGTACATTACTGATTATAAACAAACAATTATTTATAAAAACAATTCGTGATGCTTTAGAAAATGTATAGTTTTTACTTTTGGCATAATTTTACAGTAAAATGACGCATTATGAGATTTGTTTTTATTCGTTTACAGTTTTTCCAACATTTACTGTTAATTAAGGGATTTTTACTGTAGAATTTTTCTTTGATCATTTTTAAATGGTAATTTGTATAAATGTGGTTCTATATATATAAATTCTAAACAAACTTTAAACAATTTGACTTTTTTCCCCAAATAAGATTATAAAATAATTTAACAAATAGTTCTCAGTGGGTATAAAATCTCATATTAAAAAAAATATAGTTTTTGAAAGATTGTTTGACATACAGTATAGATCTTTTCAAGTTTTAAAAGGTGACAAATAACATTCCAAATGTATCATTTCAAATTTGTCAACAGAACACAGTTTGAATGAGCTCACTTTTCTCAAATTTATGGCGCGAAAAGTCTTAACTTACAGAGCAGCGATAGGAGGATATTTTCTGAGGGAACCACATTTACTAAAAACTAACAAACAACATTTATGTGTAGGTTGACTACAATCAAGGCAATAATGGAGACATGTCACGGTTATTCAGAACAGCTAATATTATTTAAATAAACATATAGCCTATAAGTCAACACTAAAGTCTGCCCATTTACTATGCGTACGTTTATTTTTTTATTCATTCATTTTATATCTTGCTTTAAATATATACATTTTAATGACTAACATGCAGTAATTCGGACGTGGTTATGAGGTTTCCAAAACGTTGGGACGTGACAACGCCATGATAACGTTTTTGCAACGGTGTAAAAATGCATTTATTAACGTCATATTTATTGCAACGAAACCCCCCCTGCGATTTGATTAAGTAGGTTAAAAACGCATGTTAATGTTGTGCTAACCAGGATGACACAATGATCTGGAGATAAGTTGTTTGATAGAACATATAAGTTAAAAGTTTGATGCAGCTTTAATACAAACACTCAGCTCCACGCATTTACGTTCTGTCGTTGATTTTCTTTGCATGCACTGCGCAAAAACCCTATTAACGTTACTACCTACCTGTGTTCTGCAGAGAAAGTCTTCTCTTCTGGATGTTCAGTGATTTCTCTTGTGAGGTGTCACGAGCGCTGCTGGAATCAGTCGCGTGTGTTTGCCGCACCGCCAAAAAATATATAAACACACCTATAGTCAGTTGCACACCCATGTCTCGTGACGATGATGATAACGCTGTATAAAACTGCGAAAATGTTCGGATCACTGTAGCATTACTAGAGAGAATGTAGTGCACGCGGCGGAGGGAGTAGCGCAGACGCGTAGTGAAGATTGGGGGGATGGATGCTGCCTATATTTCCTCCAACTCATGTCAGTTTGGATGAAGGAGGTGAGCAGGTGCGGACCAATCACAGTCACCGGAGAGACGACAGCTCCGTGCGTCCATTCGAAGTTCACACAGCACATATAGCGGGGCTAGTTATCACAAGGGATGTGGTTCTCTCTCACTAACTACAGGGTTTAGTCAAAAGTCCCAAATGCATGAATTTATTATTATTTTTTTTAATTATTGCCACCTCCAAAACTAAGATTTAAACACTTTTTTTTAAATGTAGTTTCAATATATTTCATATCGGGGTAAGTTGTCACATGAGCTATAGGCTGTATGTTGTAATTTTGTACAACTAAATCAATGGGATTTCTGTTAGTATGCATGCTGTTTTGATTACTATTGCTGCTGCAATTGCTTTGTGTTTTCATTTTTCACTGTTTAAATTTTCCTTATGCATGAAATTAAAAGTGAGACATATAGCCTAGCCCTGATCTCCATTATTGTTATATTTTAAATTATAAAATGAATAGTTCCTGTTTTGGCTTTTGATTGATCAAACACAATGTTCCAGCCATGCTAAAAATCCATGATATACGACATGAAACACCTGTTCATCTTTACTCCCCAGGTTATCCTGCAAAGTGAACGTCATACTTCAACTGATACTACATTTAGTTACATTAAGTTTTGTAATACATGTCATTGTGAGTTGTGTGTTATGCCCATGCATCTTTCAAGTGAATGCACTTTGGCAAGCTGAGGGAATATGACCCACTTTTAATGATGCATGAATTGATATATAACTGATAAGTTTCATTCCCCCCATCTTGTAATTCGCACCATAGTCATATGAACGTACAGTAATGCAGCCTCCAGCTATCAGGTGGCAAGTGCACATGTTAAATCTATTAGCTGGACCTAATGGGATTTTCACATTCAGCCTCAATTAGTCGGATATATGACCCAACAGTGCTCCAAGATAACCTCCTGAGACCCAACACAAGGAATCACCATTTACTTTTAGAGATTTTATTTTAATTAAGGTTGAAAAGAAACACATTACTAATAGTTTTAAAATGTTTACTTATTATTTCTAATAGGGTTATATGATACTATAACGCAATAATATATTTATTTGTAGCATTATCTCATCACATTATCTCCCTGTTTCACAGATTGTAAATATGAGCATGTCTGTGCCTTTGTATAGTCTTAAGATGCACACCAGTAAAATGTCCTATTAGAACCATGGCTTAAGCCCCGGGCCATGATTAATAATTTGAAACCACTAACATATATATATATATATATATATATATATATATATAAATATGTATAATGAACGTTATTGTGGACAAATTTTTCCATGTCTTGCAGAAACCATATTAACCAATTGGAAAATGATTTGTAAATTTTTTTTAAGGTCGCGATAGGCTATTATTTATGAATAATGTGAAATAATAGGTATACACAATATTGGATTTTTGCCAATATCTGATATGCAGATATTTCGGATAATACAGATATATTTCCTTTTATTTGAAAACAATACCAAGTCTCTCCTGTGCAGAAGTTATGAGAAATATATATATATTTACATTTCGGTTAGTTTTTAACAAGAAATTATTTGTTAGAATTAAATAAACAATAGTAAAGTTTTTTTTTGTCAGTGCACTGAAGCTTTGACAAAGTTCGAATGAAGTGTGGAATAAATCACTGGATGTTTCCCCCAAAAAGATGCAGTGTTACCCCTAAGATTTTATATCAACATTTAATGTTCGACGGACTAACGCAAAAAAGTTGTAAAAATGTATGATTTGAAAATTAAAAATTTTACACAATTTTGAATAAATGAGCATAAGTAAGGGATAATGGACAGGTAGCCGGTAGTTATCGCAAAAATAAGTCCCGACAGTGTGATCTGTATCACGGTTTTGTCTCACGCTGAAGGGGTTTATTTCGCGATAACTACAGGCTGACTGTCCATTATCCCGCTTATTACATGGCTACTTGCCACAAAAGGAAAAAAACTGGACATGAATATGAATTTGAAACATTTTATTGGCGTATTTGTTTTAAATTAACATTTTCATCCTTCCGCGAAACGATATAGTACC
>JAUMHQ010000085.1:9847066-9880585 GCA_032361165.1 Enteromius paludinosus
AATGTTTTATAGAATTTAAATTCTATTTTATGTTTTTTCCATACATATATCTTACCAGTTATATTTAAATATTTGAATGTAATGTTTTAGTTTGTTTTTACATCTATTCTATTCTTCTTTTAATTAGATTATTTTCATAATTTATAAATGTTTTGAATTAGTTCTAGTAAAATATTTTATTAAAGAAATGTATGATATTAATTTTCTATTCTACTCTATTGATTCAATTCTTAAAAACTGTCTTGAAGATTTTGCCACACATATTCAGAAATGATTTTTTTTTAAAGTTCAGATTTCCGTAAGCTCTTATCACTTCTTTTCTCCCACTGGCTAATTTCTGATGCTCTTAGTCGTAAGCTGTATGTGAGAGTTGGCACTTTATCTTAGCAGAAACATGCTTCTCTCCTTCTCTCTCTCTTTCACACACCCTCTCTCTGTCTTACACGGCTCTGGTGATTAGAACAATATCTGTAACTTTCCTCTAGCTTTACGTCACAATCTCATTCACACACACATTTCCTTTCACACCTCTCATTCAGTTTCTTCACAGTGAACATTGTTTTTCAGTTGAAAGCAAGCAGTCTAGTATAATTCCATTAGCAATGAGCGAACTCCACAGGCATACAAGTTGGCGTCGTAGGTTGTAACTTCATGGCTCTTTATGGGGGTCTTCGGTTCAGGTGGTTACTGTGTGCCTTTGTTACAGTTTGTGTGCATGTGTGGGAGAGTGAAGATTAAGCATTATTTTTTACTTTAAATTCTCATAAATTACCACACTCCAGTACCTAACCTTGAGTGTTGCAGCACACAATCACCCACACACAGCGTTCACAGTAAGATCTCTATGGACCAGAATATGTGCTTCTATTTACACATGATCACCTGCACATTAAAAGACTCTTGCAGGTGTCGTCTCTGCTGTTTTTATAGGCATGCTGCTATTTATGGCAACCATATGTACACATCAGACCGTAAACTTGGGAAGCCTTAACACATAACTGCTTCAGAAAACTTCACTGCAGTCTGGAGCATGATTGAAGAATATTTTAAAGACCATGTGTAAACAAAATCAGAGATTTACGGCTTGTAGTGCATATATATTATGTTGCCTTCAAGTCATGTTGGAAGGATTGTATTTAAAAGATGACTGCACATGAAAGCCACCGCAATGTTGCATTACCATCTGTAAAATTTTCTTCGCACTCTTATTTTTGAAGACTGTTTATACAAAATACAGAAATACTATTTATTTAGTCAGCTTGGTGACAACACTGATTACTGAAAAGGCAGAAATAAATAAAAAATGACTTTTTCCGTACATTTTT
Source organism: Enteromius paludinosus (assembly GCA_032361165.1). NCBI lineage: Eukaryota > Metazoa > Chordata > Actinopteri > Cypriniformes > Cyprinidae > Enteromius > Enteromius paludinosus. The sequence goes on from JAUMHQ010000085.1 coordinate 9,848,392, forward strand.
TGTACTAATTGCACCTATTGAACTATATAACAATAAACTTTCCTGGAGGACTTGAGGGCATTATCTATTTGCTGGTGTACTACTAAAATGTGACAAGAAAAAGAATGTACCTAGCAAGTAGCTAATTCAATATGACACTGCACAACTTCCCATTTTAATAGGAAATACTTACACAAAGCAGGGGCCTTTACACATGGGGTCTTTGGCCCAGTGCTAAGAGCTTTGTATAATAGATGTAAATGTGCTTTGTTCTAAGAGATTTATATTAGAAGCTGTGGCTGAAGGGAAGCACTTAGAAGGCTAATTTGGGAATCAAATGTATAAAAACCGTATCAGTGACATTCTGAGTGTTTATATTGTTACAGGTCACTATGGATTTTAAACAGGAAGGTGGGGGTGGATTCCAGAAGCATGCTTTTACTGAACCAGTCAGGCAGAGAGATTTTTACTGGAATGTGTGGAGAAAGAAGAATCAGCATTTTTAGGATAGAAAGAAAGAGACGGGTGAGAGCAAGGGGGTGAAAATGACCAAACAGGGCATCTCCCTCAGGCTTTCTAGAACTGACCAATCAGAATACCGCACTGGTCTACTAGAAGTCAATTGGAGCACTGTTACTGTCTATGACTAACCAAGTAGAGCACTGTTAACATCTATATAATGGATCAGTTGGAACACTCAATATGTCTTTAACTGAGCAATCAGAACATTGCATAAAACACTTTAAAATATTTAGTAAATTGCAAAGCAATGAAATCAATGAAATATACACATGCGTAAATGCACGTTGGCTGGCTTGATTGAATATTTCATTTATAAGGCAGTGGTACCATGACAAATAAAATGGAACAGACTTGACAAGTTAAACTAACTCAAAAAACTTGTAAATAAATGAAATATTTATGAGTACCGTGAACAGTCGCTAACTTTTAAATCGGTCACACTTTATATTAAAGTCCAATTCTCGCTATTAACTATGACTTTTGCCTCAATAAACTAATTTGCTGCTTATTAATATTTAATAAAGTAGTTGTTAAGTTTAGGTATTGGTAGGATAATGGATGTAGAATATGGCCATGCAGAATATGTGTTTCATATGTACTAATAAAAAGCCAATGCTAATAAGCAACTATAATGAGTGAGAACTGTTCCCTATACTGAAGTGTAACCATTAACAAGATAACAAATCTCCTTATATACCTGAACAACACAATGGCAAAATAATTTTCTTACGTTTTGGTTAAAGACGAAGAATGTTTATATGGAATGAATCAGTAATAGTTGTAGTTCAATCAATGAATCAATCAGGACACTCTCCATGACTTTAACTGACCAATTAACACACTGCACCTGTTTATTATTAATCAGAGCAGTGTTACTGTCTAACCCCAACCAATCAGAGCACTGTTATCATCTAACGGACCAACTGAAGCACTCTCAATGTCTTTAAATGACAAACCTGAACACCGTTGTTGTCATTGTCTCATCAATGATAGTGTTGTTACTGTCTATGACTGACAAATTAGAGCACTGTTGCTATTTATAATGAACCAATCAGAAAATTGTTACCATCTACAACTGACCAATCAGAACACTGCATCGCCTCAGCATTATTTACTTGTTGCCAGCTCTGGGAAAGGTGGTTTTAATTATTTGAATAACTGCAAGTGATCTGTCTCAATCAATTTGAGCTTACAGGGAGGCTTGTGTTAACCACAAGTCCTTCCACTTTCTCCAAACACACACACACACACACACACACACACACACACACACACACACACATATGCACACACCCTCCCCCTGGAGCACACACACAGGTTTCAGCCAATCAAAGATGCCAAACAGGAGGAGTGGATATTCACAGGCCTCTGAACTATTGGGCCTTGTTAGAGCAAACAGTTGTTGTATTCACTGTTTTCACTGTGTGCATCTGTGAGAGAAAGTTTGTCCTCACACACCTAAAAACACATTACACCAGCATAGTGCTGATATTGCACACTTGGTAAGACTTTGCCTCACTGATATTCAAAGAATGCTGCTTGCATATGTGTAATCAAAATAGTAAATGTAAGAGTTGAATATTCAATCTACAACTACTGGGTTAGGGTTACTTAATTTTAGTGCTTAAAGACATGTTGCACTAGGTTTGAAATCAATGGCATCAAATGGCATTGGTTTAAATGTAATTGTGACTTACATGTTGTATTTGTTCTCAAAAATGATTTGAAGGCATACATCACCCAAGAGTTAATTTCTCTATCATACATGTACTTTACTCACCTTCATATCATATTTTACTTTTTTTTTTTCAAATAAGATCAAAATCAATAACACAGACATGCTCTTTTTTTAACTTCAAAACTGAATGCCATTTAAAAACGTAACATTTTCCCAGATGTAAGGTTTATTATTGTAGCTCCTGCAGGAGTAGTATACAATAATACAACAATGTACTATGTGGGACAGGGCTTTACAATTCACGCAGACACATGTAGGGTGTGATCCTAATTTATAATTCCACGGCCATGTGAGAGAGTGAAAACACTGCCCTGAGTATCACATGCACACTGATCATGTGATGAAGGCCAGCATGATTACTGTGAGTACACACACACATACACACGCACACATGCCTGACCCACTTCTCTAATATAAACAGACATTGCACACAATTTTATTTAAATCACTTTGCCTAATAAACCTAACAAGAATTTGAAACAAGAAAATTATTTTCTGATTCCATTACAAATCATAAAACCAAAAACCTGGGTGATAGAAAATAATGCATAAAATAATTGAGTTCAGCCTAAAACAGATGGGGAAGAATCTGCAAGTGCAATTTTATGTAGGTTTTAGGCTTTCTGCGGAGCTTCAGAGCTATGGTCACTATATGCACCGGCTTGTATACATTTCTTATATTAAATTATGGTTTTCTTTACCCATATAGACCATATAAAATACTAAAACAAACATTAACTTAGCTGGGAAAGGATCCCATAAATGTGTTATAAAGTATCAGCTTCCTGTAAATGTGATGGCTTTATAAGCGAACTCATAAATTTAGATTTGCTCTCCAAATTAAACACTACTTCCTCTGCTGTGCTCTCGTCCAATCACTGTCCAGAATCCTCTGAAACTTGATGACATATATAGTCCACTAGCCACCCCCATGTGTTTGCATAAAGGGAAATACATCTTCAAGCAAGTCCTGGTTAGTGACTTCATGGGTGTGGGATTCCATGATGGAGTGTGAACAGGTCTGGCAGACGTGCTGAAGTCCATCGCCACAGTTTAACACTCAGGTGTGACTGATTGTGAGACATTCCAACTACAAACTGAATTAAATCAGAAAGGGTTTTAAGTTGTATTGTAAAAAAGCAGGCTGCACATGAAGCCAAGAACTGGTAACATTATGTGATGCAATAGAGTGAAATCACGAGTGTTGGATAAACTGCATTATTAAATTCAGCTCATTTTAGCTTTAAATTGTTTTGGTAGTTGACGAAATTATTTGTATGTGTAAAGGTAAGCAGCATGATTATGGCTATAATCTAAGTCAGAATTGCATGCATTTTTAATGGAGAAGGCACAATGTACTGTATTGTATCTGTTGAAGGTGGTGGATATATTTTATTTAACAACAAACATTATTCAGTCAGTTAAATATTTACTTTTTGCACATGAACACTGTGCACGCATATCATATATGACACTGTGATTACAAGGATAGCAGCAGAAACAGTAAACAGTCTTCTAATTTATTAGTGGCAAGATATTAGTGATGCAACATAGTGTGAAAACCAGCTAGAATACATAACCTTTACAAACTGGGTAGATATTCTGTGCGAACGCTACGTAGGGAACCTGTCAGAACTGAAATGCCCACTGTAAAAAATTAACATGATATTAACAGTACAAATTTTTTTGAAAATGCTATTATAAAAACCTGTTAAACGGTTAACGGTAAGTTCCCCTAATCAATAGGGTGAAAAACTGTAATAGTCTAACAATGCCAGCTGCGAATTACACGCAAAAGTTGAAAAATCTGAACTTTGGTGAAAATTCGCGCTGTGTTAACCAATCAGGAGCTTGCTCTAGTAGTGACGTGAATACTAGCAAGCGGAGGTAGAATTCCATACTATGGAGGACAAAATCATTGTCGTTGTATGTGGAGGAGCTGTACGACACATCTTCGTACTTTAACAGAAACAGGAATGAAAAGGAAATAAATACTAGATTCATTAAACCAAAGTTTGCCTTTTAGATATACACAAAATGAATTTTACCTCATGTCTAACCATTACAGAGACTGGGAGTGCCTGACCGAAGCCCCTCTAATGACGCGAATTACCAGGCGCAAATGAAGCGAATTTCACACGCAAATGAAGCGAGTAAACTCAAAATGTTCAAGCGTCCAACGATTTATTCGCGCAATTCGCATCCGGTGTGAACGTACCTTAAGTGTACTGTGCATATGTCTCTCTGTGCTCCGTTCAAGACTGGGCGGGCCTTGACCAAAGAAAGCGGCTATGAATTCCAGACCTTCAGCCATCAGTCTGAAGGTCTGGCTATGCGAGACTACCCTGTGTGTGACAAAAAGTAGTTTTTGCATATGAATCCGCACGCCTCTGTCTCCCAACGTTACAAATAGAAATTTCTGACAATTTTACAGTAAAATGCCGTTTTTGGAAGTAAAAAAAAAAAAAGTAATTAAAACCCATAAATTGATGTTCACAGAATTTCCCTGCACTCCTTTCCTTTAAATAACTGTTTCTTAGTTTTTAGTGTTTATTAGGCTTGTATGTTACATCTGAAGTTATTTAATTTCTCACCATGGTGGTGTTTAGTGTTTGTGTGAATGACATTGCGCACCTTCTATATCTATATCTATATTTTAGTATTGACCTTCAGCTTGTGGAGAGCTTTGGTTCATCATGTGACTTTCTAATCACCATCTGATTTGTGGTTAATAGTGAAGGTAGAAAACAGATTTCAGAACTTCAATAGGTTGGTAAATTAGCTTTACATCAAGTAACTTTATTTTTTTTACAGTAAAATTCTGCCAACCACAGCTGAGATTTATTTTTTACCGTAAATTTTACAGTATTTTCTTTCTACAGTACAGTCTTTTGCTTGAAACTTTCACTTCAGTTTAACCATGTATTAATAGCTAATTCATCTTTCATTAAACCTGCCACCTTTTTATTGCACTGGTGATTGCTGAGTGTTTGCAAAATGCTACATCACTCCCAAATGCTCACAATAGCTCAATATTTTTGAATATTTGTGGAGCTATCTTACATAGCTCCACCAGTACCGTTTTCTAGCCAAATTTTCCTATTTATTAAAACAGGCAGCCGGGAACATTGTGTTCCACTGTAGAGGTCAGCTGCTGTGATAGAACAGGCTAGTGCTGCCCTCGTGTAATCCTTTCCTCTGACTGGCATGGATGAACAAGCGTATTAGCAACTAACTGCGGTTGAGTTGTGCAACTCTGGCACAGGAAAAGAAGACACAACGATGTGTTTACTGAGTGAAATGCAGCTGAAAAATTTAAACAAGAAAGGAAGGAATATGACATAATATAAATGTTTTTGTTATACTGGTTGAAAGTCTCAGTGGTCTACGGAGCCCCTATAGGGTCATGGTGGTGGGAAAATTAGGGTGGTTTTGCATTCTATCACAAATTTTAGCATTTTCTTCCAAAACCAGTTTAATTTTGACAAACACTGTTTATTGACACTGTTTGATGATAAGCATTTAATACCACATAAAAAAGTGCGCTGAAAGTGGTTTAATGTAAAAACAATAGCGCCCAATTGTTATATTTTCTTAAAAACAGAATAGCAACGTGGTAAGAGGGTTATATATACTATTGTCTACGGGGGAGAAAACATTTGAAACTGTGTAAAACTGTGCGTAAGATAAAAATAGTTGGTATTTTTAAATCACCATCTTCATGTTTAGCCTATCTTATGCTTAACAAGAAGAGCTTAATGTGCATCATGTATATGGGCTGCAGTTACAGTTTACTTTGTTACTGTGGGTGATGCTCCTCTCGTTACTTCATCTAATGCAAGTTAAAATGCTTCTGTTTATTCCACATGTGCTGCCATTTCTCTGGGTAATTAATGGGTTGCAAATGATTAATTCAATTTTGATTGAGTCAATTTTTTTTGAATGCTTGATCAAACAAGATAGCAAACTAGTGAACTGGTTCGCAAATCAGTTGATTAGTTGTAACAGAAAGTTTAAGAAGATCAAGAGCGTTGAAGATCTATAGTCAAATCTGGAAAGGCTATTGTTTGTAATGGCTTTAATTGTTTTTGTGTTAAAATGGTAGGACACGGCTTCACGTTTTGGTAAATGCTGTAACATTTCCGTCACACCCTTGTGGTTTTCAGCCAATCACAATGCACTGGATAGCTGGCAAGTTAGAGCACACCATGCTTTTATAGAACAATAAGCTTTGTACAAATTGACCCGTTTCAGTAAGGTGTGGCAGAGGAGAAACAATAATGTACAGTATGTGGAAAATAATGTGTTTTTTAAACTGTATAAACACATTGCATTAAACAATGTTTTTTAGCAACACCATATTGCGCTCAGTCCTGTTACCTGTCCACAATCTGGCAAACCACATGAATATCAAGTCTGAAGAGGAGGGGTGGGTCAAACAACACAATTTCTTTTTTTTTTTTTTTCAAAAACTAGCTGACAAGATTACACACGGCACCTTTAACTATTTTACGAGGTAGTCCAACCCTAACCACATCCCTAAACTGAACCATCAGTAGCGTAAACTGTGCGAAAATGTACAAATGAGATTGTTTAAATTCATCTAAATTATTCATCAGTTTGCTAAAATGTTAAAAATTGCCATAAAAGTGTGTCGAATATGTTATTCCTGTTTGAGTGCACATGCATTACTGATCTCTTATGCGTGTCATGATGCAGCCAGAGGTTGAGAAAGACTCACATGGCCTAAGAGTATGGTCACATGGGTTTACCATGTGCAGCTGCTGAGTATGTGTGTTTAGCTGAGCCTTTTTACATTATATATCAACAGCAATCTGAATTATGGCAGTCAGGAGGTAAATAATACTGTAGGTGAAACACTGGTGACAGAAATAAGTGGTAATGGTATACTGCATCATGTGAATAAAGTATATTTTTACATTTTCAAAACTAAATCTTGCTGTGCAAACACAGTGTGTTCTGAGTGGTTGCTAGGCCGTTGCTAGTGTATTTAGGTGGCTGCTTACTGATACAAGCCAAAAAAAAGCTCCTCTCCAAGATGCTATGATATTCCAATTAGGGCTCAGATTTCTTTTGACAAGCCACATGACTTTGAGACAACGTTCATGTTAACTGCATTTAATGTTACAATAGTTACAACAGTTTAGTGTTACTATAACATAATGTAAATACTGAAGTAAAACACTGAGTAAAAAGAGTAAAAGGTACACTGCAGGGCACAAGGAAGAACATGCTCTTAGAGGAAAAGAGTTTGCACTTTTCTTTTCAGGGGAAAAGTTCTGGGCTTCTAAGTTACCTCTGTGTGTGTGTGTGTACAAATAAATGCAAGGCGGATACTGTGGAAGGGAAAATAAACAACATAGGCGACTGTAAACAGCATGTCAAAGGACATTTCTCTAAGCACTGAGAGCTGGATGCTGTGATGTCGCCTTTTTTAAGGAGGTGTGTCCTTTAACTTACAAAACCTGTATTGATAAGTCATACGGATACACTTTCATTCCACTCTAAGATCCAGATCCTGTCTAAAATTTGAAATGTCTTTTGAATAAATTGCATAATTGTATGTATGATTCATAAACTGTTGTGTGGGCTAAATTACCAGCTTAGTAAGCTCTAATAATCAAGAGCTTAATATTGTTTTGCTGAACACATCTCTTTGCACCATAAATATGCAGTACACTTTTCAAAACAATGGGTATTTATTGACATCTATAATACCATGAACGACTAACAATGAATGTTTTATTGCACAAATGGTTCTATATAGTACAAATTATTATTATTTTTTTGATTATTTAAATATTCCTTACAATGATAAAAAGAAAAAAGAGCTGTTTACAGAAAGGTTCTTTGGGGAACCCAAAACGGTACTATGGCATTGATGCGAAACCCCCCTCTTTATTTCTTAGAGTGTAGAATAAATACTGTTTCAGCTTTTGTGTGTGTGTGGTAGAACATAGGTGAATACTAAAGTGAAGGGATCCATTCAGAAGTAATCCAAAGTCAAGTACCCTTCATCTCAATGAGGTCAAATAAGTGTATGTTGTGCTAGAGGAGTCACAAAATGTGTATCATATTTAATAGTCTGTTCTTCTGTTACATTCATTTACGCTGCAAGTGAGCCAATGGGCTAAGATTATTATCAACACATCTTGATTTTATTTGAATCTCGACAGCTGGGTATTAATGAAATTCTAATAAATAATAAAAGAAAACAGAAAACAACAGAAAATGTTGATTAGAATGGTGATTATACAGTACCTGAAATATACATAAATATATATATATATATACTTTCACTGATATAGATCTAAAATATTAACATTTTTGAAAGACAATTATATTGATGCAAATATGACAACAACCCAGCTTCATTATAGGAGATTATAATGAAAGTGTGAAAAACAAGAAAGGCCCGAAACAGAACCCTGAGGAACGCCCTGTGTGACCATGATGCCGAAACATGTACCTCAGGGGCGAGCTAGTGTGGCCTCTGTATGGAGCTCATTGTTTGTAATCCGGTCATGAGAGCCATCGGATCACATGAAGCAGCAGGATTCTCTCACAGACACCAGCACACATACACCACTAAACAGTGTTTTAGTCTCTCTTGGTACACCATCAGTTCAGAAAATACTTTTTAGTCATGCAGATGCATGAATCATGCACATGCATCTGGTGAATCACTCATGGTTTTTATTTAAGATATTAAGATATTTAAGAAAGAAATTACTGGTCACACAACTTGATTGGATAAATATCAGGAAAATTCTACTTTGTAAAAATTTGTTTGTACAACACTGATGCTGACTTAATTTAAAAAATGCACCTTTTAAGCTTTGTGGCAATGAATTTTGCAGTAAATAGATTTTCATGAGAGAAACATTATGCAGAATAATAATGTAAAACAATTGCCTGCACTGAACCTTCTCACATCCGACTCAGCACAGGTCACTAGAAAGGCTCTGTCTCTTTTCCTTCATCCTCCCCCACTGCCAGATGTGACCTATCACATGCCCCATCTGCTCAGAAAATCTGCATCATCTCTGCCATCTCTACAACACAATCCAGGATACTGCTCTCTGAAGACACCCGCTTCAGAGAATACAGACACACAGGCCCACCAAAGCAGAGTCTGATCTGCATATGTGTAAGAGACCCCTTTGGATTAAAATGTATCTATTTTAGGACTTATTTATTTGATTTATCTGTTAATCAGGAAAGGGATATTCCACAATGTGTCCAAACAATGTATGCATATATCTGACATTTGTGTGTTGGAAAAACCTACGGTCAACACAAAATGCATTTTGTACAAAAATACTATTAAGCTTATAATATAAAGTTTTTTTTATAAACAGAACAGTTTAAAAGCCAATTTGCCTAATAACAAACTGTTACATTACTGCAGAAATACACACATTTTCATCATGATCAACTAGTCTGTGAGCACACCTTCCTGTAATTATATGGAGCCACTTTTTATTATGCATTTAAAGTTACTGTTCTTTTAAAAAAAAATTCGATTAAATAATTCAAAAACCTAAATTTTTGTTTCAAGTGTTCATGCTTCCCCATAAATCTGATAAGCGGGTTTGGCGTGCTGTCCAGAGAGCGGGCCGGGAGAACGGCGGGCTCGACCCCTAGCGATTGGAACCCTAGTGAGGGTAAGGGCTCTGCGTCCGGCTTTTAGAGAGGACAGCAGCCAAAGAGGGGCCCCCCAAAAGGGCAATGGGGAGAGTTTGCTGGACGAATGGTATTTTAGTAGGCCTCTGCGGAGGTAGTGGTGCGGATTTGGTGATTGGAGTGCCTCTGCAGAGGTAGCTAAGTCTCTGCGGAGACGGGATGGAAGTAGCTGGGAATTAACCTCTGCGAAGGTGGGTATGAAGATGACAGTTGCTAGGTCTCTGCGGAGACGAGTTGGAAATTACCTCTGTGGAGGTGATAAAGAAGGATTGTGAAGGTAGCGGCTACTGAGTCTCTGTGGAGACGGGAAGGGGATAGCTGGGTGTTAACCTCTGTGGAGGTGGGTAGAGTGAACCTCTGTACAGGTAGCTGTTACTGGGTCTCTGCAGAGACGGGAAAGGGATAGCTGGGAAAGACCTCTGCGGAGGTGGGTGGACAGAACCTCTGCGGAGGTGATATAAATGAACTTTATAGTGTTACTGGGTCTCTGCGGAGACGGGAAGGGGATGGCTGGGGAATAATCTCTGCGGAGGTAGCTGTTTCTAGGTCTCTGCGGAGATGGGAAGGGGATAGCTGGGGAATAACCTCTGCGGAGGTGGGTAGAATGAACCTCGGCGGAGGTAGCTGTTACTAGGTCTCTGCAGAGACTGGAAGGGGATAGTTGGGGAATAACTTCTGTGGAGGTGGGTAGAAAGAACCTCTGCAGAGGTAGCTGTTACTAGGTCTCTGCGGAGACAGGAGGTAGCTGGAAAATAACCTCTGCGGAGGTGAGTGGGATGAACCTTAGTGAAGGTAGCTGTTGCTAAGTCTCTGAGGAGACGGGTCGGAAGTAGCTGGGAATTCACCTCTGTGGAGGTGAGTATGGGTGAACCTCTGTGGAGGTTGCAGTTGCTGGTCTCTGTGGAGACGAGTTGGTAGCTGGGGATAGACCTGTGCAGAGGTGGTTATAATGGACCTCTGTGGAGGATGCGGTTGCTGAGTCTCTGCCGAGACGAGGGTAGGTAGCGGAATTGATCTCTGCGATTTTGGGGTTAGTTTGCAAGAGGATCAGTTGCTGGTCTCTGCGGAGACGAGGTGAGTGCTTAGGACCTTTGAGGAGGCTTTTGGCTTGGACAGGAGAGGGTTTGCATGGCTAGCTGAATGGAAGCGGGGTCGGGAAGCGAATGTAATTTTTGAAAGCTTCAGAGGTCCAGTAAGGTTGGGTAGGGGACTGAAGCTTGAAAATATAGACACGGTGACCTTGATTAAACTGGTTTGTCTTGCTGCGTTTAATGAAAAATGTCATAGTTTCGTGGCCGTAAATGGTTGTAAATGGAAAGGTCGGAAATGGTGGGGTGGATGGATGGGTTGAAAGGGGGGTTAGAAGTAAATTCGGAGACTCTTAGGAAACCGAAGAACGCTAGGATAAACATAACGTCTAGGGTGCGGTCAATGAGAGGATTGCAGTAACCTTGACAGAGGGTGGAGATGCAGCGAGTTAGGATCTCCATAATTATGGGAAGCCTCTGGTCGGGGCGAGAAGGGTTTTCTCTTTGGAAACCTTTAATCATGAGGCTGGTTTGGGCGTTAGTGATTGTGGGAGAGACAGAGCCGTGTAATAGCTTGTTGAAAAATTGAATTCCACTGAGGTATCCTTTGATGGAACTGGCCTGGAGGTACCTGAGGGAGTTGAGGTATGAGTGAAAGGAGGTGATAGATAGTAGGGAAAAATCTGGGAAGAGGAGGTTGCAGCAGGTGTGGAAAGATTTAAAAGCTTTCCAGGCTGTGAGGTAGGACTGTAGGGTCCTGGGGGCGACTGCTTGGATCATTGAGAGAATTGAGAGAATGATCGTAAAGATCATTTACAGAGAAATCCAGACAAGACGTCTGAGCAGGGGCATGATGGCGGGGGAATGGGAACTGTGCTTATTGATGCAGTGTACCGTGGCCTCGTGGTCGCAATGGACTAGAATGCAAGAAGCAGTTCATTCTTTGCCCCAGAGGGCGGCTGCGACGACTATAGGGTAAAGTTCGTACAGGGCGGTTGAAGCTTGGTGGGGCGGGACTTCTGCTTGTTCTGAAGGCCAGGGGGAGGCGAACCATCGGTTACGATAGAAGCCCCCGAAACCTAAAGAGGTAGCAGCATCTGTAAATAGCTGAATGTCTACTGGGTCGGCCAGGCAGTCTATGTAAAAGAAAGAATGACCGTTCCACTGAGAAAGGAAAGGAATCCAGAGCTGGAGTTCTCGTAGACAGGGGTCGGTTAGAGTTAAGGTATCTTCAAAGGAAGGGACTAGGAGGAAAGGGTGAGCAAGGGCGAAATAAAAGGGCGGCCTTGGGGAATGATTCGCATATCAAAGTTTAAGTGCCCTCAGATGGAAAGGAGTCCGCGTTTGGAGCACTGGGGTTGGGCTAAGAAATTGGTGGAAATCATGATGATTCTATCAAATTTCTCTTTTGGCAGGGAGAAAAAAATTTTTGGAATGCTTTTACACCTGAAGGTGGTGGGGGGGGATCATGAATGTGGCATCTAATTCTTTTCTGATTAGGATGTCCACGGTGTTGGGTTCAGTGATGGCTGATAGGAGGTTTGGGCAGATAAATGATTGAGTGGGAATGCTGGCGACTCCGGGGTGGAATCCATGCTTTAAACCAAAGGACAGATAGTGAGAGAAGTTAGGGTCAGGGTGAGCTGACAATTCGTCAGACAGGTGAGAAACATTGACAGGAGTCGATAAATGCTTTCTGGTATTTTTATTGAGGGCTGAACAGATGAGCTAAGAGTGGGCCCCCCCGCAGAATGAGATACTTGCAGAGGTGAGAAGATGGTGGGTTCAGCAACAAGGGCGTTGGATGGAATAGGAGGGATTTTAGCTATGGAGAGCGAGAAGGGGGTGCGAGAGGCTGATGGGTGGAGGGGGGGGGGGGGCGGGGGGTTGGAGAGAGGAAAGGTCAGGGAGGGAGGAGGAGGGGATCTGGGAGGGAAAGGTGTAGTCCATGCGGGAGGGCCCAGGTTGTGTACTGTCTGTGGGAAGAGAAAATGGAAAGTTAGTTGAGCTTGTATTTTTATGGGAGCAGCAGGCCATCCCGCGAAGAATTCAGCGATCACCTGGTGCAGCTGGGTGGCGGGAATACTGGCGGAAGAGCCGGGCTGGCTGGTGGAGGGCTGCGCAGGATCAGGCTGGCTGGACAGAAGCTGAGGAGAAGAGGCGGCGGCTGGATCGGCGGAGAGAAGATGGCGGAGCTGGCGATTGGTGAGTAGCCATCTTGTGGGTTCTCTTTCTCGGAGTAGTGGAGGGAGGAGTAGCGTCCGGAAGATGTTTATTAAGCAGGTTCAGGAGATCATTTTTTGGTGGATTTGCGGGAATAAGTGATCCCGGCAGCGGTGAGTTTTTGGTGTAGTGGGTTGGTTTATTTTGTTTTGATCAAAATGACTGGGATCTTTTTCTGCTGTGCTCTGTTAGTTTGACATTAATGTGTATGCTCAATGGGAACTTGGTGTAGCCGACAAACATTAAGCATTATTTTCCAGTTGAGAACAACTTTTTATTTGGAGTTAATTTTTGTTGAATCTATAACAGGTCATTTTTGATTGCATTAAATAAAAAAATGCCATCCACTACTAAAATCTCAAAAGAAGATTTTGAATGGATTGTCACAAAAGAAGCGTATTGATGTTTTGTCTTTCTGGTTCCATCTCGCTTGCCCCTGAAGCCTGTGTGCTCGCTGCTATGCCACCGTTCACTGTTGCCATGGCAAGCAAATGGGGACGACACTCGAGCACACTCCCTATGATCTGACCTTGTGCGCGAGCATCCAGCTGTAGAACAGTGTTTCTGAATCTGATGAGTCACATTGAGGTCATCACCATAAATACACCCCCTCCTACCATGTTGTCATTGTAATTATTGCTTTGGCTGTAACCCTAAGCACATCTAATGCATTATTGATGCATCAGAATGATGAAAGGATGCTCAATGGGTCAATTATGTCTAAGAGTGTCCTGGATAAAAAAATAAAATAAATAAAAAATCTTTTAACATCTAGTTTAAAACCAAAGTGCTATGTTCTTAGAAATATATTTATCTTGCTTTCATGTGGCAATATGTTTCAAGAAAAATTATAAAATATAATTATTTAAATAGTTGAAAATGGCTCTTTTAGGTAAATACTTTTTTATTTCTTTTTAATATCACCAATTATTATTTTTTATTTGTATTTGTCAGTTGCACCACATCGACACCTGAAATAACCTTGCCTTGTCATGCAGGGACCTTTTTGAAGGATAAAAACCAACAGGTATACTGTGCTGACTGACTGTCAGCTGATACTGTAATGCTCCCATATTCTTGACAAAAGATGGTTTCCAGGGACAAAGTTGGCCTGGTGTTGAGGACAACTGTTTGCAAAGTGGGTTTCGAAAGTGTTGAGTGTTATAGGTTTGTGAATTTTCTGTTCTGTTATATTAGGACAAGTGTTCAGGGTCTATTGGGATCTAAAACTTCGAAACATAGCATTCAGGAATGAGATGCTATGAATTTCTAAGATGTGAAGAGTTCTCAGGGTTTCTAGGACAGAATTGGGGACAGGGCTTTAAGGATGATTACTTTTGCAGGAAGTGGCTATAGGGCCTTAACACTGTTCCTGTTGGATGGCTATTTAGGGCAGGCCCCCATGGTGCATCTTGGGTGATGACTTTCCCCTGGTGTGGCAGAAGCAGTCCATTTTCAAAGAACATACATTCACAATTCTTTTCTGAGACACCAGTGATTTCAAAATGTATTGACTGTAATAGAGTGCTGGAGCAATTTTCCACAAGTATTGAACAGTTGCAGTCCTCAACCTGGCAAACATCACAGTAGTGAAGAAAAAGTAAACCCACGCTATTCCATAAAACACTCTCTAGCATGGGCTTACATTTAGCATGCATGCTGTGCTAAGTAAGCATGTACCAGTTATGTGTAAAGTGGTAACCTTTATCAAGTTTTTTCTAATGCTTTGCGTTGACATGTTCACTATACTGATATTCCCTGTTTAAAAAATGCATCCTTAGCCATTTTAAAGTGGTTTGCTGATTTTGCTTTTGCACGGAATGGATTACCCTGGTCTGTTTTGAGGGTTTCAGCTGGGTTTTGGGCAATGAACACCGGATTGGCCATACTGGGAGATGAGCCAAGTCAGGCAACCATCTTCGTTTGGTTTAAACAGGTTTTTTGGCATGCTTTTAAAATCACTTCTTAATGACAACATTCACACAGAAGAGCAGAATGTATTTTTTTTTTATATTTTAATGATATAATTTAATGAGAACATTTCTGCTGGTCAGGCTGGGAAACTACCAACTGGCCTGCAGACCACCAAACATCATTTAAGCTGTTTTTTTCCCCCCCAGAAGATACTCTTCTTAGGCGCATGTAGCATATCTAACACTCCTCTTTCCCGCTTACTACCTCCGCAATCACATTTGTACTGTGATTAAAGCACTAGTCGACCCTTTAGAAACTCTTTTTATGACCTGATATAGCACTTGCTCAATTTTGGCACTGTTTGCCATTGTGTTCTTGGAGTTGTTCTTGGCGCTGAAGCACTACATTAGCACTTCAGTTGTATTTTTAGCTACCTGTTCTGGTAATTGCCACTTACGCAATATGTGCGAAGTCGCTTTGGTTAAAAAGCATCTGCTAAGAGCATAAATGACTTCTGCGGGTGCTCAAGCCAAACGTTTTAGTGACAATGACAAGCTTAACAGAAAATTTGTTTAAACATATTTTGTGTCGGTATCATGAAGTGAATTGGATTTAGATATCATAAACATTAAAACTGCTATGTAGTACAAAGCTGAACACAACACTTTTTTGTGGATGTGGGACTGAGCAGTGTTAGCCATGTTAGCATAACATATGAGAACAATGCAGAGGCCTTATTTCACCGTAGCTGGACTGGCGGTGTGCCGGTAGCTGCTGCTTTGAGCACAGGAGCTGAACTAATTACCCTCTGTCAGGAATTTGATTACGGTGCATTTGCCGGGCATCCGTTTGACGTGATAAGAGCCGTACTTGGAAAAAGCCAGTAACCCTTGGTAACGCAAGCCTTTTGTCATAGAAATGGATCCCTGTAGCTCACATTTCTGCTCATCTATTTCCTTCTGTGTGATGTCAGGATGTGAGGATAGTTATATAAAGTGTAAAAGGTCATAGGATATGGTCAATGTTTAAAATAACACATTTCAGGATGTACCTGAAAATGATTCGGTTCTGCATGTTACTTCATATTAATCAGGTGTTTGGGGATTCATAATGATTTCATCCACTGAATGTAACTGGGTCATTTTGCACTAACTTTAAAGAGATCACCCAAAATGTAGTATTTTCATTTTATTACTCAAGACCTTCATTCATCTTCTAAACACAAATTAAGACATTTTTGATGAAATCTGAGAGCTTTCTGCGCTGTAAAAAAAATAATTGTAATTTTCATATGTGAAATCTTGTAAAATACTAGCATAAAAAAACTGTTATTAGGTTAACAGTAAATCCCTGTGCTGTATACAGAGAAAAACTGTAAAACCTTTAATCAAATATTTCATGTAATTTTACAGTAAAATGCTGTTTTTACAAGTAAACAGTCAAAAACTGTAAAATGATATTCCCAGAATTGGAAAAAAATAATTTGCTAAAATAATTATGGTTTTTAAATAGTTTTTGTTATCAGTTATGTATATTTGGGCTTTATGTTTTTCTGTTGTTTAATGAATGTTTATTGCATTATTTAAGTGTTTGCATGAATGACTCTGTGCACCTTCTATATACTAGTATGTGAGCTTTGATTCTTCACGTGGCTCTCTTTTACCACCACTATTATGGTGGTTGACAAGTATGTTAAAGGTACAAAACAGATTTTAATAGCAGTGTGCATTATTGAATTTATAGGTTTACATTTAAATTCTTTTGTTTGCAAATTACAGTTTAATACTGTATTCTGACAATTTTTATGGTAAAAGTACCAAAACACTAGCCTGGCTTCAGGGACTGTAAAGCTCATAGGAGCTTAGTCTGGCCAAGCTACCTTACTACCCGCCTTCTGGGAGGCGGTCTTAACCTGCGTCCATCGGGTGCCTCTGTATACTACTGGACGAATCTACAACCAATCAGACCATTCATTCCGACAATGTATGTGTAGCGACGGAACCTGAAGCCACCGTAACCAATTGTAGCTAGCTTCATTAAAGCAGTAGGAAAATGTCGTCAAGCGATTTCTGCCGGTTTTGCCAGATTAATATGAGAGTAGCTGGTATTTACAGTCATTCATTGATTATTTTCGAAGAGTTTAGCAAGCCGGTATAGTTTCCAGTCGCAAAACTGCTGCGTCATCGCGTAACACCCGCCTCAGTCGTGCCGGGGGTGGGGGTGGTTGGGAAGCTCGTTTCTCATTGGTTCCCACTTTTTTGGGAACGGAAATGCTCTAAAACGGCAGCTTTTCTGGCGCCCCTGCTGCCAGGTTTTTATTTTTAAGATTTGTTTTTTACAGTGTGAGCCTGAATAGACAGCAATGCAATTGAAATGTTCCTAGACCCAGAAACAGCAAGGACATCAGTAAAACAGTCCATGTGACATTCAACCATTATCAAGCCATTATACAGAGTATTGAGTATCTAAGTAGTTAGCTGTCAGGCAGGTTTTGACAGCTTTACACTGCTATATAACTTTACCAAATGATTTTAGGTTGCATCCGAAAGCTTAGGTTGCTGACTTATTTCCTCGCTGCATCATCAGACAGTGACTTTGCAGGCAATGTTTGTGCATGAAGACATCTCACAAAACCAATTTCGGACAGGCTTCTGAGGCAGCATAACATTATATGATCTAAAACCAGCTTTGGTGTGAATATTTATGATTTCTTGCATTAAAAGTGGAAAAGGTCTGTCAAAAACATTTTTAATACAATACATTTACACACAAACTGACCACCGAATCAACTTTTAGATACCATCTTTATTTTTGTAGCTCAACCTTCACGGAAAGAAACACATGGAATTGTGGGAAATCAAAGGCAGCGAAGCATACTTTTTTACTGCCTTCAAAAATTGATCGGATGAAGCCATATCAGGAGACAGGAAGCGAAGCTGACATTGGATTTGGATGTGCCTTGATGCATTCCTACCTTGAAATGCATCCTTCGAAGGCAGCGTTTTTCAGGAAGCAACTGAGGCTTGACATAAGTAAGAAATTTGTCCTGCACACAAGAGCATTTCATCTACAGAACCTGTCAAATGTCTTGAGGCTACAACCATAGTATAAACAGAGTAACTGACTCCAGGCTGTTAAATTATTTAAAAAAATATCCGGCGGTGATGAGGCCATGACACAAAGTGGGTGTGCATTAATTCCTAATAATTTAACAATCCAGCTTCCGTCATAAATTATTTCTTCATGTTCCCAAAATATATAAATGACTGAGTGGACTTGAATACGATATGATGACAATCTCTTTTGTCTATAGCAAAAATACTCTTGTAGTGACCACGTATACCATAATTATCCAGATTACACAGAGTCACTGAATCATTCATTCACAACCAGTCCAACTGTCCTTATTTGGGATCAGAGTCGTGTCTGTCTGCAGATGGCCCAGGGGACGAGGCTGTGTTCATGCTGTGGCTCTGCCCCAATGAATGCATCGATGCTTCTAACTGTGACGCTCTCGCTCAGTTCTAAACGCAGCCGAGTGAACGCTGCCCACGTAGCCCCGGCAGCCGCCGCATGCCACCCCACACAAGGACAGCGGACCTTCACACCGCGCATCACTGCATCCTACACCTCACTCCCACTGCAACCTAGGAGACAGCACGCTTAACCAACACATTTTGTCACTAGATAGTCGTCCTCTTATTTTCAATGGAATACACTTGCATATTAATAAAGAAGCCACATTTTGAGAATACTAATGAAAGGATTCTGTATAAGGAAATGTATGGCCATTGTAATGTGGAAATGTCACTGCATTACACTGGTGCTCCACCGTAGGTAGTAATGTATTCCGGTAATTAATGTTTAAAATGAGAAGGCAGGGTGCAGATGTGGTTGATACATAGTTTTCGAAAACAAAGCTGGACTCAATGGCATTTAATTTTTTTTTTATTAAAATACAATTCTAAAAGTAAAACTAAATAAAAAACATAAAGCATTTTAAATTATATTTGAAAAATACAAAATATGAACTGACACTTATTACTATTATAAATATGATTACTATATAAATTGCTATATTTAGTAATAGTACATAAATAATACTTAAAATAACAATGCAACTTGGACATTTGAATGGATAATGCAAATCTTCATTTACTTCTACAGAATACAGAAAACTAAAACTAAGTATTTGATTTTTTTTCTGAATGTTCAATGTTATTACAATCATAAACTAAACACCATATCTAAATATGCAATATGTATATATTTTATTAGTATGCAATGTATATTGCCCAAATTCATTAAATTAAATTAATTTGAGTATATACATTGTACATTACATGTAATACAGAGAGTTAATCAAAAATATCTTAAATTGTTTTCCGAAGATGAACAAAGGTCTTACAGGTTTCGAATGACATGAGAATGAGTAATTGATGACAGAATTTTCATTTTTGGTGAACTATTTCTTTAATATGCTTAAGGAAGTATTTCAATGTATACCAGACTTTCAGAAATATGCTCATCAGGTACTCCAATCAGATAATTTACACAATGGACAGAAATAAAAAAGCTATGTTAGCAATATTTTAGGTTGTATTTATTTTATTCTATTTTATTTTATCAAACAGAATGGAATGTTTGATATTGATTAAATATTTAATTCTTGCATCAAAAGTGATTTTTTTTTTTTAAATACAAAACATTCGCACACAAACTAACTACCAAAATCATCTTTTAGAAACCATTTTTATTAAATAAAGTTTGATGTGGAAGTTACTGGAAATTTTGAAATATAAGAATTGTATGATAAAGGGAAAACCTGTTCTCACCTAAATACAAATTGGTATAAAATATAGTGCAAGAACATTCAATCTATTCAACTAGCAGGACATTAGGATTAGTGGGTCAGTTGACAGATTTCACAAATTACACAAAATAAGGCTAAGTCATCTCTCTTAGCATTAGAACACAGCATCTTGACAACACAGGCCAATGGTATAGATCAGTCAATATATTGACATGTGGCTATATGTATTAATTTGATTGGACCACGTGTTGGGCTGTTGCTAGATGGCCTCTGAATGACCCATTCAGGACAGCTCCCACATGGGGGAGTCTTGAAACACTGCACCACTGAGCTTCCCGGGAGCTTTTTCAGGAGCAGGGAGTGGGCATGAAGGCTGGGGGAAGGGAAAATCCACCAAAATCCAGAGCTAAGTGAGAAGAGGACTGGGATAGACAGTGCACTTTACTAGGATAGTGTGTGTGTGTATGCATGTGTTCTCCAGAAAGGGAGGTGAAAATGTGTAAATGTTTGATGGGGGTGCAGATTGCTTCTCTGATATATGGCGTCCCACCATCTGTCTCTAGCTGGGGCCTACAAATTGTAGAGAGAAAAATGGTGTGTAAGGTGGAATGTGAATAGCATTGAACACATCACTTAGTTCGCTGTGTGAAAATGTATTTACGCACAGTATATATTAGTAGTCACGTTTTCAGTGTTGCACTAATACCTGTTCTCCCAAACCTTTTTTTTTTATCGTGCATGTGACAATTGAAGAAGGATATATATAGTAGAGTGTGAAAAGCAAAAACTAGAGCATAAAAATCACTTAAATCCCACAGCATACGAATTCTGAGCAATGGGCAATAGCATAATTTATTTGGAAGAAATAAAGCTCTTTGTTCTTTATGTGAACAAACCCAAAATTGTCCAACAAGGCAGCGTTGCAAAAATCCATTTTCTTGCAAAAAGGCTCCAAATGTAAGCCTTTTTGAGAAGGATGGGAAGAGTTCTGTGAGCAGGCTAGTCTTACAGACATATTGTGACACTGAATGCACTACTAAAGCTGATTCATGATCCATGTCCCATATCTTAGCCAATCCAGCTCACCATCGGCCGTCCTTATAGTGAACTCTGTGAACTGAGGCCTATGAATATAGCCGGGTGGAAAATCAATTTCTTTACTCAAGCCCTGATAGCATTGAAAAGGTCATGCTCCGTAATCAATAAATTGGAATAGGGATATGAAAAATACATTATTATGCAGAATTATTCAGCCCAATCTTATTGCAATTCGTACATATTTTTTTTACGAGGTGGCTAATTCTTGCAAACCTCACTAAATCATACAAATTTTACAAGTTGCCAATTCGTGTGAATTTGTACGAATGACCAACACCTAACCCCGCCCCTAAACCTTACTGTCACTGGGGTTTTAGACAAATTATAAAAACATGAGGTCGTACGAACTTGTACAAATTTTCCACCTCGTAAAACACATACAAAAATTGTGTTGTAGGAACATAGAGCATATATGAAGAGTTTATTTGCAAAAACAGAAAACTCATCATGGTTTTTATTATGTTATCACGTTTTTATATTGTGTTAGTTAGCTTTTTTATAGTCAGAATAACCCAACTGCAGCTTGATTGAGATTTACTGTAATGCATAACGAAAAAACTTGGTTTTTGAGAATTCTTAAAAATTATTAGCAGTTTTAGCAAATAAACTCCTCATATGCATTCAAACGTTTATATTCTTTTACTTCTGTGAAAGGATTTAATTATTTTATTCAGCAAGAATGCATTAAATTAATCAAAAGGATTGCAACAAATCTTAAGTTCTCAAACAATAAATAAATTTTATACATTAAATTACATATATATATATTTCTTATATTCTAATTATATATATATATATATATACATAAAATTAAAATATATTGGAATATTAGAAATATATGTATGTAATTTTAATTATATATATATATATATATATATATATATATAAAATCCTAAATATATATTATGGTATTTATACACAATTTATATTTAATAAAAAATGATTACACAATACAGGTTGGGGTAACGGATACATTAGTTAAAAAAATAACCTTTAAAAAACTATATTAGTTGACAACGACATTAATCAGGTAGCTCTGTAAACGTCAATAATGGTTATCTACACTGTAGATACTGACTTCATTCTGAGGTCACAGGCTGCTGTTGTTGAACACTACCATTTAAAAGGGTTTTGCAGGTGAACTTCTCACACTCTCTTTGTAATATAATGCTGTTTACTTCATTCAAAGCAGACACAGTTAGAAACACCCATGTTTAAGTAGGGCAGCAACAAACTTGTGAAGGAAATTAGGCTGTATGAAGCTCGGGGAAACCACCTTGTTTTGCAGCTTTTTTGTACAGAAATTTCACGCAGCATATGAGGGATGGGAACATCTGGAGCAACATTAGTTTACACGGTAAAAGCTTGTCACTGATATTACGAAGCTAAATAAAAGTTTTAATTATTCCAACCCAAAATGCCCAGGGCCATCCCAGTTCCTAACAGCACACTGTGCACCAGCCTTCTGCTAAATAGTCCACATGCATTCTCTCGCCTTCCCTGACACCCGACTGATACTGAAGCCACTGCAGTAGGTGATGAGGAGACGCAGAGACCTGAGCTCTGGCTGTGGCTCTCGGCAGGCTTAGGGAACGTTTCATTATTGATGAGGCCACATTCTGAGCATCTCTGCTGTGGAGGAGGACGGCACAGCCCAGGCTGACTCAGCGCTTTTACGTCCGCCACTCAGACTGATCAGCCGTGTCAGCGATTCACAGGGTTGGGAGCGCTTTGGAGAGAGAAAAAGAGTGAGTTATTTCTGTTTAGAGGCCAGCACCTATAATTGCTATTGTGTTTTGGCATGCAGACATACGTGTGTTGGTATGACGTTGACGTCAAAAGTTCATATTAACGAATTAGATCACACAGAAATTACATTTTGCCACTATCCACTTACTCTTACATTGTTCTAAACCATTTCTTTCTTTCTTACTTCATGTGGAACATAAAAGGAATGACAGGTTAATCTTTTCTACATTAAAGCAGATAAAGAATGAGGTTTTTAAGCTTTCTGAAAGGACTCAAACACACCATAAAAAGTATAATATTAAGTATGTTTGAAGCCATATTATGAACAGTCTGAAATCATCTGCCCTAGCAACCCTTGGTATGAGGGTTTATATTAGGTGGCCTTTACTACTATTTCCTTACATTCAAAAATAAGTGCAATTTACTTATTGTGCTCATATTACATTGTAAAACACCTTTGCTGCTATTTAAGTGGGTTACGATTAGGGTTGGGTACAGGTGGTGTTATTTTATGAAAGAAATGCAAGTAAAAATACAAGTAAAAGGTAAAAACATGTATATACACAAAAAGTGTAATGTAAGATGTAATACATAGCAGTTAAGGCCACCTTATATAAAAT
The DNA here is from genome assembly GCA_032361165.1 of Enteromius paludinosus. NCBI lineage: Eukaryota > Metazoa > Chordata > Actinopteri > Cypriniformes > Cyprinidae > Enteromius > Enteromius paludinosus. Next base: position 9,871,783 of record JAUMHQ010000085.1, read on the forward strand.
GGGGCCAATACTTTTCTGTCCGTTTCTCACACAAAGATATTTCATGACTTCAGAAGACCTGACTTCTTCTGTGACTCTTTTATTGTGTGCATTTCATCCCTTTTGAGTCGTAAAAATCCTATTCATTGTATTTGCACTGAAAATTGTGATAATTTAAAATGTTCTATTTGGTCATGAAGGCAAGCTGGGACGTCTGAGGCGAGTTAACATCGTAATCACATGACAATGCCTAAATGCAAACTGCCACTCAATGCACACTTTCTGTTTCTTTCTCATCCATATGCACACACCCATAGGCCTACATATGCTGAGCTGATTGTCTATAATTTATTCCTCTCTGTACCCAGAGGACTAATGAAACTGCAAATGCCGCCTAGTCACATTCCTTCCCACAAGCAGGGCTGATGTGTTACTGACTGCTTGGTCCCTTCAGCTTAATTAGGATTTTATCCCTCAGGGATCCCAGCAAGAACAAATAAACGGCGAGCAATAGGCACAAGCTTTGGCCCAATGCAAAGAACGCCACAGCAGACTGATTAATCATTTGCATGCTGAGCTCTTATAGCAGGGTATCAAGAGAATATATAACGTCTAAACTACATCCAGGTGTTGGTGGTTGAATGAAATGACTATTCAAAATGACTTTACAAATTGCTTGAATATGTGAATGTCAAGCGCTCTATGCAGTGCAGCCATTTTGGCTCAACCTTCCTGTCTGTTTAAATGCAGTCCGGTCATTGCTGCAGTGTCTCTTTGAAGACAGACAATTCATAAAACATAATCAGAATCTCCTGATGGTTAATACTTTCCTACCAAAATATGTCACTTTCTGGAATTGGTTAATTAATCCCTTAATTAATAGGTTATTACAAAATAATTAATATCGAGAGCATAAGAAAAACATAAATTGATGATTAATCAAAAATCTATCATTTTTATTTGAAATATTGAAATAAAATAGGATTGAACATTATAATTAAGTATAGGATAAGGCAAATTATTAATTAATTTAAAATAATTAAAATTAATCTCAGTTTTCACCTAATTGTGACAATTGTCACACTTTATTTGAAGGTGTCCTTATTACAGTATAATTACATATTTAACTACTGAGTAAAATTAATTAACTACTTGTACTTACTATATGGTAAGGGTAAAGATTAGGGTTACTTGCATATAATTATGCATAATTTATTGCTATTATAAGTACATGTAAAGTGTAACAAGGATGCCTTAAAATAAAGTGTCACCATGACAATTGTAAGAAAAGAAAATAAGGTCCATCTTGTGAGTTTAATAATCTTTATATTAAGACTATGAAAAAATACTGCGGTCCCAGAACGATCCAGTTGCTTGCTGCTGCGACTGAGAATACGATCCTCGCTGCGTGTTCAGCTTGCATCGCTTTGTTTAGGCTTGTGTACACTAGCTAAATATTTCATGGCACACAAAATAAGCAGTATTACACAACACAATGCATCTTCGTAACAACGTCACTCTCTTTTCTTGAGGAAAGTATTGTGCCATAATTACGCCTCAGGTAGAGGTGATTAATTTTTCAATGAATTCAATGTTTTATTCATAGTCTTGCTGGCTCTATAGCGAATGAAACCGGAGACTGAACCAGGGTCGCGTCTGCAGTGGCTCAATCTTTACAGCGAGACACGAGTGCACATCTGCTTGTTCAAATGCACCAACCTCATTCAAATTGCCTTAATGCATGTAAATGTGCTTGACTGACTGAATAATTTTGCATGGAGGTTATTTGAGCTCTGCTGCAAAGGTGTGTTTCCATTGAAGCCAGTCTGACTGGTTTTGTTTTTGCTTTTTAATCTCTTTACCAACATGGTGGCATCTTCATTCCACATTAAGCGTGGATGTCAAACAGACTGCCTGATTCACCTCTGAATAAACTATACTGAACATCTGAGACTGTGCTGGAGAGGAAATCGGAGAGTGAGGGGTTAGGTATACACCAGCAATGATAGCCAGTTTCACTGGGGTTACTATTAAACATTTCTACTTAATGTTAGATGAGTGGTTAACAAAAAGAATTGTCTACTGGTATTTAATTAGATGCCAATCAGAGCTGTTTGACCCAGGTAAATATAAGGTCTCTGGAAGAAATTATCCAGAGGTTTGTTCTTTTATTTATAAACTCAGACTGTTACTGTGTTTAGAGTCTACATTGACATCATTTTGTAGCCCAATCCTAAAGTTAGCTTCACCATGATTATTGCAGAACATAAGATCTGTAACCAACAAAAATGTATGATTCAGGTTTCGTTTAGAACGACAGTCTTCAAACTTGCATGAATTCTGAAACTTGTAAAGATGTAAAATGCTAAACAATGGCTATAAAGGAACTAGATGAATATAAATGAAGCAGATGAGTTTACCTGTTCAGCATGATGACTTTTATTGTCCCTGACAACATCTGTTAGTTTCATTTAGCCACATGTTAGTGATTGCCGTTTTCGCAACAAGTAGAAGTATTTAAATGAGCACAACTGGGTATTACTGATGTTTTTATGTCATAGAATAAAATGTGAATATATGTTACACTTTACCATTTTAAGGCAGTTAAACGAAAACCAATAAATAACAAAAACATTGACTTCAGAACAAAGGAATCGTTTGCTAACATGCTAAATGCTATCTCTATGGACAAAATGAATGGGAAAAGAATCAGAGTCAGAACACATTTGAAATATTGACTGTGTCTGACATCAAATACTTTTTGGCAAATTACTTTGCAAAAGCAAAAAGAGTATGTTTGTGTATGAATGGAATACCCTGTTGAATGCTGGTTAGGTATGTTTTGAAACTGGGATGCTGGTTTAAGCTGGTTTATTCGGGTCATGTGCTGGCATAAACCAGAAAAAGGACCAGCTTAAACCATCAAAGAACCATCTTAAACCTGCAAAGAACCAGCTTAAACCAGCAAAGGACCAGCATGAACCAGCAAAGGACACGCCTAAACCAGCAAAGGACCAGCATACTGTTTTTTTCAGCAAACATACAATATTTGTCATGTTATCATAATCACATGACCTACCAGTGTCCAGTTGTGTAATTGCACTGCCATTCATGTCTCCTCTCCCATAGCCTCATGGGATAGTAAAGTGTCTATCATATACACCCTTAATTATCACGCCCTAAGTACTGTAGTAGGTCATCTGGGTACTTTTTGCATGCTTTTTTATGATTACTGTGAATTCATTCATATGTTTTTTGTCACATACTGTTTCCCTGCTTTGTTGTAAGGCGGTATTTGATTTTGAATGCAGCCATCTACTCTTGTGCAGCTGGATTTTGAACCAATTCGATTTTAGCATTTGCGTGGCATGTCCAGTGCAGCTCAACAGACTAATTTCCTGCCATAGCTGGTTACAGCAAAAACTTGTTGGGAATGGTCAGATAGCGGTCAAAAATATCAGTTACTTTTGCTATTTACTAGCAATCGCCACTATTACTGTTCTCTGGAAAATTCAGTCTGATTGGTTAGTTATTTGATACAATGACTGATTTATTTTCTGCCTACTATTTTTGTATTTGTAGTCGTGTTATAGTAATATATAACGCATGTCGTTGCATTCCTAAGATATCACCCACAGAAGCTGATTTCTACAATCTGGCTTCATTCTCGGTAGACCTAGTGCTATGAGAAGTTCAGATGATGATGGTGGAGGAGCTCCATTATAGAGTGAATACAGCAGCAGGCCTTAATGAGACCTCTGTCTAAGAGCACAGCTGTCATATTCAGAGCCACACTCCTCCCTGCTCTCTGACCCACTCGTTTGCAGGAATCTGGTAATAAGGCTGAGATCCGGGTCACTTAAAACAGGGTGGAAGGGCGCAAGCAGGTGTCTTCGCAACTGAGAAAAGCCAGCTGATTTCCAATCCTTCCAGCGTCAAAAAAAAAGACACACATTTGCACATGCTGCAGCACTCTGTCACCACGGGACAGGAGAAATCTCTGGGAAATTGCAGGAGGGTATATACATTTAAACATGTTGCATAGCATTTTGCGGTGCTGCATAGTATATATTCCACTGAGACCTCCATTTCAGCATTAATCGTGCTTACACTATTTTTTCAACATAAACACTATTGAATAATAAAAGTATGAAATAATAATAGGCTATACTGAGCAACTATAAAGTAACATCTAAAAAAATTTAGATTTTGTAGGCCTTTTTGACCTTACAGGGAGGAGATTTCAAGACGTAAAGGGTAAAGGCGGAACCTCGTTACTCAAATGACCTTAAAGGGCAGACACATATTTATGAATCGCTTCCAAATTAGGAAAAAGTGGGCGGAAACGCCGTGCGCCCTGACCAATTAAAGCCCGCGGCTTCCAGCAGCGTGGGAGGAACAGACGCCTTGTGAGGTTCCCGTGGGCGTGGTCTGACGCGGCGGAGGCGGAGCTTTAGCCGGAAGTGTGTGTGGACTGGGTCTCCTTGTCATTTGGCTTCAGTAGATTGTGCCGTGGAGAGGAGAAGGACAGCAGCGGCAGCGCAACGAAGGGAGCAGCAGTGCGCTGGTGAAAAAAAAAAAAAGACAGAGAAACGAAAATTTAACAATGAAAAGGACGCATGAACGCATTGCAGTTCATCAGTAACTAAACTAGTATTTTTATATTGAAGTCAATGACGTAGAACCGTCTAAGCAAGTGATTTAAAGGTTAGCAGCTGGCTAAAGCGAGACAGGGCTGTGTCATTGAGAAGGCAGGACACGTCAAGACGAGGAAGAGAGAAAAAAATAGACACTCCTGTCGGATTAAAGATCCCCACTTCATAGCATCAGATCACCAGTTTATTCGAGCTTCTGCGTTAGTTTGCATTGTGATAATATCTGGAACGAGTGTCTTGTCCTCAGCCATCGCTCGGATCAGCCACTAAGGTGAAATGTACATTTATTTACAGATTTTTGTGAACGTATTTACCACAAATACCTATTAGATGTGTATCGTGCATTTATGTGTGTTAAATCGTGCAGTATTGTGAGTATTGTGGTGCGAGAGCAGAAGACGTCATCATTTTTCAGCTCGAGCATTCGTTCGTTGAAAAGGAAAGGGAATGTTAAGGATTTAATTGTTTCTTCCTTTAGATGATTTTTAAATTATTACAATAGCGGTACATCATCGAGTAAGCTATATTATTGTATTATTTCTGCGTCAGAAAAAAACACGATCGAGTCGGCCTCTCGGTTGATATGGAGCCTTTTAGCAGTTCCTGTTGAATAAGCCGGTAGCCTGTTAGCTGCTAGCTGAAGAGACGTCACGAATCTATAATTAGAGCCCGAAAGACCTTTATAACTTGTGTAATAGCCAGTGGTATAGTACTTGACAGCGTAAACCTGTCATATCATACATTTCCTGGCGACGTTGCTCACATTTATCTGTCCTGTCAGTATTTGTGACGTCTGGTGGCGTAGTGCCACATAGTCTCTCACCAAAGGGTGTCCTCAGCGTTTCCAGTATGTCATGAATTATATCGTGCAACTGCGTCATGGAGTATTTTAACCGAGGACATGCGTTCTTTTTCAGGGCTTAGGAAGCAAGAATAACTGTGTCGGAGCCAGGTTGAACTGGAGAACATAAATGGGGGATTACGGGTTTGGAGTCTTAGTGCAGAACAACACTGGCAACAAGTCTGCTTTCCCAGTACGAATCCACCCTCACCTGCAAGCGCCACACCACCACCAGAATGCGACCGCCAGCCCCGCCGCTTTCATAAACAGCACCCCGGCCGGAAATGGCAGCAGTAGCGCCTCGACCTGGCTGTTCCCGGCAGCCGGCGCTCACAGCAACATGCAAGATGAAATTCTGGGCTCTGAAAAGCCTAAAGCCCAGCAGCAGGATCTGCAAGAGAACCAAGAGAAGCAACAGCAGCAGCAGCAGCTCTCCCCCGGACACCAGGAGAGCGCCATTATCTCAGAGCTGGAAAAGGCTCGCGCCGAAGAGAGCAAAGTGGAGAGCGGGTCGTCCGACGGGACCAACGGCAAGGAGAAGCTGCGTTTGGAGTCCCCGGTGCTGACGCCCTTTGACTATCAGGAGCCCTCGGGACTGGGCACAGCTGCCCAGTCCAGCACCTCCCCCTCCCTGACCAGCTTCAACAACTGGTCGGCTGCTATCCCCGCCACCCCCTCCACCATCATCAACGAGGACATCAGCTTCTTCAACCCTGCCGCCTCGGCCAACAACGGCCCTCTGCTGTTCCAGAATTTCTCCCACCACGTCAGCCCAGGTTTCGGGGGCAACTTCTCCCCCCAGATCGGTCCCATCTCCCAGCACCATCCACCTCACCCCCACTTCCAGCACCCTCACAGCCAGCACCAGCAGCATCGTCGTTCACCGGCCAGCCCCCATCCGCCGCCGTTTCCCCACCGCAGCGCCCCCTTCGGCCAGCTGCCGCATCTCTCCAACAACCTGAGCAAACCTCCCTCACCCTGGGGCAGCTACCAGAGCCCCTCGGCCTCTCCTTCTTCCACTTCGTGGAGCCCAGGTGGGGGTTACGGCGGTTGGGGTGGCTCCCAGGGCCGCGAGTACCGCCGTGGCTTGAATGGCGGCATGACGCCTCTCAACTCCATCTCACCTCTGAAGAAGACCTTCCCCAACAACCACATGCCCCAGCAGAAGTTCTCCCGCACCAGTCCCGGATTCAACCCGAAGTCCTGGATGGATGACAGCAGGAGCGAGAACATCTTCCCTTTCCAGGTGCGTATATTAGAAATTGTGCTGCAAAATTAGTTAACGGAGGTCTGTTCACAGTCCAGGAAGAGAATTATAACTCTAAAGTTTTAAAGGTGTCATTCACCACTAGCAAGATGGGCTTTTAATAAAACATGGTCATCTGTGTAGTAGAAAGATGATTTTTATTTTGTGTGACTAGAGAAAAGTGGCTGTGGCGTTGTCTTTTGACAAAAAGGTAAGAAAACTTCAACACCCACAATAAACTGTGTGAATGCATGAGTTTAATACTGTATGTAGCTTGCATAAAATCCCTGGAGCTGTGTAATAATTGGGGAAGTCATAGGCCCGGTTTCTCAAAGGACTAAGTATTAGTTAAATTAAGATATTTAAGCAAAAATGCTTTATAAGAAAATATTACAGGTGTGCATCATGACACTGACATAATTTAAAATATGTCAGAGCAAAATATTTTCATCTGAGACAGATCAAACATGCAATTTAGTCTGGGACTAGCTTAAGCCTTGTCTGTGAAACTGGGGTTTAGTGTAGGACTACACATTGTTCATTTTTAATTTCAGTGACTTTTTGTGTGCAAAAAAAGTCCAGGGGCAAAATCTGTATGGGAAAGTCCTATTGAAATTTGCTCAAACAAATTTGGTGACCACACCTTTACAAGAATATGAAAATCTACACTTAAGCTGTAATAATAATGAGCAGCAATATATTCAAAACCACTTTAAGAATGTATTTATTAATCTTTCAGCTAATGAATGAAAAATTCTTTAACAGCCAATCAGAATCCACCCAACTTTAAAGAGCTTGAGCATTTTGAAGCAGCAGGCAACATTACTGCAGCGCTTATAATAATCAGCATTCTATCGACCGTTAATGTGGATCATAATATTATTGTGGTTTATAGTTATTATTCTTGGGGTTAACAGGCTTTAGGTACCTTTCAAAATCTACTCAAAGGCTATTTTGAATCGTTGTTAAAAGATATTAATAAAACGGTGAGAATAATAATCTAAAGACAACTTTAAAATTATTTAAACCTATCACATTTAATTACAGCTATAAAATGCATATAACTAGATAATGCCCATTGGTAGTCGTCCCGATGTGTCGCTGCTCGTTTGCTTTTAAGCTTAACTCAGCTTTCTCACGTTGTCAACGGTGTCTTTCGCTTTTGTCATCAGAAACTGGCAGTTTACATTGAATTGATTCCCGGTTGCTTTGATGCTGCAGTCTCTGTCAGTGTGAACCCTGTAACGTGGATCATTTTGTACATTTGCACAGCTTTAATTTGCCTGTTTCTGCTCTCTCATGGCACATTCTGACAAATTCAGCTTGAGTTGGGCCCAAAGCAACATGTGCCAGAGGCTTGGATGACTAACTTTCCCCGGCCTGTTTTGTTTTCCAAACAGCTCTGTGGGATTTAAGGACCTGACAGTTGCCTACTATGACGCTGGGATGGTTTGAAGCTAATTTTACAAAGCGAAGAATTGTGATGTAGACATTGTCTTTTTGACCCATTTATTTATGTTTACATAAGCCATTACATTAATCATAGCAGCAGAGGTTTTAAAATGTCGGCCAACCTGTTTTATTTCTGGTAGTGTATTTTTGGCCTTGTCATACTTTACTGGAGATAGATTAAAGTAAGCTTTAAATCTGTGGTATAGAGCACATGAAAAACTGTTCAATTAATTTACATTACAGCAGCATGAGGCTGTTATAAGCTGTACTAGAACTGCTCCTCTTTGTTTATAGAGTGTGTCTGTGTACATGTGATGGAGGGGTGGAGTCATAATGGTGAATTGATAAAAAAAAAATGTTTTGTACTTGCTAATAAGGTATTGGGCCATGCTATATTGTAGGGATGTAACTGGATCAAAATTTCACTGTACGGTAATACCTTGGTATGAATGGCACGGTACGGTATTTATTGTATCATTGACATAAAAAAACAACTAATTAAGAGGCTCAAAAAAAGGTTTACATGAACACTGAACATATCAATGGCACACATATTAGCCATCTATCTGTAAACTTTGAAACAGGAACTTCAATTTTAATAACAAAAAATTATTAAACCTTCCACACATC
>JAUMHQ010000085.1:9883186-9909621 GCA_032361165.1 Enteromius paludinosus
CAGACTGCCACGGTTAAAGTTAAAAATCTTCGTTTGTGTTCTGCTGAGGAAACAAAGTCACCTACGTCTTGGATGCCATGGGGGTAAGCAAATAAACATCTAATTTTCATTTTTGGGTGAACTATCCCTTTAATAATCGCGATGTGACATTTTCCCTAAATCGTGCAGCCCTAGTTTTGATCCACTTCAAATGTTGACTGCTGTGTATCGCAGCTTGTGGATACTTGTGATGAACTCAAATTCATTGTGTCTCTTTTACATGTTTGGTTATGGTGGCTATCATATATAGGTAAAAAAAAAAATTGCAGTAAATTTAAGTTCAGTCCCGTGAAACCTAATGTTGCCACTATATATACTATACAGCACAAGCTGGGGAAACTACAGCTGAATTGTTTTTAATTTACTGTACATTTTACGGTTCATTTTTAGGGGAAAGTGTGTCATCATAGCTGTTACTATATTGTGGAGTTTACACTGGGACAGGAACTTTTTAAAATTCTAAGTAAATTTATAAAGAACAAGCATCAGGTGTGCTTTTGTTTAAAGTTTTATACTATATTTTTCAAGGTGCTGTAATCTCGATCTTTAATATCTTTATAATATAATAATACAGTATTTTGCACATGATGTAAATTTTCTTGTTTCAATTTAGAAGAATGAAATATTTGTTGGAGCTTGCTGTAATTTAATTGCTTAAAGCCTTTAGCTTTAAATGTAGCATTTATAGTACACAGTGTGAGTTCTGTCATCAGCCCTCATTTGTGTCAGTGTATCTCCCTTTCAGCTTGATTCTAGTGAACAGGTGCTTCCCAGATCCTCTTATCCTCCGTTTGCACACAGAGGTCATCATCTGGTATAGGAACTTGGGTCAGCCTGCAGTTTTGTGATCTAGATTTGTTCTGTTCTTCTTGTAAAACCAACAAACTAAAGGTATTTGATAGCGCTTGGAACCTGTGGCTTCCACCGCTGAGAACAGGCATCTCTTATTCGCAGCTATTTGCTCCAGCTGGTTGAATACGTGATGTGATTCCCAGCACTGCATAATGTCGCTGGAAGTTTCCACAGGCTCTGTGTACTCTCAGCCAAGAATATCTGATGTTTGGTGTGAAAGCAAAGGCTGTCTCCGGAGGGGGGGCAGGACACACACACACACATTGACAGACTCACACATGAACAGGCGCTGGCGAGATGTGTAATTAAGCAGTTACTCAGAGAGAAAATGAGAAATGGGACACGCAATTCATGATGGTGAAGATGGTTCTCATGACAAGGTTAGATGATTGAAAACACTGTAAAGAAAACAGAAAAACAAATATGGCTGCTGGGAAGTGCCTTTTTTTTGTTATATGCCCAAGGCTCAATTAGTGATCAAGCTGACATAGAGACGATTTAAAGCTGTTTGTTTTATTTTCAAGGCCAGCTTTTGTTTGGCTATTGTCACAGGGCGCAGGTGCCCACAGCAAATAGTCATCTGTTGCTCGGCTTTATCGTAAAGAACAGAGGGTTAGCCAAAGATTTGACTGAGCAGTTGCCTAATATGACACACTTTACATTTTTCATTTTGCACCGCATGCAAATCGTTCTCACTTCTTTTTTTCGTTCACGTTTATGCCTTTCTAGATTGATTCTGTAATATCATATGCACTCTTTTGTTACTATAATAAGTATGATGTGTTTAGTATGTTATGCCCTCGGTCAGAAAGGTGTTTGTAAATTCTAGCAGTCACCTTAACCCTCTGTAATCTTCTTTAAATTCCCCTATGATTGCTTGTGTTCAGGCTGCCTAGGGAGACATTCACACAGTGCATTAAACTACCTCTGTTCGATGGGATCTTTGTGGTTTGATACAAAGAAAAATGTTTTTGGTGGTAGACTGTAGAATATGAAAATGATAATTCTGTCATCGTTTATAGGCTGTTCACGCAGAACGTGTATTTGCATTTCACTGCATTGCTTTTCCATTGTTTTTCTATGTAAACTTGTGCAAGATGGATGCCTCCGACCTCTGGGTTGCCATCATTTGCAAAAGAGATGATTTTACAATGGAGGTGTTTTACAGTATGTGCAAGATGCACTTTTCCGTGCATAAAAAGCAAATAGGGATGGACTCTATAAATCTAAGAACTGTAACAGAAAGTCGATAAATGTATGCTGTGTTATATTCCCTGGTCGTTGTATGTGTTCAGCATGACATTTATTTTTGCAGTCATATGGGTTTTGAAACAAAGCTGAGAAAATGACCACATTGTCATAGATGAATTATCATTATGGATATTTCTTGAAAATTAGATTGCAGTCAGATAGTAATGCATATGTTTGTGTTGAAATAGGTTATGTGACACATATTAACAGCTGCTTTTTTTTTTTGTACAAATAATAAGGCTTGTGTAGTCATTTGTTTATTAGGTTGTGGTCTTAATGTATTAACCTACAATTTTGAGATCCAAGCTGGTATTTTTCCTTTGTAATGGCACAGTGCCGTAATATTAGAGCAGTAATACAAAATGAAACTCACTAGAGCTGCCTGCTTTCCATTTGCTTATTGCATTTTATTGTGGACTCACATAGATACGGTTATCACAGGCATCTTGCTTCAGTGTGGTCTGGAGATAGATAGACCCTTCGGTGTCCTTCAGTTGTCAGTTGGAAACAATGTACCTTTACTGTGTTATTTTGTCATATTGGTATATTATCCAATGAGAAAAGGTCTACGATAGAGGCATGACCATGACGGCGATGGTTATTTCATGCCATCTATCTGAAAAGATAGCTTTTTCTACACTTTAATTACTTTATCAGCAGAGTCAGTGTCCCCTGTGGAAAGTTTCCATACCCCCTGCCTCCCCAGCCGTGTGGAAAGGGCGGATTAATAGGCTTTAGAGTGATTTGATGTGGAAGGCTTTGAAATACCTTGTGCTGCGACAAAAAACACAATGTCAAGTCTCTGCCTCCCATTCTCCTCCCGTCCCCCTTTTTATTAGTTTAGCCATGACATTTCAGATTAATGTCGTTCCTTAAACCCCCGTAACATGCCACACTTAATCACTCACATCAGGGTGCTCCATCAAGGTCCCTTTCTGCAGACTTTTTCCATATCGCTTGAACTACGATGACATGAAAACATGCCCCTGGTGGGTAAAGGCCTTTGAGTCAGCAAGCCCTGCACACGGACTAATTATAGTTAAACCCGAAATAGCGCTCTCGTTAAGGAGGGGGAAATGCTCATTAACACCTTTTTAATAAGACGAGGTATATAGAATGCAGCTTGTTCGGCTTTTGTCAATGATGGCTTCAGTTCCTTATGGAGTTGGTTCTCCATCAAAGGGCTCTCAGCGGAGTGTACTGTGCAGTAATTCTGAAGACGGCCTTTGGCCCGCACTCGTGTTCTGAATCGGCGAGCCAGCCCTGTGCTGTGGCATAAGTGCCCTGCGTGAGCACACGGCCTCTCTAAGCTGAGGGGGATGAGTGGTGCTCTGAAGATCCCAGCAGATGCCAGATCGTGACTGAGCACGAGCAGATTGTACCGTTAATCATGGCACCATCCAGTTCAGATGGAAGCTGCGTTTATGTTGGAGCTCAGGTACACCACTTTAGTTATTTATATAAATCGCCAGATGGACCTGGCTGCTTCATGTATGTAGCAGTGAGCGAGTTACTTCTCTAACTGTGAAGTTAGGCCTTTTATTTAAAACATTCAAAAGGTAGTATATTTGGTTTTAAGTCCAATAACAGTAGTTTTGAAGAGAGTGAAGATTAACTGGGCTAATTGAATGGGGATGAACGATTCTGGCTTTAGCATGTATTATACTAATGCAATGCAAAGCACATTATAAGGGCTGCTGTACTGGACGTGGATTGTTTTACTATGTAAACGCATGATATATTGATGCATTTGACTGTTCTCTAGCAGCGTTCTAAAAACTCAAAATAAACGAAAAGGTGTGTCTAGATTGTGGCGTTTTTTCCATTCCACTGCCCTGCATCTCGTGTTCTGTGTGAACACTGCTCATTTAAGTGATCGTTCTGACAATAACAGCGTTTCAGGAGGAGCGCGGCCGAATTAAGCTGTTTCGCATCTCCTAATCAAGTCAAAATCAAATCAAAACCTGCCCGCTATAAATACTCGAAAAGGGGGCCGAACCTTTGCCCTCGCTAGGGCTCAGGCCTCTAGGGTTCGGAGCCTGCCGCTCTCCCGGCTCGCTCCCTGGACAGCTCGCCAAATTTGCTTTTAGATTTCTTACTAAAATCTCCCTGCATTAATGAGAAAGCGCGAACTAGTGAAAGTGATAGTTCAAACCAAAATCTATTATCATCATCTATAACTCTCCCTCATGTCATTCCAAACTTTGGAGCACAAATAACACATTTTTTATGGAATCTGAGCATGCTTTGACCCTGCATAGGCAGCAAGTCAATTGAAATGTTCTCAAACCCAGAAACGTAGCAAGGAGGACACCGGTAAAACTGTCCATATGACATTAGTCGCTCAACTTCAGTTATAATGTATAACATTTATTTATAAAATCTCCTCAAGTTTCTGTTTTGAGCCATTTTGAAAAGTACCACACGCTTCCCCAGAATGAAATCAACGTAATGTGCGTTGTGCATGAAGTCGTTATTTTTTCTTTGCGCACAAAAAGTCATCTAGCACAAAACTGAAGGCGAGCCACTGATGTTATGCAGGGTCAGAGGGCACTTTGAGGGTGCGTAATTAAAGATTTCGATTGAATCATCCCTTTAAGTCATTTGAAGCCTGTATCACACGGATCTATGGCAAAAACTGTTCTTGGACCCGATTGAACTCCATTGATTTTGATTGAAAAACACAATCCTGAAAATGTTCAAGATGTCTTTTGAGTTTCGCAGAAGAATCCAAGTCTCATAAGGAAGAGGATTTTTGTTTTGTAGTGAACCATGCCTGTTTTGGCGCAGACTTTTCAAGGTAACTCTATCGCCCCCTTTAGTGCTGATGTTTGTTACCGTCATGGTAACGCAAGAGCGCACATCAAGTATGCACAATAGGATTGCACTCTTGTAATGCTTGAGCCAAACATTTGCGTCTGTGTTGACGCACTTGCATAGCATGTCTTACTGACCTTCAAAAAACAGGAAGACCTAGATTCTGTGATTGTTTGCTTTTGGTAGACAATAGTATGACGAGTCTTGAGCCTAAAGTGTGTGTTTAATGCAAGTTTCAGTTTTGAGATCAAATTGACCTCTGGTCCAGTTCAAACACACAGATTGTGCTGAATCATCGGGTAAAGGGGAATAACCTAATCCATTTAAAGTATAATCGCTCTTTATCATTTATCGGCCTTGTTCATCCAACAGATATTGTTTGTGCTCTTTAAACCCTCCCCCCCGAATAATCAAATAATAGATTATCTGGTACTGCATGAGTTTAGTTTCCAGGGATCACACGCACTGAAAGTCTCTTTGGCTAATGGCAAATGCATATATGCAAACTGTTTAATGATTTGTATCTGGGTATGAATATTGTTCAAGCTGTGTTTTTCAGGTTCTGTATGAGCCATTGGTCATGCAAATATCAAATCCAGGCGTTATCTCTTTGCTAAACAGGGGTTTTCAACCTTTTTAAAAAGTTAATTTTACTTGGTCATTGGTACCTCTATGTTTGTATTGTTAGGTTATTTCACTGTCAAGTTAAATCTGCATTGCAAGTGCAAGCCATTGTGCTTTCTCTGTCAGTTTTCCAACCTTTGTGTTTATAAGTCGTCAAACATTAGACATTGGCCTCAGGATCCAGAGGTCAAGTCAGCAGCGAGCACCAAATTGCATTTATATTTTGGTAAAGAGCCTCTGTAGAGCCTTTCATTTGTGACTTCCTTTCAACAGGATATAGTTTTTGAGAGGAACAAAAGCACAACAGCTTGAACTCTACTGTAGATGAAAGGGATACTCCCGCAGAGCCAAGGGATATGAGAAATGCCATCATAGTTGTTTTTTCTTGATACCCATCCTCCTTTTCTCCCCTTTACAGGATCGTCCCCGTTCATTTGATGGCTTCAACATGCATTCTCTGGAGAACTCTTTGATTGACATCATGAGGGCTGAGCAAGACACTCTGAAAGGTAAGATAAGAGTCCACCAACTGAGATTGTGTGTCAAAGTACCATATTGATGGCCAAAAACCTTTGTCCCATCAGCAGTTAGATTCATGCAGCCGTTCACGTGGTTTAAGTTGCTCTCTCTGTAATCAAATGAAAGCTTTAGCTGCCTTGTACTCCAGTTAGGGGTCATTCACACAGAACTGACTTTTTCATTCTACTGCACTGCTTTACAATTGGTGTTTTTATGTGCGAAACGATCACATTGCGTTTGCATCTGGTTTTGTGTTTGTAGTGCTCAAGTAAAAAAAAGAAAGAAAGCAAAGGCTAGAGACAATTTCAGTGCCCTGCATTTCACATTTTTGAATGCCTTAATATGTTCTGTGTAAATGACTCTTAATACTTCCATCATGAGTTGGCTGATGTGATGTAGCTCCTGTTCTGTGACCGGTGTCCCATTTTCTTGAAAGTTGGTTGGTTATTGCATCACTTTTATATTCCTCTTTTGAGGCAACTGATCTCAAGGCCTGGTCCTGGAGCCCTCACCTTTGATAGCAGTTGTAAATGCATACAAATGACAATTAATGAGCCCATGACGTTATTCCAAGCGTTTATTAGAGCAAGTTCTGGAGCAGGCAGTAGATTTAATCTTTTTATTTTATGGTCACTGCTGCTGGCTACGGCCGCCTGTTATTTCCCAATTGAGCAGAACGGAATTAAATCGGAGAAAAAAAATGTAAACGGACATTTAAACATTCTCTTTTTTCAGTCTTTTTACTTTGCACTCTCCAGTGGCATTTTACACCCTTTGTTTTTTTGCCTCCTATTTTAACGTCAAATGTGGTGTTAATTTTTTGGTGTGAGAGTGAGCAGCTGTAAAAAGCTGCCCATTAGCGCTGAATCATTGCACACCCACGTACACACACACACACACACACACACACACAGAGCAAGAAGAGAGATAAAGCTCTGTGTTGACCTACAAATAGCTGTGTCTGTGCGGCAGAGCTTAACCAGAGCTCCTTCCACACTCTGAAGCTACACTAGTCTTTACAAACACGTCAGCCTGGTTTTCTGGAGATTGTTGACTTTCATTATGTGAGCTCTCTCAAATTTATAAAGCTGTGGCTCAAATCAGTATGTTTCAGTGGAAACTCTTCCATTTTGATAATTAATTTTATGTCATAAATGTCATTTTAAAGCACAAAACCAAGTATGTTTGTGCCAAAAATGAAGATTTAGTTATTTTTTTTAAATGCCAAAAAGGGTATGGATTTTCAAAAAGGTGCATCTTTGCCAAATATTGCAAGCCATGCATCAATGAAAAGCTTATTTATTTAGCTTTTGGATAATGTATACATCTCTCAATTTCAAAAAAATTTACCCTTAGAGTCCAGGCTCACAAATGGTAGTAAGCATTGTTAACTGCAATAAGGTGATCACTGCCAGAGTCAACATGCAGTCACCCCATTTTCTTTTGTAAATAACATTCCTAATCTACTGTTAAATTATTCATTAGTGCATGGTATTCTGTAAATTGTTGTAGTATACATTTCATGTTCATTTGTAACTGCACACTGTCATATGAACAGGCATTCAGCGTTGATTTCAGTTTCACAAGCATTGAAACTTGAAATTTAGAGCACTGAAATTTCAGTGTGTGAGTCAGATGTTGATTCAGTAACTGCTCTGATGGTTTCAGTGAGATCATTTAGTGAACAATCTGTCAGACTGATTCAGACCAGTAACTTGTGAGTGCTTTTGAACGATTTACCATAAAACCGCGATTTTTGTGCATCGAATTATACTGTTCTTGCTGTACATGTGTCGTTGCATACAGCAAACAAAGGATAATTGGGTTCACTTGTTTTCTTGCTATTCTTGCTCATACATTGTCTCTTGTAGCTTTGGTTAAAATATAATTTTTAAATTCATGCACTTCATCTTTTGATGTCACATGCTACACTTTCATGTTTTAGATTTCCACACATTTGGACCGTTATTAATGCAACCCCAAAATGGTTGCATGGTTTCTTGAATCAAAGCTGCTCATCCCCCATATACATAATAACCAAATTAGAACAACCCTCAGGGTCGGCTTCTCTCTAGCAGAGCATAATTTGACCCGCAGAACCAGAAGGGCGAGCCTGCAGACACCACCCCAGTGTGGCAGAGATGACCAAACAAGAGACGGGGAACAGAAGTAGTCCAGTGTACGAGTTGCTTTGAAAAGCTTCCAGCATTGTCCTTTGCCTGTAAAAGAGCTCTCTGTTCTCGCTAAAGCAACAAAATGGTGTGCTGGCCCTGGCCACCAGACTGCTCTGAACAGTAGAAGGAGGGGGCTGCCAGAACCATGTTAACACCACATAGAGAAACAATCCATAGCAGCCATGCTGCTTTTGATGTTTCCTCTCATTCTTCTACTAGAAGCAGAATAAGGCAGAGTTGAGCTTGAGAATGAAAGTGATCTGGATCCGGGAGAGTATTCTGTGATTCTTACGTGTAGTGTGTGGTCATCCAAAAAGTAGACGAGTGACGCAATGAATACTTTTTTGGCTTCTTAATAGCCATTTTTATTGAGTGATTGTGTAATTTGTCAAATGGGAAACTCTACAGTGTATAATCTTACCACGTGTGGATTTAAATGTGCTGTATGTCGTTCCAAGCATCCAGCTGATTTATACCCTCCTCTCTCGAAGGTCGCCTCGGATTCACCCATACAGGAGGAGACAGCCCCTTGCCCATAAATGGTACGCACATGCATTTTATTGCTTTTATGTTCTGGTGGCTGGACAGGCCCAAGCTGTGTGTTTAAATAATCAGGAAGATGAACTTTTGGGCGATTTTGTCTCACTGGTTCTTTTTTAGCTGTAACGTGCATCTCTTTAAATGCATTTGAAAGGTGGGGTTATGCAAATATATTTATGAATGTATAAAAATGAGACAAAAATAGTACGTGGGTAATGTGTTAGTGCTGTCAAATGATTAATTGCGGTTGATTGCATCCAAAAAAAAAGTGTAACATAGTAACATAATGTGTGTGCTGCATATACTGTATTTATTATGTGTATTTACATACACACACACATGCATGTATATATTTAAGAAAAATATGTAACATAAATATATTTAATATATCAATATGTGTACACATGTAAAAAAGTTTTTATATATTCTGTATGTTTATATATACACAATAAACACGTTATGTAAACAAAACATTTTGGATGCAAGTAATCACAATTTATCGTTTCACGGTACTTAAGTGGAAAGTTATGTCATAATATATGTATGCATGATCTTGTACTGTTGTGCAAAAAAAAACAAAAAAAAAAATCCCCCTTTTTTAGGATGGAATGAACATGGTTCGTGAGGATATTTGTACAAAACCCACAGCTTCTGAGTCGAATGGTGGTGAAATTAAAACTGGCCCTGTTTTTATAGCCCATATTTTCATAGAGGTTTGAGAAGTAAGAACATTTCCATTACTCAAATAGGGATAGCTAAAAATATGTATAATAAAACCACATTATCTGAATGAGATGAACTTGTTCTACATAGCCATGAATTGTTTAACGTACAAAGTAAAATGTAAAGAAATATAGTGGCATTTGCCATGCTATTTTATTTTAATGAAACTAAAAGTGGAGTATTGTTTAAATATCTTCTTTTTACATGCACCAATAAAACATGTATTTTATTAAATAGCAGTATTTATCTTCAATATGTTTTTCATAGTGTGTACACAGAGGTTTGATTAAATGAAACCTATAGCTTGACCGGTTTCACTTGACGTTTAGAAATGCTGTCACACATGCTAATACTCACTTTCTATCTTTATATAGTAGTGAAAAATGAACAATATAGTTTGTCAGGCATCCTTTTTTCCAGTGAGTAGACGGTTGATAATTGGCAAGTGTTGTTAGTAAGTGCCCAAAGAAAAAATAGACAGTTTGGTCTTGTTAACAGTGTTTAAGCACGTGGCCAACAAATCCAGGTAATTGTGTTCACTGTATTTTTTCGGGAAGAAGCTCTGAAATGACATACTTTTCAACACATTTTTAAAGTGTCAAATTATTTAAGTCAGAGAATTCACATTTTCATTGGGGATGTGTTGCTTTACTTGTGATCATCTTATTTTACATGCAGCAAGGAATTATGGGAGGCGACGAGGTAAAGACAACTTTTAATAAATACAATGAGTAAAATGAAAAAAAAAAAAGACTTTCAAATAATTATGGGTGGAATAATCAAGTATCTGCATGACGTGTTTTGGGGCATTGTTAATTGTTTGCATGTACACGTGCAGCCTTCATTTCCATTTGTGCATCGATTGTGTGCCTCTTTCCTGCTGGACGTTTGGTGAAGAGTAAATTTGATTTGGGCTTTTCTGTGGTTAGGGCAACCACACGCATACACACATCCAGGCCACAGTTGTGACTAACTCCATTACATAAAGTCTTGTAAAGCAGCTCAGGCCTGTGTTCTGTCACGTCAGGAGGAAATTTGCTGGAGTGGCTTGAGCCAGAGGACTAATACTACATCCTCCAGCCCTCGCTCTGTTAATACTGCAGCTTTAGAGCAGAGCTACATGATCATGTGCTAGACATTAACACTTACATTAAAAGATATTTTGACAAAACACTCTAAAACTCAGTTGTAAAAATGAGTTTTACAGGCACAACGCAAAGTCCCTAAAACCCCATTCAAATCTGCAACACACAGCTTACTGCTTGAAATAGAAATATATAGAAATTCATACCGATTTGCAACTACTCCTGGGTGAGTAAATGATGACAGAATTTTCCTTTTTGGGTGAACTACTGCTTTAACATTAGTTAACAACTTTAGTTAACATGAACTTTAGCTAACGTTAACAAAGATGAATAAATACTGCAATAAATGCATTGTTCATTGTTTGTTAATGTTAGTTACATACATTAATGTTAACAAATGACACCTTATCGTTAAGTGTTAACCATATTTTAAATGAATGCATTAAATTAATTAAAAGCGTCAGTAAAGACATTTGTAATATTCATGTTTCAAATAAATCACTAAATTTACCTAAGAATAGAATATTAACTAACAAGTCTTTTCAGCATTGAATAGTCATTTTGAGCATATCACATTAGAATGATTTCTGAAAGATCATGTGACACTTTGCCACCACAGAAATACATTCATTGTACAGTATATAAAAAAAGAAGTTATCATAATCCCATTTGACATTATTACTGTTTTACTGTACTTTTGATCAAATTCATGCAGCATAAACCTATGCCTAAGCATTTAAACGGTAGTGTAGTTATCCAAGCTTTAACACAACTCTGTGTCGAGTATTAAAATAACCAGTTTTATTATTGGGCCAAAACTGTGGGCTATAATTTGTTTGATTACAGAACCACAGTAGCCATAATTCAGAAATCCCCTATGCTTTTGAAATTGCACAACCAAGATGATGCAATTGTCTGTCGTAGTATTTCTTGGGCTCAGAATAATCTTTCAGTGTAATTTGGTTTACTCTGTGGTGCAAGAATCCAGTTTAAACACTGGGAAAGGCACAGATAATAATTCCTGCCTTCTCCCATTTCCTCAGGACACTCATCCCTGTTCCCGATGGAAGATGGCTTCCCAGACGAGGAGAGAGGTGATCAGAGCCTGCCCGGCCTGGGTTCCCCCCACTGCTTCCCTCACCAGAACGGAGAGAGGGTGGAGCGCTATTCTCGCAAAGTCTTTGTGGGTGGCCTCCCCCCTGACATAGACGAAGGTAATGCGCACGTTTAGGGTGACCTCTAACGCTGCTGCTTATTAAAACAAAAACAGGTTTCAAGGTTCATTCTTGGCTTTGGAACCGTGTCCACGATAGCCGCTAGCTCTTATCTGCAATATTATCTTTTCTAGATGAGATAACCGCTAGTTTTCGCCGTTTTGGGCACCTGTTTGTGGACTGGCCTCACAAAGCAGAGAGCAAGTCATACTTCCCCCCGAAAGGTGAGCTAAGCATATAAGTTGACATTTTAAAGGCCGTTATTAAACCATTTTGCAGATTCCAATATTATAGTTGTGGCTGGCTTGATCACCATGAGAGTGCTTGAGTACTGAATTAAAGGGATATTTCACCCAAAAATGACAATTCTGTCATGTAAGTGAAGGAGAGATTTTTCTCTCCATTGGAAGTCCGTACCAATTTAAAAGTCTTCTGAGAAGACTGCATCGCTTTTTATCTGTTGAGCTCGACCAGTAAATCAATTTTATATGTGAATAAAAGCCTAAATTGAATTTGTTTGGTGTGTAAAACTTCACTTGGATTGAACCGCTCAGTTCATATGGATTAGTTTTTGAAGCTTTGTGCTATGGACTTTCAATAGGACGGAGATCTCTGAAGTTGTATTAAATATGTTTTTGGGTGAACTATGCCTTAAAGTTGGTGTTACAGATTATGTTTAAAGACTGTTGTTTTGGTATTGTGTCTGTTATGTAAAATTAGTTCTTTTATCATTCCTACTAATTGTGAAATAATTTTTTCCAAAGGTTACGCTTTCCTCTTGTTTCAAGATGAGAGCTCGGTTCAAGCTCTTATCGATGCCTGCATCGAGGAGGATGGAAAACTCTACTTGTGTGTTTCCAGCCCCACCATTAAAGACAAACCTGTAAGGATGAACCTCAGTTTTTATTGTAAATTTTCTTTCTTTTATGTCTTAATCCGCTTTAGCATTATTTGTCCTTGTTTGTTCGGTGAAGACCTTTTCGGCAGATTGCTTTAAATAAAAGTAGCTTTTTGTTGTGGAAACTTTTTTTAGTTATTTTGTTGATGTGTGGTTTTGTAACAGGTCCAGATTCGCCCGTGGAATCTTAATGATAGTGACTTTGTGATGGATGGATCACAGCCCCTGGACCCGAGGAAGACCATATTTGTGGGTGGGGTGCCACGTCCGCTTCGTGCAGGTATGGGGTGGTTTTTAATTGGCTGGGTGAGATTAAATGCATGATTACTAAAAAACGGATTTAGTGTAGCCAGGGTTATTTTGTGCCAGAAACAAGTCAATCCAGCTGCCTTGGATTTTAGTGGCTCCCTAACCATCTTCCTTGCTAGCAAAAATTTGTGTTGTACCTTTAGTTATTAGGAGAACAAAAACTAACTTCGTTGAGACATATTTAAGAAGTTGTGCTCTAGGGACGATGCCATCGTCCATCGAGATGTTTCACGTTAGACAGCGTACGATGGCAAATTGGTCGACATCGCCCAACCCTATTGTGCTCTTTAAGTAGCTTTCAGTTGTCTTGTTAGTATAGCTGCTTGATCAGAAGGGTTGCAAAATGTTTGTAGCTTGACAAGCTATTTTCACAGTAGCTTTATCAGGAGTTGCCATTTTATTTTACCATAAAAAAAGGTAGAACGAATTATGCAGTCTGGTGTGTGTTTCTAAAGCATAAAATATTTGGTCTTCCTGACAGTGGAGCTGGCGATGATCATGGACAGGCTGTATGGTGGAGTGTGCTACGCAGGCATCGACACAGACCCTGAGCTGAAGTACCCCAAGGGAGCAGGGCGGGTCGCCTTCTCTAATCAGCAGAGCTACATTGCTGCTATCAGTGCTCGTTTTGTACAACTGCAGCATGGAGAAATCGATAAACGGGTCAGTGCTGACTTCCACAAAATATACACGTGCACACTCCCCTTCCATGAAATGGCATTGATCCAGCAAGCCTCAAAAACACTCAAAAGCAGTTTTGGACTATGCTCTTAACACTAGTCGTGACATTGCAACATGTTTTAGGTTGATGAACAAATGCGTGTTTTGAAAACATTCAGTTATTTCGGTTTTTGAAGGGCAAAATATTTAGGTTATGGTTCTCATAAGTTAGGTTAAAAACTGTTGTAAAAAAAACCAACAATATTTTGCGTTATTTTGTTTTTCCTTTTGGAATGTTGCATAAAAAAGCACTGGATGGAAACGCAGCTAATGTTTTTTCCAAATTTTCATGAGTATTTATTGATTTGATTGTAAAGGATTTACACGTTGCGTTAGGATTTGTTTAAGCAGCATCTTTTATTTATTTATTTATATTGTTTGTTATTAGTTAACACTATTAATACTAGTTAGTATATGATTGACCCAAAACAAAACATAATAAAGTTTATAAACAAAGATCCTACTGGGGTTAAAACAATTAATTTGTCTTTAATTTTTTAAGATATTACGATATTTGCTTTTTATGAATAATAGGAGTTATAGAGAACTTGAGTAAAAACTGTCCATACTGTTCATACAGTAATAATGTCACAGTGCTGTAACAGTCTACTGATCTTTCTCGGTCCAGGTGGAAGTGAAGCCATACGTCCTGGATGACCAGCTGTGCGATGAATGTCAGGGGACTCGCTGCGGAGGCAAGTTCGCTCCTTTCTTCTGCGCTAACGTGACCTGTCTCCAGTATTACTGTGAATACTGCTGGGCGGCCATCCACTCACGCGCCGGCCGGGAGTTCCACAAGCCTCTGGTCAAGGAAGGCGGCGACAGACCTCGCCACATCTCCTTCCGCTGGAACTAAAGCTGGTAGGCCAGGAGAAGACACAGAGAAAGAGAGGAGGGGGAGAGTAGGCTAGGAGGAGTCGCAAAATCATCATCTAAATAAATGCACTTTTCTGTTGCTGGTTCCTTTTTAGTTTAATTTAAAAAAGACAGACAAAAAAAAATAAATATGATTTTAATTTGTCATTTAATATATTAAAAAAAGTGGATGTGTATCCAAAAAAAGATTCAGGAAGAAGAAGAAAATGTCTAATCCATCTCTCTATTTTTTTATAACTCCATTATATTTCATTTTCACGTGCACAGAGATGTGAATATATTGAGTATTAGTATAATTTGTCAGTAAGTATCTGCATGACTTTAGAATTGGCTTTTTGTTAACATTGCGATTGGAAGTATTACGTCCTATTTTAATTTAACCGGAAAAGGCGAAGGAGCAAACGTGAAAAGAAAAGGTGCGGGAAGAGTGCACTTATTTGTTTGCTACCCAGAGTGCAGATGTGTGGTGTAAGATCTCAGTTGTTAACCAAAGCTTGGGATTTGAGAACAGAAGTGATATCTCTCGACGCTCTGTTTCTTTTTTTCTTGTTTTTTTTTATACTTTGTAATTTAAGACCATGCTAATCTTTAATGTTTCTTGATGACAACAACTGATTCCACAACAGCTGTCTGGATTTGATCTCCATTGTGACATGCAAGAAAACTAATACCTCAAGCTTAGCTGCTAGTTTTAAGTCGAATATATATATATCAAAAAAAACAAAAAAAAAAAACCAACAAAAAAAATCAAGCTGGTCTCACCCTTTCCCCCAGGACCACAGAAAAAAAGGAAATGACATCAGCAAACGGCACATTGAGAAAATCTGCTCTGTCACTTCCTGTTTTGAATTCGAGATTCAGCATCCTAGTGGGGAATGTATGTTGTTAAAGTTGCAGTAGTCTGCCTGCGAGCTGGTTCAAGTGCAAGGAACTTGATTTAGTTTCTGGTCCAGCTTAGCAAGAAGCAGCCGTCGTTCTCTCAGGCTGTTAGCGGCAAGCCTTCGTTTTCATTTTTAACTCGCAATATATGTCTCCTAAGACTTTCCCCAGCCCCCTGAAGCCTAAACCCCCCACCCCCCCCAAAAAAGAGGTGTATACGTACAAGCAGAACAGCAGTGAAAGCTACTTAGAAGGGAGGAAGACCGATCGAACAATGTACCTCCTGTCCTGCAGCAGCCGTGCCCGCTCAGCCTAAGTGTGAAGCATAACTGAAGGTAGTCCATGCATCTCTCCTTCCCCCAACGCTCACCTGAAACATAAAAGGTTTTACTTTCAAACATTAGGGAACCAAAGATGGCTGTGGAGTAGCTAGCGAACCACGACCGTTTCCTTTCTTTTGCCCTGCAGATTTCATTTCGGCTGTTTATTTCCCTTCCGAACCCAACCCAGTCCTCCTCCCGTTCAATATAAAGACCAGATGGGCTCCAGCAAACCAAAGATTGGCCTTGAATCGATCAGCATGCAGTTAAAGTCCTAGTAACACTAGTGAAAACCACTGAACCTTTTTCGCAAGTCTACCCAAAGGTCAACCGAAAGAGTCGCACGGTCAGGAGTTTACGCCATCCAATTCGGTAGATTTACGGCATTTAGCGCAAAAAAAAGTCAGGGAGTTAGTGATCAATTAAGACTTGATACACTAGTGAGAAATTTATCCTCGCCGTCACGTGAGCTGGTGGGTGTGGTGGTTGAACATTTTCGAAGTTAAACAATTTTTGAAGAATTTGCTGTTTTAAAAAAAAAAAAAGATGATTATTTTATACATGGCCTGCTGATTTTTGGTACAGTGTTTTCTAGCTAAATTATTTTGTCATGCACATATAAACATTTATTATGCACTACTTTTCTAAATACTTTTTTTTTTTTTTTTTCAACAGTCATTTTAGGCACATTTTTCACAAAATGGAAAAAAAACTCCTTTTTGCAATACCTCAATTTTTCACATTGTGAAAGGTAGCTTTTGTACTTTTGTTACTGAGAGATCTGCATATATGGAAATTTTGATTTAAAGAGAAAAAAAAATAGTTGAGTGAATTTAATATATTTTATTTTCAATTATGCTTTTTATACATTTCAGTGCTGAGGAATCTTTACAACTAAGCACGCACTTGTGTTGACGCGACAAATCTGCAGAGGAGAGATCAGAGTGTATATTGCTTAAGGTCTTGGCTCTTGTACACTAGATTTTAATGGCAACCCTAGATTCGGATATGATCTGACAGCAGCATGGAAAGAACACGTTGTCGTTCATGTTAATATTGCGCAAAAATGGCTAAAAGATAACCTCGTCTTTTTGGTTTCCTCTCCATAGCTGGAATATAAACGTATATAATATAAGGAGAATGCTAAATCTGGTTCATGTTTAGGCTGATCCTCGTATCACAAGAATGGATGTTTGATGTTTAGATATTTTAACATTTGAAAAATATATATTCTTGAACTGCCAACTAGTTCCTATTGTAATCCTTAGCATGCATGATGAAAAAAAAAAAAAAAAGACGTACATGAATTAGCTATTGAAATTAATTGTTGTGGTTGTGCACCAGATGTTTCTGAACCTTTCATTTAAGGCCACCCCACACCCTGCACCCTTCCCATGTTATTCTCTATGCCTTCCCCATAAACCAGTATCGATAGGATGCACAGAGGAAACACACACACACACACACACACACACTCGTAAAAAAAAAAAAAGAAGAGAACTCTAAATGTCATTGGATGAATTTGCAGTGCAGGACGAAAGCATCTTCTTTAGTACGCTGTTGAAAAGACTTGAGAACTTCATCCCCACTGTCTGTTTGAAGTAAATCAAAACCCGTTTGGAGGAAGGGGAACTTAAGACTTGAATGTGGTAAATGTTGCAAGTTAACTTCGAGTTGTTATGTGCAATACTTTTTTTGAACTTTTTCCAGATAAAGACTCTTTGCAATGTAATTCTTTAATGCCATTTTTAATTGCCGACATTTAAAGAAGATGTTAATATGTTTTTCACAGTCATTTTCTACTGTTATTGTAATCCTTTTCATGCTGGTGTTTGTAAAAAAGAAATCAAACTATTTGTACTAATATAAATAATTGAAGTTATTTTTAAAACATTAAAGGTTTTGTGCTCATTTGCTTATTTTGTTTATTTCAAGCTACTGTGATTGATTGCATTGTAATTATTAGGTCAACAATGTATTTAGCTGTTTATTGGTATATTTTTAATTGGAATGTATAATTAATTTTTATAATTTTGATCAGATTTTTGTTATATTTTTGAGGTGAAGCTTTTAATATGTTAAAGTGTCTAGTTTTTACTAATTGCTATATTGTGCTCCACAATATATGGTTCACATTTTCTGAAGGAAAATAAATATTTAAATATCTGTCTGTTAACGATGTTACTTAATGGCAAAATTTCAATAGTTTTTAACTGTGTATGGGAAGGTTGTTGTATTTATTAATAGCATTTTTTACTTAAGATATCACCTTAATTTTTATTGTCATTTCACTTTATAAGTTCCTATTTTTGTATTTTTCTTTCTAATTAAGTTATGTTATACGAAATGTCCATATTCTAGGAGTTGGTCTGTAAGTGCTAGTGAAACAAAAAGAAAAATCTAATGTTATTTAATTGTTTGCAGCCAACTATTTATAACAATATGCATAATTTTTAAATATTTGTAATGTGAAATGTTGAATGAATAAAACTTAACTGTGACAAGATGCTGCCTCTCCTGTATGTTTTTTTTTTGCGTTTTCTGGTGTGCGCTTCACTTGTGGATGCTGCTCTGAATTCATCTGAATTGTTTTATTCTGTGGCTCACAGCTCAAATGAATCCTAATGACCAATAGGAATTCTGCCGTCGATTTCCTGCCAGTTTTGGACTGAATTTTGAATCCATTTGCATTTCTTTTGTTTTTGTATCATGAGGTTTTATGTCCTAATTTATTGTGTTCTCACTGGCACCATCTGCTGTCTCTGAATGGTTCAATTGGAAATTTGGTTCTTTGTTACTTCATCTTGTAAGCGCGTCATTTGTTCTTTGGATTACATTTGGTCTTCTGTTCATACTCGCATACGCCATATTTGACACACATGTAGATTTTCCATTTAGCTTATTAATTAATCAATTTGTCATTTTTACAATATTCTCAAAAAAAAAAAAAAAATCCAAAGTCATCTAGATGAGAAAAACAAACAAAAAAAGATTTTACGTGCTTCGAGATAAATCAAATCCAGATGTCAGATTGGGGAAATGTATACGCCTGATGGCACAATTTTTCAATTCGGCGAACACAAATCTGATTTTATCATTAACCACTAATTCAATCCTTGGCTTCTTTCGCTTCATACTCCACAGGAGACCAGCAGTTTGTTTGCTTTATAGTTTTACAGGTGACGTTTTCATCAACTGCAATTGATCAGTGTGGCACTGTTTAGGTTTCACAGTGGCCGATGCCATCTAGCTGAGGTAATGAAGATGATCCTCCCTAATAAAACACTGAACATGCCTCAGTTGCTCCCTTATATCTCTCCAGCTACAGGATCTGTAGAATAATAGAGGAGTGAGATGAGATCATCCTCGTCTCAGACTCTGGAAACAAAGGTTGAGTGCTCTGTGTAGTCAGGTCACAGTCTAATTATTTATTTCCTGTGAGACTGCGGGACAGGAAATGTAGATCGCAATGCTTCGCTGCTGAGAGCTTTCAATCACAGAACTCATTTGGAGTTATTTGGATGATAAACAGATTGAAGCTGTGCATGGTGTGTGACATCACTGCCACTCCCTTTAGCAGGAATTACATGATGAGAAAGCCTGCTTACCTTTTTTTGCTGCATGGCATCCCAAATTTCTTTCATTTAAAAAGAAAATCCATACGTACAGAAACACTTTGATGATTATATCTACGTAAATGTAAACTGAATGTAATGTGTTATTTGTATTCAAATACAAACATATTATAGTGTACATTTATATTAAATGGCAGAGAGACTACAGTAAAGTGCACTTTTTTATTAGGTATTGTGTGTGTGTGTGTAGTTCCTGAGTAAAATCACTGTTGGCGTTACACTCCATCCACCTACAATCATTTTTTAATTGGGATGGGTGCCTTGAGTGCTATACATGAATGTATAATTATAAGTTCAATGGCAGACATTGTGAAAATATAATGCTTCACGCCCCCTTGTGGCTGGAGACGATATTGAATAGGCCCTGTGTATGCAAATTGATTTAGTAGGCTAAGCTTATTCCAAAAACAGAGTTCGTAAAAAGCAGTTGCTTTGTTGGCGCCATGAAAAACAAATTTAACACCGAAAATGTAAGACTTCTATTCTTTACTCTCATTTGGCTTACTACTTACACTGTTATAAATAGGCTATGTAGGCCTAAGTAATTCTAAAATTAAATTAAACGTGTTAATTGGTTTAAATTGGTGGGTTTGCACAGCATATATTGTGAGCAAATACTATTCTAACAGTCGTGTCTCTAAAATTTGATTGGATGATTAGTGACAAATCAGTTCAGTGTTGTATTTTTTTTTGGCAACCGAGAACTTTTGAATTCTTATATTTATATTATTGCTAAGACATGAAATTTATTAGCATTGGTGTCTTTTTGTGTATATAATGTTGTCACATAAATAATAATAATATTGAAAATAATAATGCGGTTGTTGGTGGTGCTGCTGCTAAAGCAGGGTTTTTTAAAGAACAGCCTAACCTACAAAAGGCGGTCTAAAACTGATAGACCCCAGTGGTGTGTTTATATGCTAAACAAAAATGCACAACGATAAAACGGGCTTAATTTAACAGAATTGCACCATTACAATTATTCCAAATTATATTACTTATAATTTATGATCATAAATACATAATTTATTATTTATTATCCCCTAAGCTTGCCAAACAAACTTGACAAATGAATCCAAAATGTATGTCCTAGGTGTGTGTTTACAGTCATTTTATTAATCCGACCAAAATGTAGAATCGGAACTCCAGACTATAATCAGAACAACGGCCTGTTATAAAACTGTTCGTAATGTTTACTGGACAAATAAAATGTTAAAATGCACCCTGCTACTGCACTTCTCTCAGTTTTTCACTAGATGGCAAACAAGTCAGCTGGTGTGGGTAGGCATTGAGCTTCAGGCTTTGTAAGGGTCGGGCAAAACAAATGTAGGGTTTCTTTTAGATCCCCCCTAGTGGCTTGAGTGTAAGCGAGGGTTCGGATGCTGCGCGAGGCCGTCAGTATCTGCATCTCTCGCATCAGCGCCACGCACACACACACACACACACACACACACATACAGCATCTCCATCTCGACGCTCCACCTGCCCTCATCAACAAGCCGAATTTAAACTGTCTTTGAGGTCGTTTAAAGCGTGAAAGTTGACCGCGTTCGGTGAGTACGTGTTTAAAAACATCTTTTCATCTGGTGCGTGCTGTGTTTGGGTGGGAGATAAATTGTTGTGACTGGTAAACCAGCCATAAAAGGGGCGCGGATGCTTTATTTGTTCTGTGGCTGATGTTTCGGGACCTGGATTTTAGGCTTTAGAGTTCTGCTGTGCTGTGTTTTTATTGTCTTTCATCTTAAAGATCTTGAACGCGCAAGCCTGTACTTTAATTTACAAACGCAACGTTTGTGTATTTTAAAGCTTTCGGGTTGACATCAGGCAGACACGCGCGAGGTATTCACCTAATTCTTTGATTTATAAGGTGTTCTGCGGAGCTCTGCGTGGTTTATTGATGTGCCAGAGGTTTATAGATTTTTTGTGTTATAATTAAAGGTGGTAGATATTTGACTTGGAGCCCTATTTTAATGCTATTTTACAAGTGTTTTTTAAAATCCTCTATATTTATAGGCTGGTGAAAAGTGAAATAATCTTTTAAACATGGTTAAACTGGGGAGTAATCTACAAGACAAAGGAGCAAAAGCTGTTAGCGTTGAGGACGGCTTTCAGAACGTCCCCCTCATCACGCCCTTGGATGTTACTAATCTTCAGTACCAAGCCCCAGACAAGGTAAGGAAGATTGTTCTTCAGGTCTTATATAATAGTACATTACCCAGCCTCTTGTCAGGTCAGAAAAACATAAAACCTTCACCTACTGGTATTGTCACAATAGCAAAATGTCAAATGGTACTGATGCCTAGAAAGCATACAGATGTATTAACCCTATGTGTTATCTTAATTTCCCAGGCTGTATTAGACTACCCTTTGATTTTATCTTTAGATGTTCTTGTATTTTATTTAGTATGGTAACCTTTGACTGTTTTGCCGCTACAATCCTCGGCTTTTAAGGTTGAGTTGCTTTAGGGTGCGAGCTGTGACACTTTCTGTGAGTGGTGCTTCAGCCCTCATTTGGGATTCTGCTGAGGAAGGCACAATCATTCTTTGCACCTGGCCTGTCACTCTGCCCAAACCTGTGCACAAGCCAGTCACAAAAGGGAACGCTCTCATATTTTAAGGAGAGCACAGCCCTCCACGCAAGCCTGAGTACCCCACCCCCTCTCCCCAATCCTTTATTGGCCTGCATGACAAAAAGAGAAAAAAACAGTTTATCTTTTATCTCAGATGACATATGGAGGCTGCATCCTCTGTTTAATGCCAGCTCAGAAGTGAAGAGGATGTGTTGGATTATTAACATGTCTATGTCGCCCGGTGAGCTTTTTTTCTTCTCTTGTGAAAAGTAGCGGCTCTCAGAGACTGCAATAGGGTTTTATGTAAACTTGATCATTAGTGTGTTGTGCTATGAAAACTTTTCATAAATATATTATTTTGCTGCTTCAAATTTTACCTCCAATTTTGAGTGGTATAGGCAAGAATTAGTATACGAAGAGGATATTTCCTGCAAAACATAATTTTAGTTGCATTTAGTGCTCTAGATCATGCCCTGATTACATGACATAATGCATCAATATAGTTCTTATTTGATTACCAAAAATAAGATTGTAACTATGAAATTTTCTTGTAAGATGAAAATGAAAAGTAATTTTACAGAATGGCCCTGAGCCTCAGTCAGAAAGATGACTGAATTTGTCTTGCACTAATTATTTAAAAGCATTTTGTTCAAATATGCCCAATTATATTTTGAAAAGAAGATCACTAATTATAGCTTCATGTATAATTTCAGTCAGTTCAGGGGTACACAGATTTGAAGACGGTTGATAATTGAGATTGTTAAAATCAAAAGTAAACTTTGCATGGTTGAAAGGAAAGCAGAATTATAGTCATAGCATCTGAAGTTGCTGTAATCCATGCACTTGATGCAATTCTGTCACCTAAACTTAGACAATGTAATAACCATGAATTTTTCATGCTGACATTAAAGTGTTTAAGCAGGACAAGGATCAGCCCTGCGGGAAATCATTATCTTTCTCTAGAGGTCTGCAGATAGCAATCAGGCAGTAATGACTGCAAATTATTTGAAAGCTGTCTTAGAATTATTTATTTTACATGAGCCAAGTTAAGAACAATGTCTTTGAAGAATTAGGTTTATTTACTGTAATGAGGTGTGTAGATTCAATAAATAAATACAATAATGAGTTTTTGTCAGTCGTTTGATACCATAACTGAAGAACAAAAAATATGGATTGAATTTTTGATATTTGAATCTATTTTTGATATTTGCATCTACTCTTGGGTCCACTGCAAATGTTTTCCCAAGAGAACATGTGGTAGCATTTGGCCAGGTTGTCTTGTTGCTATCCAGAATTTCGAAACCACTCCATTATCATCGGACTACCAAATTCATCATCTGCTAATTGCATGCAAATCGCAATCTGCATGTTATCACTATCTCATTATTATTCAAAGCATTTATTTAATCAAATGGGTTGTCATCTCAGCATATCGGTACAACACATATATTGGAGAGGATCAATCTAGTCCGATCCAGAGTAGTCCCTGGTGTCGACACTATCGATGGCTTGAAACAGCAGCAAAAAAGACAATGCGCAACCTTGCCTGGAGGCAGAGGTTGCATTCTGGGGGAGTGGAAAAACGGAATAACAATCCCAGCGATAACAGAGTGTCTCACATAGCTCAAGAGAAGCAGAGAGAAATGGAAGCAGACAAGATGGTTATTCAAGGGGAAAATGAAATGTCAGAGGGTTTGGGAAGGAGACAGATAAGCAGTAATTGCAGAGTTCATGACAAGTGGTTGAGTTTCATCCAGTGGTCTACAGGGCATTAGACTTGATCAACCTCAGGGTTTCTAGAAAGCAAGGTGACAGAAAGCGAGGTCAATACTGAGACGCAATCATCTAGAGGTGTCATTCCTCCATCTGTTACCACACATCTCACCTTCAGCGAGGGTTGGGCCCAATTCAAGTTTCGAGTTTGTGTCCTTTTAGTTCACTACCTGGAATTTAATTTGAATGACAGGATGAGAAATTCACCAAATTGCAATTCACTAAATATGTTTTTTGGCATGTCTAACTTGAATCCACTTGAAATTCGAATGCTTGAAATCCAATTTTTTTAAACCCTACCTAAACCACATACTCATGTGGTTTGAAACCAGATTAAAATGAGATTTTTGATATCCTACTTGAAATACAAATTGATTTTTTCATAATCAGGGGTGCAATGCGATCCACCCAGTCTGATTTGCCATGCTTGAGTGCTGTTGTGGGAATAGGCTTTGATTTTGGTAAGGCCAATTATGACAACATTACTGGAAGTACTGTTTACCTCAGCATGTCTGTGAGATCAGTGATTTTGAGCGATTTAAAAACCAGCATGACGTCTACCATGAGAAAGGCCTAACCTGATTATGGTTATTATTGATTGTAAGTTACTGGCTTTATGGTGCAGTTATCAAACCCTCAGGGAATTCACTGTTGACAGCTGTTTTGATGTATAAACGCTCTCTTCGCAGGTGGTGGTGAAGACACGAACCGAGTATCAGACGGAACAGAAGAATAAGGCCAAGCTGAAGGTTCCCAAGGTGGAGGAGTTCACCATCAGTGTGACTGATGGAGTTTCTGAAAGGCTGAAGGTAGGGCTGGATTTCTTTTGTAGGAATTCATAGAAAGAAAATGTAACAGTTAGTGTACAATGATATGTTTGCAATTAGTCTGTCAGCTTTGGTAAATTTGCATTCCACTTACCATACTTGCTAAAAAACATCATGGCTGGTCAGAAGATGTTATAGGTGCTGGTCTAAAAGCATTTACAGGTTGCATCCAGTTTTTTTCATAGCATTTTTTATAGCATCACTACAAAAGGATAGCAATACAAAGATGCTCCAAAGATCTCATTAATGCCAGAAGCAAAAAGTAGACATTCAGACTTTAAGTCCTCTTTGCTTCAGCTATTTGGATTGAAGCCTGGAAGCAGTTCTAGAGGCAGTTGGGTGATAGAGAGATGTTGGCAGTCTGAACTGTTTTCATTAATGCAGAGTTGGAGAGTCTGGAGGGACGTTTTACCGAGCAGTGAAGGTCATTGGAGAGACAGGTGAAGAAGACAGCAAACATTGCTAAAAGATTGACTTCCTTCTTAAATGACACTGACTGAAACTGTCAGCTGTCATGAAAGCACAGTGCTCTAGGAAAACAATATTACGTTTGACATACTCAGAATATTTCCACGGTCATAATCTAGATGTTCTGCCCTGAGATCATCCTTCAACTTTCTGCTTGTTATTTTTTTGAGGTACTGAAGGAAACATACCAGAGCACTCTTGTATGAGCTTGTTGTAGCAAACTCTTCTCGAGGTTGATGCCTAGAATGAGTCATTCGGAGTACAGAAAGCTAACTGCAGGGTTATCTCTGCTGTGTGAAGCCTCCCAGCTGGATTTTTGTCATATTCCCTGCCGTAGCTCCACCAGCAAGTAAAGAAGGAATGTTCCCCCTCATTAAATGTTCAAAACAAAAGAGAGTTGCGGTCTCTTGGTGTCTTATGCAGCCAAGTGGAACATATTAACATATCATGTTAAAATAAATGTGGTATTAAGACAACTTAATTAAGAAGGGAGGCTATATGATTTTTGTTTGTTATTAGTACAGTTGGCTGGAAGCTTTGGGAGAGATAATATAGGGAAAAGGATAAGTTTGGTTCTGATTTCACAACTATACTAAGTGCCACACATATTTACTAAACACATGCCTATTTATTTTATTGTTGTTCAGAAATAATTACATAACTACTAATCAGTGTTACATATGTAGTGAAAAAGAATATTCAGAGACAGAATAAGTAGGAATGGACTTGATTTTACACATTAGGATTTTAATGGTTTCTAAAATTTGGATACGATTGTCACATTTTTCCTCCTAGTAGCTGTTGAAAACTTTAGAATTGGTCATGAAGAAAGCCCTTGGCTTATTGTTATCATATGGTAAAAAGACAATTTGAAAGAATTAATGTATGAACATTACATTGTAGTGAACATTTTACAAATGCAAAGTACACATGCAAAACAAATGACTCCCCTGATAAATACATACGCTTTAAAAATTACTGGGTTAAATACAACCCAATACTTGTTGTTTTGACCCAGTGGCTGGTTTATTATCCATTTAGGGTTAATCATTTAACCTAATTGCTGGGTCAAAACAACCCAATTGCTGGTTGTGTCCATATATAACCCAACAGTTTTTTGCATGTTATTTGACAAAACAGGGTTTACATAATAATGTTAAAGTGGAAAAAAATTTGTATTTCTAACTTCTCACTTGTGGTCTTAATTCGCCCAAAGCTCATATCGGATACAAAATTTCACTATACGCAGAGGTGGAAAGAGTAATAAAATATGATACTCAAGTAAAAGTACTGTTACTTCAATGAAATTTTACTTAAGTACA